>CM042160.1:50662892-50675392 GCA_023376005.1 Doryteuthis pealeii | reverse complement strand
AAGGACTGCTAACCACCTCACCAATAAGCCCAATAATTTACGCAATCACAGTAGGGTCTTCATTATATTTATTAGGCATACACAGAGGTAAATAAATGCAAATAGTTGAATTCTTGCAAATTAAATCACACATACACACATAGAGACAGACAGACAGACAGACAGACACACACACACACACACGGACAAGGTGTCACATCAAGATGTAATCGTTAGCAAGCTAGTCTCACACCGCCCTGTAGGCTGGGGCGTTAGAATGCACTGACTGAGGGGTAAGACTCCCCCTATGGGGCCACCTGTTGGCAGTGGGTGGTGATCTGTGATGCTTAAGGATGGAATTCTGGTAGATGAGCAGTCCATTACTTGCAGTACTACACTTTGGCCCTTTCTTGGGCTAGACGGACGGTCAGAGAGGCCCCCTCCATTCAATTGGCTGGTCATGTCAAGCCCTAGCAACTATATGATTGCCCCAACCCTATTGTCCTTATGGCAAGCCCCAGCCCTTTTTATCATATGGGTGCTAGAAGGTGGTGGCTGAGGGTCTACATGTCCTGGGAATGACATTAAACTCTATCTGATGGTGGGGTTCCAGTTCTGGAGGTTTGGGGAATGTGGAGCACCCCTACGTCACCATTCCTCCATGATCCACTCTGACCCGGAGTGGTTGTACCTGTTAGGGTCCTATCTATGGGTTAAATAGAAAAATGTATTTATAAAAAAAATTGAGTATCCATTAAGAATGACTTTATTTCAAAACTTTATCAGCATTAAATGATCCACTGAGGTTAATATGCTGTAAAACAAAAACCAAACCAAACCAAACCAAACCTAGTCTCACAGATAGTTTGATCAAATCTGGATGCCCCATACTTGCAACCTTGTGTTACATCCTACCTGTAGCAAATGGGTTGGGTAGTATTGGGCATCCCATTGTGATGTAAATGTTAGCAAACTAGTCTTGCAGATCCATTACTACTGAGTAGAGAATATGATACTCGCTGGATGCCCCATACATGTGATCTTGTGTCATCTTTGCAATGGTGAACAGGTTGAGTAAATACTTACACACGCAGAGACAGACATGGTTTTAAAAAAATAAAATATTAAAAGCTTGAGAAGATATAATAGATTAGTATGAGATTTACCCCACAAAAGAGAGTGGTGTAATGGTTAGAGTCGTAGGAAATGGACTCGTAGACCCGAGTTCAAATCCTGGACAATGGTGTTTGTATTTCACATAATGCTAATGCCCTTGGGAAAGGTATGTATCTAACTACTCTCCCTCCAACTATGGGTAAATAGTAGGGCAGACTGGGCTCTTTAACCTTGGCTAGGTAACTAGTCTTGGAGAAGGAAAACTGAATTTAAACCTGTAAAACTTTGCTATAGAAATTTACCTGGTGTCACATCCTGCTCATGCAGTGGGGTTGGTAAATATATATATATATATATATATATATATATATATATATGGCCATTTACCTCCTATCACACAAACCATCCAAGTATGATGAACAAGACATGCTGGATACTGCTGGAGAAGCAAGGACCAACTCATAAGTGACATTTTCCTGTGGACACCTACACATGGGCAGACCAGTAAAGACCTACAGCAAACAGATTTGTGTAGATTCTGGATGCTGTGTGGAAGACCTGTCAGTGGCGATGACCAATAGGGATGGGTGGTGAGGCAGAGTAATGGGAATCCATGCTGTCAGCATGACCTGATGATGATGTTGAATTATAATAATTGTTTCATTAAATTTTAATAATCTCCAAATATATATATTTTTAGCATCATATGAAACCATATTTCTTTTTTTTTTCTTCTCTGTAATAAATAAAAGAATCAAAGGTAAAATTTAATATTTTTTATTGATAAATCATGATGGGTTTTTTTTTAATGGCATATAAACCCTGTGGGTTATTTAATTCCAAAAACTGTTAGAATGTGATATAAAAGTTGGTACTCAAATTTCCTTTACTGTTTGTTCAACTAGTTATAATTAACTTTATTACCCCTTTGAATCCAACAGAAATACTGACTCGGCTGCACATTTGCTATACAATACTTACACACTTTTATACTCAAACAAGAGGATCAACCACAGTGTGAAATATGTCAAACACCCTGCACTGTTAAACATTTCCTCAAAGAATGCGGAGCTTTCATTCCAATCAGAAATAAGTTTTTCGATGCCAATAATATGAGGGATCTGTTTGAGAATACTACCATAGATGGCATTTAATCTTTCTTAAGAGAAATAGAAATATACCGAAAATTATGAATCAGATATAGAATACATCCATGAAACTATCTACAGTATCTTCCTATGTTTTTCATTTACACCGTCAATATCCGGTTGTTTGTTAGGGGTTAGAGTTAGGGGTTAGGGTTAGGGGTTAGTTTTATAATTTTTAAAAAAAATCTAAAAATCGTCTGTTAAAACAACTGGATATTGACGGAGTAGATGAAGAACATGTCCTTTCTTAATCGAGATCAAAAAGGGGTGCCTAAAGATCATATGGTCCAAACAAACTTCTGTATAAAGAAATCAATTGATGAGGAGGGAACAAACAAACTGGGCTGATGCTCACAACCACAAGAAAATCAATAAAGAAAACTCTAAAAAAATCTATAGCCCATATAGTAAAAGATCAATAACCAATACCAGCAAAAAGACAATACCTAAAGAAAACAGAAGAAATCAATACTAGATGCTTACAATATTCAATATTTAAGACATAGAAATCAATACCTTAAATAAAAAAAATCAATAACAATTATGAGATAGATGCCAAGATCTTTGCTTGTTAAACTATTATGACCCGAGACTTTTTTGTTTTATTATTTTTGTAAAATGGACATCATACTCACCTTCACAGGAAGGCTGTGACTAGCATCCAGTCATCAGACAAAAAAAGACAGAGTGTAACCGAATACACTCTGTAGCAACTGACAGGACATGATCAAGTGTTCAGTATATATGGATAAAAATATCCACACTAAAACCACCAGCCAATCAAAATCCTGGAAATAGACTTGACCATGTCCCATAAGAGAATAGTCCAAGCTGCTATTTGAACCACTTACCAAGTCTGGGTTCTCTAAAGCAGATTCAACTTGCAACACTGTTGAATACTGATCAGTCTACACAAATCTCTACAATTTTTTTGGATCAAATGATCCTTGGATTTAAAAAAAAATGAGATTTTATCTTCTTCAACTAAGTCTTTAACATTTTGACCCTTACTTAGGATAGATGGGCGGTCGGAGAGGCCCCTTCTGATTAATCAGCTGGTCACGTCATTCTCTAGCTCTTATATGATTGTTCCAACCCTATTGCCCTTATGGCAAACCCCCAACCCTTTTTATCATATATGTGCTAGAAGGTGGTGGCTGAGGGTCTTAGTGTCCTGGGTATGACATTAAACTGCATCTAATGGTGAAGTACAAATTTTGGTGCTCTGGGGAATGTGGAATGCTCTTTTTAGGTCCACTCTGATTCGGAGTGGTAGTACCGGTATGTCATTAAGGTTTTGTAGTGTCAAGACACTCCAACATTTTTTTTTATTGGCAGGAATCTGATTGGTATGGAGACCAGGATCAATACCTCCCATTCAAATCATGGATGAGGCTGTTTGCATTTCACATAGTGCTAATACCATTGGAAAAAGTATACATCAAACTACTCCAGCTATGGGTAAATAGTAGGGTAGACTGGGCTCTAATCTTGGCTAGGTATCCAGTTCAGAAGAGGGAAAACTCTGAATTTAGACCTGTTATGTGGTAGCATTGATTATTGACAAACACCTGTAGAATAAGGGCTTCAAATCAGAACGTAGACGGGCAGGTTTCCATGAAAAAATACAGACCGTGGGTAAAGGGGGGAATCTTGCACGTCACGTGATTTGACAAGTTAGGTAACCAGTTTCAACCAAAATGCGACACAGTGCAGATGAGTGACTGAGGGATTGAACTCATACTTGCGTGGTGAAAATGGCCAATACCGAAATAAAATCTTGTACAAGTATTACAAGTCTTGTTAGTTAATTACCTGACTTTAAAAGAACTAGCCCTTAATAAGAAGCCGATAGACAAAGAAGATAGAAAGAAGTAAAGAGAAAACAGCCCTAGACGATCACAGATGACCGAAGGAAAGAAGATAGAAAGTAACAAGCAAGTAAGTCACACAACACTGTATCTCTATATCTGTCTCTCTCTAGATGCCTCTCTCTCTATCACACAAGAACTTGTGTTTATATACCCGATGAGAAAGGGTACGTAACACATACACAAACAATTTTTTCACATAGAATTACACCAACAGAAGAAGAGTATGGACTGCAAGGGGAAGGGACTATATTGAAAAATAAACTTCATTTGGTCACATCCCGTGAGAGTATCTTGGTCAGCCTATGAACTTTTCAGTTGACCCTCATACCCTTCTTAACTAGGAAAAATTAACTGATATGAGATGTCCCCTAAAAATAGGCAGTGGAATGAGAACAATCTATTTCCATAGATTGAATAAAGATTTGGTTTGAAATTCCTAGAAGGTTGAGGGGGAATCATTATGGTGTAGTGGTTAACGTGCTAGACTGATACATTGTAGTAAGTGACAAATACTCTTGGGAAAGGTACGAACCCACTTATCTTCCCAGCTATGGGTTAAATAGTACCACAGCTATTCTACAAAAATGGCTTTGGCATTAAATAACCCACAAAGGTTGAAATGCCATTCAGCAAAGAAACAAAACCAAACTAAAGTTACCCTTGGGAAAGGTATGAACTCCCTCAGTCCCCCAGCCATGGGTTAAATAGTACCACTACCACTACTGTTCTTCTACAAGGATAGCTTTGGCAGTAAATAACCCAAGAAGGTTGATATGCCATGAAAACAAAGAAACCAGGTTATTTCCTAGTTGAGTAACATGATATTACAGGGTGACCCAGAAAAAACAGAACCCAAATTATTTATTTTCCCATTAAACTAACCCTAAACCCCAACCCTAACCCTAACCCTAACCCCCTAGTTGAGTAACATAATATTACAGGGTGACCCAGAAAAAATAGAACCCACAAATTTTGTAATAAAACTGTTAATTTTAATTTTTTTTTAAAAGTTTAAGTCCAACAAGGGTTAGGGTTAGGGTTAGGGATGGGGTTTGGGTTTAGGGTTAGTTTAATGGAAAAATAAATAAATAAATAATTTGGGTTCTGTTTTTTTCTGGGTCATTCATGTTACTCAACTAGGAAATAACCGAAACCAAACCAAACCATTGGTTACATTCCATAAGAGTATCTTGGTTAGCCTACAAACTTTTCAGCTGACCCTCATACTCTTATCAACTCAGAATAATTAACTGACATAAAATGTCCCCTAAAAAAGGCAGTTGAATGAGAACAATCTATTTCCATTTATTGAATAAAGATCTGGTTTGAAATTCTTAGAAGGTCACTCACTATAAAACAGACACTTAAAGAAGAGAAGTACAATAACTGAACAATAGTGACTCTAATAATAACCAGGATGAAGATATAAATGCAAGCAAATCAGTGGACTCTATATATTGATAGATAAAACAGGATAAGCTTACAATAGACACATCAGTAATATAAATAGAATGATAATTATAGATATAAATGTATACTCGATAAGTTTGATCAGCTGAATGCATATATCTTCAGAATACCAATATAATGCTAGACATTGAATTTTAAACATTCAACGTTTTCACATATCTTATGTATCATTTTCATGTATATTTTAGAATTTAATATCCTTTCAGGATCATGATAATTCACAGTAGTTATCAGGGCTGTGGAGTCAGAATCTGAATCATGGAGTCAGAAGTGGAGGTGGAGGTAATTAAGAGGTCTTATATTTTCCCAGTACCCCACTCGTACCGAGTCAGGCTCGAAGGCCCTATTTATGTGGGACCACCCACAAGCCGAGACTCATGAGTGGCAGGTGGAAAAATTGCGTCGATCCTGTCGGCATTCCCCCTCAAGGGGGGCGCCTCAGGCCCTTTAAGTCAAGGGGGCAGGTATTGCCTGGAGGGATGGCCCTCTGGGATCGACGCTATTAATTTACCAGCTCACCGGTCCAGTGGCCAAAGTGCATTGGACCCCCGTCCCGAAAGACGGGTGGAGGTAATTAAGAGGTCATTGAAGTCACAGTCAGTATATCTATACCGACTCTGACTCTGACTCCAGTTCCTTTTAAAGAAATTCTTTTTTTAAAGTCATCTTATTTTTTTGTAATTATTTTGTATTTAATATCCTTTTAGGATCATGATAATGTACAGTAGTTATCAGGGATGTGGAGTTGGAGTCATGGAGTCAGAGGAGTTGGAGTCGGAGACAATTAAAGGGTCATTGAAGTCAGAGTCAGTAAAACTATACTGACTCTGACTCCGACTCCAGCTCCTTTAAAGAAATTCATCTCAATTTCTTTTTTTAAAGTCATTTTATTTTTTTTGTAGTTATTTTGTATTTGCAAAAATATATATGCATAAAAAAATCTTACATTATAGAATTTTTATTTTTGTTATGTCTTTTATATCCTGTAAAAGATTATATTTCAACTTCTATTATAAAGTAGTTTTATTTTCGTTCAGTACTTATTTCTTATTTGCAAAGATATATATGTATATATGTAAAAGATCATACATTATAGCATTTTTATTTTTATTGCTATTTCTTCAATCATTTCAAAAATTTTGTCTCTAATTCTGTTAGAAAATATCAAAGAATGAATAAGTATAATATAAAAGTCACAATATCTTTATTCTTTGATATAAACCAGTTATAATGATATAGGCCCTCTCAAATTAGGAGCGTATGCAAAGGCTTTAGGAGATTTGTAGGCCATAATCACTTAATAACATGAACGGGAGTGGGAGTTAGAGTGGGAGTTGGAGGTTTTGGGATCCAACTTCATAGCCCTGTTAGTTATATAAGAAATCAACTATCTAGAGAATTTCTGGCTTTATATTATAAGCATTAGTAGGTATTGATTCGAAACTAACACTAAGTCCTTATAATGCATTAGGGCATCCATAGATAACTTAACATTGAATATTCGGTAAGGAAAGACAGATGATTAACTCAATGGATACAAGATACACATATGTTGACATTCTACTGTCTGATAAAGATGATGGCGTAGTGTCTAATTTTTTTTTTTACCTTAACTGTATCTGTGCGAGTGGCTGAACAGGCTAATTTTTGAATGGCAATCTCTGGTGCAATGACTGCATACAAACAGTGATGCTTGCTGGGTTTATTGTTGTCTCTCCTTCCTTCTGGCTCTCTTTGCTGTGGTGGCTTCTTTCCTCTCCTTCTCGTGCCTTGTTTGACAAGGAGGCGCCAGGCCGCTTAGTTTTCTGCACTAACCTACTATGTGTTGGTTTTGATGTGGCATGTTTTCATGTCTTTCTTGCAGACATCTTTGAAGCGTAGGCGTGATCTTCCTACCGGTCATGAGCCTTCAGTTAATTCGCCATACAGTAGGTCTTTGGGGATGCGGCCTTTGTCCATCCTCCCAACATGACCAAGCCAGTGCAGGCACTTTGACAAGGAGGTGCCAGGCCACTCAGTTTTCTGCACCAACCTCCCATGTGTTGGTGTTGATGTGGCATGTCTTCATGTCCTTCTTGCAGATGTCTTTGAAGCATTGGTATGGTCTCCCTACTGGTTGTGAGCCTTCAGTTAATTTGCCATACAGTAGGTCTTTGGGTATTCCGCCTTTGTCGATCCTCCTGACATGACCAAGACAGTGCAGACACCTCTTGCAGATTATGGCAAACATGCTGTTCATGTTTGCTCAGTCTAGCACGTCTGTATTGAGCACTTTGTCTTGCCAGCGAATACACATATCCCAAACAAATTAAATGCACAATATGTTCCATGAACAAAACACAGTATAATAAAGGTTAATAAAGACTCACAGGTCTTCCATGTTTATTCTGTGGGGTAAAATAAACATCTGTTCTATGAACAAAGCTGGGATAAATATATCATTTGTTGCTCAGTGAGTGAGGACTGAAAATATATAGGTGTTATCACTTCAGAGACAGGAACAAAAGAGGTAGTTTAAAAGGGCTGAATTATAATGTGACCAACAGACATGTGACACAGAAAGCCACGCCTACAATTCCAGGAGAGACAATTATGTTTGTCATCCTACAATACATTCTTCAAAAATTTTAAACTCTTATATAACTTATGATAATAAAAATTAAAAAAACCCATTAAACTATAGGAGAGTTATAGGAAAGTTATAGAGTCGTTAAACTCAATAGGGCCAATTTATTACTATTTCTCAAGCCTCAAATAAAAAAGACAAAAAAGAGTGAATAAAAGGTAGACAGACATATATGAAGAAATAGTTGAGAAGGAAGCAGACAAACTGGAATATATCTTCTATATTATAATGATCTAATTTTTGTATGTATATATTTGACAAGCTCTCCACACGAGCAGGATGTGACACAAGATCAATTTCTTAAGCAGAGTTTAACAGGTTTGAATTCAGAGTTTTCATTCTCCTCTACTTCTTTTGTAGAAATTTTGCCTCTTTAAATTGTTGTTAAATTAAAAACCCACTCAGCTCAAGCTTTTGTGATAACTATCTCATTTCAGAGTCAATGCAGAAGTACAATTCATTTCATTTCACCTTTGTTGTTGACAATCACACTGGCATTGTCTTCAAAATATATGAAAACACCATCCTTCCTCCGGAATGGTTTTCGCTATCGAATCACAACAGCTGGCATTACTTTTTTCCTTAATTCTGGCATTACTTTTTTTACTGTAGTAACCAACATGTCACCACATCCAGCTGCAGGAAGTCTGTTAAGATGACCCTTGATTCCACTGACAGCAATTACATAAAGATTTTTGGCTCCTGTAAAGGCAAGATAATTATCTCCCTTGTTTTATTCGGCCATCCTATTGCATGGGTACAGGCACCGTTTGACACCGGTAAAAGTCACGTGTTTGCGTGGCGCTGGATTTCAAATTTCAGTTAGCAGCAGGATTTGAAGACGGCAAGAAGTTTCACGTTGAAGACGTTCATTGAAGACCGTTGTGAAACAGGAGGATAGTGACAGCCTCCCGTATTTACCCAAATAAAAGCGTCTCCATCAGTCGGACCTTGTCTTAATTCATTTCTTTGCTGGGTGTGGCCGTCATAGCTCCTGTATTGTCGGCACAATTGATAACTGCACCTACAGGAAGACCCAAGGAGATCTTGAACTTTCCTCCAGCTGTACCACCATGACCTCTCTTAGACATCTTGAACAGGAAAAATTCCACCAAATTACTTCATTTTTAATGGTACCCAGACGGATGTTCACTTCTGTCATTATGGTAGTGTTGGATTGTTTTGGGATATAAGGCGTGTGGTAGATACCTACTTCTAAATATAGACTTGTTGACTACCACGTGACCACCGAAGGCAATCTATTATCCAATCACTGGCAGTGCTGCTGCTGCTGTTGGTGTATTTATACTGCCTGATACTAATCTTAGGTCACAGCTATTTGGATCATCTTGGACGTCGGACCTAAAGGATACTATCCCACAAGGACTTATTGATTTACTTACTTGTTTACTTTAAGTTCTTTTACAACTGGAACCAAGGATGGCGGCCAGTTACTCAACAGGTAGATGAAGCCAAGTGGCTCATTTCTGTCCAGAGGATCAAGTGGAGCAACACAAAGCTCCTACATAGAAAGTTGTTTTAAATTTCTTCATGCATATGCTAATCAAGTTAAAAACTACATAATGGTTATCACTCTTTCTTATTTGTCTAGCTTGTTTTACATACATTTTATATTGAACTAGAAGCGGCTACCCGGCATCGCCTGGGTAGAGGGGGATTTTTTTAAGTTAGTCTCGCAGGTCCATGGGGCATCCTGCGGGGATCCAACTCACGATTCAAATATATTTTATTACTAATAAATTATTACTGAATTGTGAGTTGAACCCTTGGAGGATACCCCATTAAAATCCCCACGTAAAAAAAAAGAAAAAGATCTTGCGTTGATCCAGCCACAATAAATAGAAAAATTAACGTCTACTATTCACATTATTAAATGCAAAAAAAAAAATCTATGCTGTTATCATTTAAATAATATTTTTGATTATTTTCACGAATATAAATCAAATCTTCATTATTTTTATTTAAAAACCCAAACCTGGTGATATCTAATGTATATATATATTTACTTTTTTTTCACACTCAGAATTGCGGAGACATGGAATAAACTGCCCGCGTCTGTTGTAGGCTGCCGAAGCACTGAGTCTTTCAAAGCCTCCATGCTTCCTGTAGTCCACCGACACTATACCTGATGCCACTCTCCACATACATATGCACATACGCGCACACATACATGCATATTACTACTGTAAACTGTTCATGTTCCTGACACTACATTATTCTGTGTACTTGACATGAGACTTTGATGAGTTGTGGTGCACCTGAGCACTGTACACAATAAATTTCATTATTATTATTATTATTATTAATTGTTGTATTTTCGTAGTTTCCTCTGGACATACAGATACACACAACTGCCCTTTATATATGTATAGATGTATTTCATTTGTTGCATTTAAGCCTAGGGATTACAGTCCTTACTTGCCATGATTCTTCTATTTGGTATTTGGGGACAGGAAATACCTGCAAATAGCTACTGGGTTCGTGTGACTGTTAGTATTATAAAAGTGGGAGCGGCAAAGTAAAAACCCTTTTCTTACCTTCCAGCCTTGAGAGAAGTAACAATGCACCAGTTGTGTTCATACCCATGAACAGGGGGCTTTGTGTCCCAGCAACCTTGTATCACATGAACACGATAACATGATATATAAGTCTTTACACTTTTCTTTTCTACCAGCTACATATCGAGGATTCAACACTTTCTCTACTAAAGACTCTTTTCATATTAGGATATTTCACTTATACAACTCTGTATAAGGTCTTCTTTGTATCTCTTGTCATGCTAGTATTCTCTTCTGTTAAGTTTGCTCAGGCAATAAAATATTCTTGTTATTACTTCATCATTAATTGTTTCCACATTTATTCTATCTATACAAGGAAATGATATTCAAATATCATTCTGTAGTGAAATAAATGACATGCCTCAAAGCTCAAAGTGGGCGTAAACATGTCTTGCCTGCAAAATGAGTGAAGGGCTCAAAAGAAAAGAAAATATGACTGCCTTAGCACTGTAATTTAAGCAAAGGAGAATTGGTGAGTATGTATTGTTGGGAATTTAATAACTTAATCCCACAGAAAAAAGAGACATACCTTTTTGTCTTTAGCAAGCGCAGTTATTCATTGAGACATATTCCAATTGAGATACCTTCCATTGTATTAACGAAGTAACACATTACGACTGCTTTTCATAACACGAGGTGTTTTATTTATTTAAAAACAATGACTGAAATTAATAGGTCAAAGGGCAAGTAACTCTTACCCGTACAATAAATGGATTAGGGCAGATAACTTCTGACCCTTATTATTACTAGAGTCTGTTAGTATTAATTTGTACTGACTAAAGTGAATTTCAACATGTATTTGCACATATGCAAATTTTTCAAGATCGAGCTGTGCATAAAATACAAGGCATGACTGGGAAAGAGGCAAGATGCTTTCGAGTGTGTTATTGAGTTTACATTGGAGTTATTGTTATTGTTATTGTTGCAAGCGATAAGCTTAGTCATTGGATTTCTTAAGTTATGAAAGCAATCACGGCATCAGTTTACAAATATCACATTCTTCTACATAAGTTTATTCTCACTTTTTGCAGTTACTATGTTATTGTACATAAGGAATGTTCACTGTGTACTTTTATATTGTGTCATACATTGAACCATCTTTTATCAACACTTATCCACATTGACAACTATTCTGTGTTAACAACTAAATAAAGAACATTCCAACTGCCACCATTTAGGGATAGAATAAAAACAAGAAGCCTTCTCTTCTACATTCTGGCTCTTTGAAGATCACACTCTTTTCAACAGTCACTCCTTTCTGTGACATCCAAGAAAATTCTTCTACAGAGAACCTACATATCTTATTATAATGGAGATTACGTAACTGTCTGTCTGTAACCAAAACTACGTCACCATTGACATCACGATTTCTTTAATTATTTAAGGTATATTTTCAACAATTACGAAATAGTCATTATTTAATCTTGATTAGCATCTTATTTATTAACGATATCTCTATTAAAACCCAGCTGAGTTAGATTTGCTGCAAAACTGCCAATATTATTAATGCATTTAAATCCTGAAATATGTGTTATATATCAATAAGAAATAAAGATCTACATAGTATCTGTTGGGAATAATTTGCCTAATGATTTAAACAAAACTGGGTTTAATAAATAATTATTTGCTGTTACTCATTTCTAATACTACCATCTTATTCTCAAATTTATTAGAAAAATGTATTTAAGAAAAATTGTGTATCCATTAA
>CM042160.1:50630392-50657892 GCA_023376005.1 Doryteuthis pealeii | reverse complement strand
TTTGCTTTTTAGAATATATAAATCAAAAAATATATATAAACAAATAATATGATACAAATTTACTAACCCCTCCTCATAATTGGGATGTGACACAAAGTGGATTTCTAAAGTGGAGTTTAACAGGTTTGAATTCAGAGTTATCCTTCTCCTAGACTGATTACCTAGCCATGGTTAAAGAGCCCAATCTGCCCTACTATTTACCCATAGCTGTCGGGAGAAAAATTGGAGTCATACCTTCCTCAAGGAATTGCGTAAGTTTATCAGTGAGTATCTAATTTATAGTCATGGTCAAAATTATTAATACATAGAATATACTACTATGTGTTAATGCAAATAGCCTTGCCTAAGATTTGATCTCTGATCACCGAGTCCATTTTCCAACGACAATAACCATTACACCACAATGGTATAATAAGATGAAATAATTTCAGTTTTTAAACTAATATACTCATACTTACCGTATTTGATGTCATATAAGACAGATGGGCATATAAGACGCACCCCCATTTCAGCTGGTCAGATTCAGGAAAAAAAAGTTTTTAGTGTATTTAAGCATATATTGTTGAAAACAGTCTAGCTGTGCATTACACAAGCAGAAACATAGCTGTATAAAAGCAATTTGTCAATACAGGCAAGCAATAAGCATACACAAGACATCTCAATAGCAGGAAATAATAAGATTAGCCTAGCTGTGCATTACACAAGCAGAAACATAGCTGTATAAAAGCAATTTGTCAGTACAGGCAAGCAATAAGCATACACAAGACATCTCAATAGCAGGAAATAATAAGATTAGCCTAGCTGTGCATTACACAAGCAGAAACATAGCTGTATAAAAGCAATTTGTCAATACAGGCAAGCAATAAGCATACACAAGACATCTCAATAGCAGGAAATAATAAGATTAGCCTAGCTGTGCATTACACAAGCAGAAACATAGCTGTATAAAAGCAATTTGTCAATACAGGCAAGCAATAAGCATACACAAGACATCTCAATAGCAGGAAATAATAAGATTAGCCTAGCTGTGCATTACACAAGCAGAAACATAGCTGTATAAAAGCAATTTGTCAGTACAGGCAAGCAATAATCATACACAAGACATCTCAATAGCAGGAAATAATAAGATTAGCCTAGCTGTGCATTACAAAAGCAGAAACATAGCTGTATAAAAGCAATTTGTCAGTACAGGCAAGCAATAAGCATACACAAGACATCTCAATAGCAGGAAATAATAAGATTAGCCTAGCTGTGCATTACACAAGCAGAAACATAGCTGTATAAAAGCAATTTGGCAGTACAGGCAAGCAATAAGCATACACAAGACATCTCAATAGCAGGAAATAATAAGATTAGCCTAGCTGTGCATTACAAAGCAGAAACATAGCTGTATAAAAGCAATTTGTCAGTACAGGCAAGCAATAAGCATACACAAGACATCTCAATAGCAGGAAATAATAAATTAGCCTAGCTGTGCATTACACAAGCAGAAACATAGCTGTATAAAAGCAATTTGTCAGTACAGGCAAGCAATAAGCATACACAAGACATCAATAGCAGGAAATAATAAGATTAGCCTAGCTGTGCATTACACAAGCAGAAACATAGCTGTATAAAGCAATTTGTCAGTACAGGCAAGCAATAATCATACACAAGACATCTCAATAGCAGGAAATAATAAGATTAGCCTAGCTGTGCATTACAAAGCAGAAACATAGCTGTATAAAAGCAATTTGTCAGTACAGGCAAGCAATAAGCATACACAAGACATCTCAATAGCAGGAAATAATAAGATTAGCCTAGCTGTGCATTACACAAGCAGAAACATAGCTGTATAAAAGCAATTTTGTCAGTACAGGCAAGCAATAAGCATACACAAGACATCTCAATAGCAGGAAATAATAAGATTAGCCTAGCTGTGCATTACAAAGCAGAAACATAGCTGTATAAAAGCAATTTTGTCAGTACAGGCAAGCAATAAAGCATACACAAGACATCTCAATAGCAGGAAAATAATAAGATTAGCCTAGCTGTGCATTACAAAGCGAAACATAGCTGTATAAAAAATTTGTCAGTACAGGCAAGCAATAAGCATACACAAGACATCTCAATAGCAAAATTAGCCTAGCTGTGCATTACACAAGCAGAAACATAGTTGTATAAAAGCAATTGTCAGTACAGGCAAGCAATAAAGCATACACAAGACATCTCAATAGCAGGAAATAATAAGCAGCTGTGCATACACATAATAAGAGAAGCAAATTAGTACAGGAGATATCTGGATAGTCTAAGCTGTGTTGCAAGGTACAAGAGCAGACATAAAAGCATATTAAGCAATAGGTGCAGCAATCTCGGACTGAATAGCATCAGGATAATATGATAAGCATACAGCAACTTCCATATGCAGGCAAAGGTAAAACATTATATTACAAGCTGTCGTTGTTACACAAGCTAAATTCAGGTTATGTTATTATAAAAGAGGTTGGATCAAGTGTACAGGCAAGCACGCTACAAGCAAGCGCAAGAGCCTGATACTGCAACGATGCTCCAGCTGACTCAATACGTGAGGGCACGGTATGGCATGAATATATTAAATTGCCATTAGTACACGTGCAGACGCAGCAGTACATAGCATACAACATGTGCTCTAATCAGCAGCAAGGCAATGAAATCAGGCAGAAGCAAAGCTTCATACACCGCATACAAGAAAGAGAACAGGCCTGAGCTGTGCTCAAAAGCAATGATAGAAGACAGAACAGTGTCATACATAGCAATTTAGCACACAACAGGTAGCATTAAATACAGAACACTACAGATTATCAGATAAGCATTTCTAGCCCAATAACGTTTCAGCCATTTACGTTAAGCTCGTTGACACGGAGCCATCATTTTGTTGAGCCTAAACATCCACCATCTGAAAATAGCAGAGACAATGCAATATAGCATTAGAACACAAGGTCTGTCTCAAATTAGCATAGGGAGGGCACGATATGGGTGCATTTAGCTATGAAGAAGCAAATTGACAGAAGCACAATGTATTGAAACGCAGACGACATGCATCTGTCAGTACATGGCAAGCATAAATAAGCATAGCCATAGCAAGACATCTCAAATAGCAGGAATAATAAGATTCCTATAGCATAGCTGCATAATATAGCACAAGCACACACGCTAGCCAGAATAAACATTAGCATCGATAGCAGATTGATGGCAGTACAGGCAGGAGAGCAACAATACGCAGCAAGACATCGTCAATAGCAGGAAAGTAATGCAAGAGTAAGCAGCTGTGCATTACGAGCAAACGCAGGCGAAACATAGCTGTATAAAAGCAATTTGTCAGTACGCGCATAGCAATAAGGGCATACACATCTCAAAGTAGGCGGAGGAATGGTAACTGAGATTAAGAGCCCGAGACTAGGTCGGTAGGTCGACGGGAATGCAGTTACAGCGCTCAGTGTACAGCAGGGCGGGCGGGAGCGAGAGGAGCGGAGGCGACCATAAACTGGGAAGCTGATAGCTGGTTGGACTAGTGCGGAGCAGAGGAGACATTACGGTTCGGTTGGTCAGAGTAGCGAGGGCACGGATTCAGAGATTTATGAGAGCGGCTCAAGAGGTAAGGCGCAGGGACCCGCGTGACATTCACATAGCACGTGCAACACCCGGAGAGGTTGGTACAAGGCCGCGGAAGTAAATCTCAGAGGCAAGCAATAGATCACAGGGGGGATTCGAGCGTCCTGTACCCGGGAGAGGACAGGTAGCGGTGGATACGCATTTGACCGACGCGCAAACAGCGGCTGCGCAGTAGTAGCGGGTATAGGAAGAGCAAGTACTGTCAGTACACACTTACGCAGCATAGCACATACAGACAGAGGACATCGTCAATAAGCGAAATAAGAAGAAGAATACCATGATCTAGCGATAGGGCTACGCGGTGGTCTCAACTTCACCTACAATGTATAAGAACGCAGGACAAATTTTTTGGGTCCACAATTTTGGAAGAAAAGTGCATCCTATATACCGTCAAATATGGTATTTAGATTTTTTGGATTTCATAGAACTTTGAACCAAACCCTTTATTTAATACATTGGGGTAGATTGTCCACATTCCATAAACCATGTCTGGGAAGAAGTGTTAAGTTATGTTAAGTATTCCATCTAATTTTTGCCTGTAGTCAGGATTGAACCAGCAACCTCCAGATGATTGTTACTGAGAACTGTCCTAACAAACCCTTATATCCATTATGCTGTGTGTTCAACTGAACATATAACATACTCATGTCCCAAATTTTATTATAATGGAGATTCAGTGTCTGTCTATTTGTAACTGAAACTATGTCACAATGCACACAGGAATTGTTTAAGTTTATCAATGAGTATTTAATTTATAGTCATATTTAAAATCATTAATACATTTAATATAATATGAATCTTATTTATTAACAATGTCTCTATGAAAATCTGAGTTAGATTTGCCTCAAAATAGCCCATATCATAATATAACATTATCATATGTGCATCTAAAATCCTGCAATGTGTCTTATATATCACTAAGAAATAAAGGTTTACATAATATATGGTCTGGTTAATTTGCATACTTGTTTTAACAAAGCTGGGTTTAATAAATAATTACTTGGTCTGTTGTAGGCTGCCGGAGCACTGAATCTTTCAAAGCCTCCATGCTTCCTGTAGTCCCCCAACACTATACCTGATGCCACTTTCCACATACACATGCACACACATACATGCATATTACTACTGTGAACTGTTCATGTTCCTGACACAACATTATTCTGTGTATTTGACATGAGACTTTGATGAGTTGTGGTGCACCTGAGCACTGTACACAATAAATTCCATTATTATTATTATTGATCTCAAATATTATGGTTTTATTCTCCAACGTATTAAAATCAATTCTATGAATGATTTTATATAGAAACCAGTTAAAATATAATTAAGATAAGTGTAATCTTTTTATGTGTGTTCTTATTTAGTTTTGTTAGTCTTTCAAATTAGATATATTTGATTACATTAAAATGTAAATACTTGAGCCCGGAGGGTTGCATATTCTTGCTAGTTCAAGTAATACCAATTTATTACATAGCATAACATACTTTGGCACTAGATCATTAGTACCCAATGAACTGTGAGATTAATCTGCTTACCATTGCTTAACTCTAACATCCTGTTGAGATTTTTCTAAGTCCAGAGCATTCCTATAAGGATATATAAAAAAATGGCTAAAAATGACCTTTGCATCTAAAGTTACCTATTATTTCCCTTAAATCAAAGATTTATACATATGTTTAATATCAAATTTAAATAAAGGCTATTGTTTGGGGCTGATTAGTTAAAACGAATGTGACTTCCAGCCGGGTGGAATGAGGTGGTATAGGACTTTGAGAGTTAATAGTTGGCACTCCAAATAATATTATCATAGAACACAAGCATTTGAAATGATGGAATTATTTACATACTAGCAGAAGAAACCGGCATTTCCCAGGATTAAAATAATATACTAAAAGACATCTTTTTTTTAAACAAAAATTCATCATATTAGCTTTCTTATTTGTATGAAATTTTTGTTTGTATAAGGGTCAAATTATTCAAAACTAGCAGGACCTGTGGATATACCACAGTATGATAATTTATTTATTACAGTGTTTGATATGTTTACTTAAAAGCTATTGCCAAATAGTTCAATATGTAAATTGTATAATAATCTTGACTTAACTCTCTGTCACTCTTTTTTTTTCTTTTTTTCTTTCTTTTCAGCTTTTCATTACAATTGATTAAAACAGATTAGCATTATCGCTTCCACGTGCTCACCCGCCCTCTTTATCTTTCCCCTATTCTCTTTCTTTCTTTCTTTCTTATATTTTGTCAGTGTAGCATGTCCTTTTCCTTCCCTTTCTTTCTTTATAATAAAAACAGAATGGTCCATTATTTAGCTGGGGTAATGACACTCATAAGAATTCGGTGAATAAACAACACCATATAATCAGGATTTTCATTTTTGAATGATCTTGGATGATTTGGACAGTCTCATTTTTAACCAGAGTGTGTTGCAAGATGATAACGTTCGGAAGATTAAGGAACAAGAGTATTAGTATGTTGATGATTTCCCCAGTTGAATCAATGCTATACTCTCATAGGTAAAGTCTTGACACTTGTAATGGAGTGACAGCAGTCTGTGCCAAATGGATTACAAGGAACACCTGAAGAAGGCCGGAGGGTAGATCAGCTGAAATGTAAAAGCTTTTCCATAGTTTACAAATGGAAATAATCTCTATGAACAGTGAGGAAATAATTTTAGTAAACTCCATTAACGAATTTGCTAACAGTAATTAATAAAAAAAAAAAAATTATTTTAAAGCAAAAACAACAATAAAAATTATTTAAAAACTTAAAAAAGAACAACAAAAAACTTATTTTAAAAACTTAAAAAGAAAATAAACAAACTTTCAAAAACAAAAACATTACTTTATTTTGAAAGATTAATCTTTTGTTTGAATTTCTTTGATGAAGCAATTCATTTATTTTTGACAAAATTTTCTTTCATAAGATGAGCTTCCCAGGGCGCCGTCCCCCAAGCAACACCTGCCCCCTCCATTTAAAGGAGCAGGGCTGGGTTTATTGCCGGTGCCTGGGGCGCCTCAAAAGGACAGAAAACACGCATTTATTCTTTTGCACTAACTATTGCATGAGTCTCAGCTTGTGCGTGGCTCCCCATGTTAAAATGACCTTGTGTCTAATCACGGTCTGGTAGGAGGTCAGGTAAATAACAGGTCAGAAAATGAAACACCCAATGAGAAACGAACTCACTCATAATGGTTTGCTAGTTTAAGTCGCGAACTATTACACAATTTGAGACATCCAATTCTGTTCCTTTTTTTTTTTTTTTTTTTTTTTTTTTTTTATAAATATCAGAGGCTAATTTTTATCGAATTATTATCTATGCTGATTAATGTGTAATGTAAATAAAAACAAAATAAGATTGTTTAAAAAAAAGTCAAAACTAAAAATTATTTCAAATGTATAATTTTTTATTTTGATAAAATTGAAATAAAGTTTTAACCTGTGGTTTGTTACTTTAATTCATGGAATACTCTGAATTAATTAATTCGATTATTAAGAAGCTGATTGGATGGATGGATCGCTGACGGCACTTAGTCTAAGATCAGAGTGTGCTAACTGTACCCGTGAAAATCGTACAAATATTTTAATGAAAAGTTATTATTTCAAAGATAATACTTACTATTTAAGACCACCTTAAAAAAATGATGATGATGATGATGATGATGATGATGATGATGATGATGATGATGATGACTCGACACATGATGATTGGTTTTTAGTAGTAGTAATTTAATAGTAGCAAAACTACTACTACTACTACTACTACTACTACTAATAATAATAATAATAGATGATGATGATGGTGATGATGATGATGATGATGATGATGACTAAATCAATAAGATTCTGCGAGTCGGACACAGATATTACACTTTCTTCCTAGGGTACATCACGCGATGTAATGGTTAGCAAGCTAGATTAGCAGATCATTGTCACTGTCAGAGAGTTCGATTCCCACTGAGTGCCCAATACTTCTGGTCTAGTGCCACAACTAACCTACCTACACGTAGTAAATAAATGCATTTTCTTTTCGTACTAGATTAATTGTCGGGGGCGACAATTTGATTAGGGCACACAGATACTACACCCTAATCATCATAGAGATGTTTTGAGCAGACGATGAAAGAAACACATAAAAAGCAAAAAAATAATTAAAAAAAAAATTCGCATTGTTATTGTTTAATGTTTATTCAATAATTTTTTACTGTTTTTTCTTTTCGTGGCTTTGTTTTGTTTATAATAAAGAATAAAGAAAATAGAGAAAAACTACTAAAAATGAATAATGAAAATGTTTCATGTAAAAATTCAGATCACAAGAATATTATACGTTTAAACAATGCATCATACAAGATAGTAAACTTTTTAAGACATAAGTCGAAATGTATAAGTAATAGACCAAAATCAAAAGTGTTATACTTCCTTTTGTTGATATTTCGTGTCTTATGGTTTTGTTGGTGAATTTTACGACAGTCGTCAAGTTCCGTTTGTGGCAAACCTGTGCCATGACGTAAGAAACCGAGCAGTTAGTTCAGTTGGATCGATGGTTGCAGTTGGAGGGTGGTTTTGAGCTCATGTTTTTAGAAATATGGCAGATTTTTTAAAATCAGCTCTTGGCTACTTCAGTGGGGGAACCCCGGGACGAGAGGACAATGATTTCGTGGGTCAAACTGTCGAACTTGGTTCCCAAAAACTGCGAGTCAAGAGCGTCATCGCTGAAGGTAAGTCGCACGTCTGGGGGTGGTCATTACACACATTAGAGAACTGGGGGATCAGTTTTAAACGTTTCTTATTATGTAAAGTGACCTCCCATTTTGTGGTCACCTGATAGTACACTGTCAGTGAAAAAATGTTGCTTCTTAGTGGCAATACTGTTAAAAGTATCCCGTGTTTCTTTCTACTCGTCCCCCTTTGATCAGTTATTTCTAGATTTGATTTAAGGGACATGTTTTTAAAAATATAACCTAGAAATTGATAAATTCATTGTTTTTGTTTGTCAGTAAGAGATATCCAAAGTAAAGTTAAATCATTTTTGACACTTAAAAATATGGACCTTTTTTTTTTCTTTCTTTTTAAAGTTTATTTTACAGGGTGAAGATAATGGAATTCTTATATTGTAAGAGTGTAGCTTTCTTGCAAGGCATTAATTATTTTAAAATATTCAAAATATTTGTATATCTTCATTGTTAATATTAAAGTGTTTGTGTTTTTGTTTAGTTGGCACCGTTTGTGCTTGAAGTACTCGCCCTTTATTATTATTATTATTATTATTATTATTATTATTTAAATTAAAAAGAAAGAGTCTTATGAAGTTAACAATTATATTTTCTCAATGAAGATACTCCTGTTTTATTTCGTGTTGAACTCGGGTGTGGACTGTCCAGAAACCACCATTAATTTCATTGGATTTTTCACAAAACAAATTCAACTTTTGTTTTGTAAATAAATTAAATACTCCTTTTTTTTTCTTTTTTCTTTTTTTTTTCCATAGCAATGGTTACATAATTTTTTCCTTTTTGTTACTATTTTTATTTCTGTCCCTTTTGTTTTCGTATCTAACATTTCTAGTTCAGTAGTTGTGACAGATAAAATGCTGCCCGGGTCAAAAGTTTATTAAAAAAATGCGTCTCTGCCTTTTAATGTCCGAGGCGAAAAAAAGACAGCCTTGTTTGTTTGCTATATTGTCAATTTAAGAAGAAAAGAAAAGTAAATAATGTTTGGCACGTCATGACTCATGTAGATGTCTATTGTAATGTCGGTACTTGTATTTGTACATAGAAAATTACACCACTGATTTGCATATATAACTAAAATGTCAATCGCATTAAGTTGATTGTACTTTAAAAAATTAAATTATCCTTTTTAAGATGTACTTTATTATTATTTTTTTCCTTTTGATTGAGCTTATAATAAGCATAAATATTTACGACTAATCCTTGTCTTCTTTCTTCAAACAATAATGTTCAACTCCACTCCCAAACTCATGCTTGAATGAGTAATGTGACCGATCAAGTTTATATTCAGAATCGTCTTTTTGGTCAGTGGTCATTCCATTTAGAATTTGTAATCTACAAGGATGAATGAAACTGATATACTTTAGATCTATTATTTGTCTAATCAAGGGATATTCTTGTGTTAGTTTAGTTAAAAACTAGTTACTATTTTAATTAAGTTTCACGCACCTTCTCTTTTAAGTAAAAGTTACACCGCCACTGTTAGTGTTAGTATGTTTTGACACCCACTAATCATTTCCTAGATGAAAAAAAAAAGATGTATTCACCTACACACTATATAGGCCTATGTTTTAAAATATCAACATATTTATTTTTAAAACAATAGTTTTACTTTTAAGGGTCGTTAAAATTTTCAAACGAGAACAAGGTGAAAAACGAGTGGGCTATGTCACGCACGGTATTGTGATTGGGGTTTTCATTGTCATGAATACACTAACATTATATAGAAGAGACAACATCAACCTTCTTTCGGGGTAAAATCGTCATAAATAACGTTTAAGGTGTTTATTTACTTTTAAATGTTTTTTTTTTTTTCTGTCGGCTCGGACCGGTCCTAGTCTCCAATACTTGCACCCACCCACACACTCAAGACATTTAATTTCAGGAACAGCTACTTATCTTTTTCGCAAATCCCTCCCACGCAAAATTATTATTTCTGCTTGTATTTCTGACCTTCATGATTTTGTTTTTACAAAGAAGAAAACCGATTCCTTGTTTTGTTATTCTAAACAATTCGTTATTTACGAGATGCACTTGGAAATGTACGCGATTTTATTCATCGTAAGCGCTTTGCATTTGAAAACATTGATTTTAGCACCCGGGCACCGTATTCGCTAAATTATCATGATGCACCCCCCTCTCGCTCTGTATAAAACCACCCACTCTTTCGATTTAGTCTAAGTTACTTGGTAACTTGGACTTAAAATGTTTCTTAAGGTACTGATATTGAAGGTGTTAAAATCAATTGACATATATGGCTTTTTGGGGGTAGTGGGGAGTAATTGAATTAAGATTAAATCCCTTTTAGAATACGAGGTCTCACATGACTTGTACACACCTACACAATCCACAAATGCAATGACATAAAACTCACTACACCTCTTGTCTTCTGTAAAGATCTACCGTGTTTACATGTCCTGAAATGTTACTTTTGATAATTTAATTTAGAATTATATGCATAAAAAGTCCTTGAAATATGTTAATCATATTAATGTTTTGATTTACGTCGAGGAATCCTGCTTGCAGAAAATTGCACAACAATTTATTCTCGTCCTGTATAAAAACAAAAACAAACAAAACACTTACAATTAATAATTATGATATTTCAGACGGTTGTCCTCATTTTTATTGTGTATAAACACAATGTTCAGGCCATTGTAACCTCAGGCTCTGTTTTAGGTGTTTTTATTTTTATTTATTATTTTAATTACCTTGAAATAATTCATTTTCATCTATTTAAGGTAATTAAAATAATAAAAAAACACCTAAAACAGAGGCCAAGGTTACAGTGGCCTGAATGTTGTGTTTATACACAATAAAGATGAGGACAACAGTCCAAAATATCATAATTATTCATATCAAGCCTCATCTCATAAATGCACATACAAATAGATGAATTATACGGCTCACCAATAATATAGAATTAAATTCAAATCAGGTGAATGATTCGATAAGATTGAACTGATGCACTTACAAATATTTTGAAATTCATATTTAATTGATAGTATTATTTACTATTTACATTGTGTGTTTGTGTTTATTCACTTAATAGTGTATAACTTTGAGGTTTCATTTAAACTAGACTACTTGTGAATCCATTAGGTTTCTGTTTTTAACTGTTGTCCATGATGATATTGATGCTCCTATTTAGGAAGGAGTAAAGGATTCCAATTAGCATTTCATAGGTATTTTTTTGTTATATTAAGAATTTAAATGATTAAAAATGATATTCAGCATGAATGTTGATCTCACAAAATTAGCATTCATTTGCAAGTTTGATTAGAAATTGCTTTATTCTTTAAGAACATTTTAAGTGTATTGCCCTAATAAAAACTTCCATCTGATGTGGTGTTTTTGCTAGGTCACACACACATTGTGGTATGTGTGTGTGTGTGTGTGTATATATATATATATATATATATAGTTGGATGATACATTCTTTAAATGCATAAAGGAAGGTCATCAGTAATGCACTATTATCATAGCCAATTTTGGGTTTCTCAACATCATATTTACTCCAGTTGCAACCCTGACCTGACTCTGGAATTGTCAGGTTGCCTCCCTGAAAACACTGTGCAACCAGCCTTGTTATTGCAAACTCTATCTATCTATCTATCTATCTATCTATCTATATATATATATATATATATATATATATATATATATATAAGAAAAGGTGGAATGAAAACATCACACAATGCTGTTAAAGAAGAAAACAATTTATAATATAATCATAGCTGATACTGATCAATATCAGCTATGATTATATTATAAATTGTTTTCTTCTTTAACAGCATTGTGTGATGTTTTCATTCCACCTTTTCTTACTCATATTGTCGGATTCATTTCCTTTCTTTTAACTTATATATATATATATTCATTCTGGGTCAGAATTATCCTGAAGATCCTTTTGGTGAAACCTAGGTAGTTAATTTCTTTAACTGATTTGGTTCTCTATACCTGCTCTACAAGTACGTATTGAGCTCTTTCCAATATTATTATTATTTATTATCTCGACTCATTCGTTTTTTGTTTTTTTTCAACTGTCAAAATTGTGACTTGTACAGTTTTTCTTTCTTTTATTTTCGGTTGAGTATATATATATATATAATATACACAAATATACCCCAAATTACCATATAATGATAGACTCTTGTCGATCTCAACGTATGAGTTCAAGACATGTGAACTACAATATGCATGTGATTTGTTTTTAGTGACAAAGGTCTGTGTTGAACCAGCCATACATTTTTGGATAATGCAAAAATAGTGTGTCAGTGTGTCACAGATTCTCCTGAACAACACTCCTTAGGTTTTGAATCCAGTTTTTCCTTCTCCTAGATGGGTTGCTTGACCAACACTAAAAAGCCAAGTCTACCCTACTATTTTACCCTGAGCTAGGAGGAGGAGAAGGGATAGATTCATACCTTTTTCTACGGCATTTGTGCAAAGTGAAATGCAAACAGTTTTGCCCAGGGTTTTGAACTTGAGTCCATTTCCGTACTGATAACTGATATGCCATATATATATATATATATATATATATATATATATATATATATATATAATAGATAATATGGGTGCTATATTTGTAGGTAGACCGTGCTCAATATCATTGATAAACCATTTATATTTAAGTTAAGGTAGCAACACCTAGTTACTGACAATGTCATGCCTATGTGATCTTCAGACCAAAAAAATTGGTCTGAAGATCACATAGAAACTGTCATCTCTCTTTTATTAGCAAATTAATTGAGTATTGAGTTTACGGTGTTTGTCTTATTGATACTGACCCCAAAACCCATCTTCGCTCTCGTTTTCTTTCTCTTCCTCCTTGTAGTGGGAACAATGGTATGTATTTACCCAACCCCTCTGCATATGTAGGATCTGACATAAGGTCAATTTTTTAATTGGAGTTTAACAGCTTTAAATTCAGAGTTTTCCTTCTTATAGACCAGAGCCTGGTCTGTTCTATTTACCCATAGCTGGAGTGGTATTAGTTGGATGCATATTTGTCCCAAGGGCATTAGCTCTGTGAAATGCAAACAGCCTTGTCCAGGATTTGAACTCTGATGTGTCTATTTCCTACAATGTTAACCATTACACCACAAATGACTCCATGGTATAATGGTTATTTACCTGGAAAATTGAATTGTCGAGCTGAGTTCAAATTTCATCAAGTCATCTTGTGTTCCCTTCAGAATAATGCTCTTGAGAAAGGCATTAAGCCATGTTTTCTTGCTATTGGGAAAATAGAGTAGATTGGACTCTAGCCTTGATAGCAACCAGTCTAGGAGAAGGACAACTCTTAGAATCAAGAGCTGAAGTCCTTTTTTTTTTCTTCAACTTGTTTCTGGCAGCTTTTGAGATAACAATGTTTACTAAGCTGTATTTGCTCTTGCCCTTGGACAACATCAGTGACATGGGGGGTGGGGTAGACTTGTATGAGCAACTACCAGTTTCCGTACAACCTTGTTCAGTCCTGCACTGCTCATGAGACTAAAGGAAGCCATGGATAGATTCATACCGTTTCATGGTGACTTTTTCTAACACTCTGTGTGTGTGTGCGCCTAACTGTGATATATATATATATGTATGTATGTATATGTCAATGTACATTCAGGGATTGGCATTTTCTCGATTTGTTTAGCCTTATATTTGAACATATATGCCCGCCTAAATTCATTAATTATTAACTAATTAATTTTCAAAATTAGGTATGACTTCAATTAAGCACATATCCTCCAAAAATTGTCGGCTAAAAGCCATATCAAATAAACACATTGTTTATTTACTCACTCTCATATATATATATATGCCTCCTCTTTTGCACCTTACCTATCAAATTTTCCTACAACAAATTGTACACATCTGATCTTATCTCTCTTCCTACCCAGCCCAGAAAGTTTTCTTCCGGCCAATCAAATCCTCATAAACTCTATCCCACTCTCCTGACTTTATCAACAAACCCACCCTCGCCTGTTCACTTTCTCTACTATAAAAACAAATGTATGATGCACAAATGTTTCAAATAAAATGACTGAAGAAGTTGTGCTCAATGTATGACAAAATATATCTCCTACATCTTCTTGTTTGAGTTGTTCTTTTGTCCACATTTTTTCCCTTTATTCTTTACCACATTCTTTCATATAAACTATTTTTTTATTTTCTAAAAACTTTTCTCCTGACAATGACCCAAGTTTGAAACTAGTTGAAACAAAAACAAAACAAAAAAACTACAAAGTAATATTCCTATTTGTGTTATCACTTTTATTAATCTCTCTCTCCCTCCCTCCCTCTCTCTCCCTCCCTCCACACACACATGATTAGGGTATCATGGATATGAAGTCAATGGTGCTTGGTTTGAAAATCGCATAAGCGAGACACTATCAGTAACCAAGTACTGTTGACTTTATGTTCACACTACTTATATTTACTTATGAATATAGCACACTATATTATCAATATTAGTATATTATACCCACAACACCGCAGAACAAATTAGGACAGAGATACTACATGTATGTATATATATATATATATATATATATATATATATATATATATATTTAAAAAAAAAATCTCTATTAAGGAGGCAATTCTGATCAGCTTATTCTCCACCTTTTTTAATAACTTTATTTTTTATTTTTAAGACAGTCACATTTTTAGTTCTGTTGAAATATTTACTTCCTGGAATATATATAATATATATATATATATATATATATATATATATGAAGGACTGCAAATAAGTGTTTGCATAGAAAAAGTGCTCAGTGCTATCATAGCAGAGCAGCTTTAAAACATAAAATCATGTACATAGTAAAATAGTTTTGTGTACATATTTTATATCTGATTCATAATTTTTGGTATATCTTTATTTTTCTCAAGAAGTATAAAAATGCCATTCATGCTAGTATACTCACACAGATCCCTTATATTATATACGTTGAAAAATTTCCATATTCTATATGGAAATGTTTGGCATGTTTCACACCATAGTTGTTTGAGTATAAAAGAGTGTCTAAGTCTTGTATGGCCAATGCACAGGCGAGCAGTATTACTTCTTCCTTTTGAGATTTTCTATATTCTGGCTTCCAAATCATGAATATCTATGAAAAAAAAAATTATTTTAATTTTTAAAATTCTTTTTTTCTTGATATCACCTCCGGTTTAGCTCAGTTGGTAGAGAATTCACCTAGAAATCACAAGGTTCAACTCAACACATGTGTAGTGCAGATTGGTTAATCAGATCTGTGTGGTAAAGCATCTGAGAGCTTATGATGTGTGTGATGCTCCACCTTAGCAAAACTAAAAAACAATCTCCTTGGTCTAACACTAGTGAAAAGGGGATAGACTCCCTTGCTGTTTGACTGATACCGATAATAGACCAATCTGCAGACTTTACTACTTTATCACCTCCCCTCCTAGTGGTGATTATAAAAGTTATTTACAACCAAGGGAGTTAATCCCTGCAAGCTTTATGCGGGTCATTTTTTTTTCTCTGATGCACAGTTCTCAGTTTCATTTATGAAGCACCCCAGATTATTTACTCTAGAAACTATCTATTTTTATTACTCAAATTTCATGAAACTTGAGTAATGGAAATATAGTATCCATAATTTTATAATTTTTAGCTTATATATATATATATATATATATATATATACACACACACACACGCTCAGTTGTTTGTATCCATATATTTATGAAAATTGATTTGCAACATCAGTTACCAATGACTTTTATTTCTTTTAGTTTGACTGAGATTTTCTAGTTTCAACTATCTATTTCATGGTAACTTGAACTCAGGGTTATCATCTAATGATGACTTTAGACTAAGGTAAACAGGAAATACCTGAACCAGGCCCAAAGATACAGCGACCTGAATTTTGTGTTTATACATACCACAGTAAAGATGAGGACAACAATCCGAAATGCCAAAATCATTTACATCAAGTCACATCTCAAAAATACATAATTGCTATTTTTCTGAATTTTTGAGATGAGGATTGATTATTTGGACTATTGTCCTCATCTTTATTGTTATCTACACAACGTTTCTGCCAATATGCTTTCCGGCCTTCTTTAGGTATTTCTTATCGGACTCTGGAGCCTTCATGGAACTTCAAACCGAACCCTTTATTCAATCCACAGGGTTGACTGTTTTCATTCCGTTAACCATGACCGGGTACAAATGTTAAGCTGTGTTATTTATTCTATGTTACTGTTGCCAGGATTGAACCTGCAGACCAGAGATAACTGTCACTTAGAACTGTATTAACTTGACC
The DNA here is from genome assembly GCA_023376005.1 of Doryteuthis pealeii. Lineage (NCBI taxonomy): Eukaryota > Metazoa > Mollusca > Cephalopoda > Myopsida > Loliginidae > Doryteuthis > Doryteuthis pealeii. Next base: position 50,641,232 of record CM042160.1, on the reverse strand, counting down.
CTTATATCTATTGTGCCATGTGTCTAATTATCCTGATTACAACACAAAGGTTCCCAAGTACGGCAAGAAATACCAGAAGAAGGCCGGAGGGCACATCGGCCAATATGTGTAGATAACAATAAAGATGAGGACAATAGCCCGAATAATCCAAATATCTATTTCTAATTTATCATTGGTTAGAACATTTACAAATATAAATCTATGTGCACCTTGTTTTATTTTTTTAATCAATAATTTGTGTTTACATGTCTGGTGTTGATAGGGATGCACATCTCTTAAGCCATTTCTAGTAAGTTCATTTTCAATGATGTTGATCTTGTGCCAAACTTGGTTTCTCTTATACAAAAGTTTGCAACAGTTTTTCTTCAGAAAATCTTCTATTAATTTAAAGTCATAGCCTCATTATTCAGCTATCAAAAGTATTTTCCTCAGTTTTCTATGGCCTTATGCCAGCTTTCAGATAAATGTAGTAAAAGTAGGTTAAGTTGCCTATTCTTGATATTAATTGAACAATGAAGAAGTCTATTCCCTTTTCACTTGAGCTAGACAAGAGAGATTGCTATTGTGTCTTTGGTGGACCACCACACCTACCATCAACTTCCCACTTTACCACACAAATCCAAGCTATTCTACTTATGCTGAGTTGGCGACGGGGGTGGTATGAAACCCGGAACCTTGTGGTTCTGAGGCAGATACTCTTCCGTAAACATTTTGGATATTTTTGTAGTAATGTACAAAAAAAAAAAAAATTATATAGAAATGTAATACTTAAATTCATCATCCAGAGAAGAATAAGTTTCAGTCATTTGTTTTTTGGTTTTTTTTTTAATTAAACATTTGCAGTTGGCTGTAATTGACACAGCCTTGGTGATTGGGGGGAGAGAAAGACTAAATATGGCTGAATTGCAGCTAATTGAAGCCATAATTTTGTAATTTAATTGTTCAGAAAAAGAAAAATGCAAATGACTAGGCCTTATTTTTATTTTGATGATGAATGTAAGTATTATATTTATATTTATTTTTTTGCATATTCTCTCACTTACTCACTGGTCCCATAACCTGGTTTGTTTGTGGGAGGTGCAACTCATGTATTGTGCCTTTGGTAGGAATAGCTTATTGGAGCCAATCCCTATCCAGGTCTACAAGTGGGTTGAATTCAGTTTTCCTCCTAGACCGGTTATTATACCAAGGTTAGAGAGCCCAGTCTGTCTTACTATTTACCTATAGCTGGAGGAAGGAGAATAGTTCAGACTTTTTCAAAGTGTGTTAGCATTATTGGAAATACAAGCAACCCTGTTCAGGAAGGAGGTGGCTGAGGGTCTTAGTGTCCTGGGTATGACTCTAAACTCTATCTGATGATGAAATTCCAATTCTGGAGCTCTGGTGAATGTGGACCCTTCATCACCATTACTCCCGGGTCTACTCTGACCCAGGGTGTGAGTGAGTCTTGCTCATACATATTTACCAACCCCTATGGATGTGACACAAGATCAGTTTCTTAAGTAGAGTTTAACAGGTTTGAATTCAGAGTTTTCCTTCTAGACTGGTTGCCTAACCAAGGTTAAAGAGCCCAGTCTGCCCTACTATTTACCCATAGCTGAATAAAGTTTTACAATTAAAAAAAAATTGCTATTGAATTAGCAACAACAACATGAAACAAGTAAAGAAAAAAAAGTGTCTTTAATATAAAAATGTCTTTTATTTATAGTTTTATAATTAAAAAGAAATTCATACTGAACAACAACATGAAATAACTAAAGAAAAGAAAAAAAAAAGGTCTAAAAATCGTCTGTTAACAAACAACTGGAAGTTGACGGTGAAAAGCCAAACCTGTCTGTTTGAATCTAGCTCACAGCCGGAGTGCCTATTGGTTACTTGATTCAAATAACCTAATGGGTTGACATGCCATAAAACCCAACCAACCAACCAGAATTTGAACTTGTGCCGCTGTTTCCATTTCCTGGTAACCATTACAACATGAAATACTGAAATAGTATTATATGGTGAACTGAAACAAAAGTGGAACTGAGTATTGAGTCTTACTTATAACTTACATGCTGCCATTGATACATCTGTTTTTTGTTGTGGAAATAATGACCTGTGTGAGTTCTGATAAAAAAAAGAAGATATTTACATATATTGAACATGTTTGGTTAAAAGTACATTATTTCACATGTATTTATTCTGCTGCACTTTTAGAGAGCATGTTGAGGTATTGAGCTACTGTCTGTTATTATTCAACTAGCAGCGGCTGCCTGGCATCGCCTGGGTAGAGGGGATTTTTTAAGTTAGTCCCGCAGATTCATTATTACTGAATCGTAGGTTGAATCCTCGTGGGATGCCCCATTTAAATCCCTATGTAATAAAGAAATAAACCTTGCATTGATCTAGCAACTCTGAAAAGAAATGTTAATCTACTATATAAAATATTAAATGAAAAAAAAAATCCATGCTGTTATCATTTAAATTAAAAATTTTTAAATATCTTCACGAATATAAATCAAATCTCTAATTTTTGCTCAAAAACCAATGTTGCATACTCATACATATATACCCATGTTGGGTACATACACAAGTGTTCTTTTACTGGAGAGAGGGGTAGAGATAGACACAGGTAGATAGAGAGATGCATAACTTACTTCTTTGGCCATTGGTGATCTCTAGTTGTTTCTATTCTTTCTCTATGACTTCTATTTCTCTGTTCTTGCTGGTTGGTCGTCCTTGATTCATTTCTTCTTCCAAGTCAGTATTGTTGCTAAGACATTCATCAACCACAAAACCATATTTTATTTACTTAACTAAACATCTTTCTCTAACTAAACACAGCGCGCGTGTGCAGGTGAGCCCCAGCTAAGACAGATAGGCCTTATCTGCCTGACGTCCAAGCTGAAACTAACGGGTTAACTTGGTCCCATGTGACTTCACGTACTTCGCGGGCTTTCTGTAATATTCCATGGAAAGTCCCGCCTGTGATATGAAAAGGGGCCATCCCTTCAGAAATACAGGGGGTTGACAATAATCTATGCATAGATTATGTAACACCAAGACCCGGTGATATTTAATGTGTATATAATTTGTCATTAATTGTTTTATTTTCGAAGTTTCCTCCGGACATACATATACACACAACTGCCCTTTATATATGTATAGAAGAGAACTATAATAGTGGATATTGTGTAATGGTTATCATCATTGTAAATGGACTCAAATCCTGGATGAGACTGTTTGCATTTCACAAAGTGGTAATACCTTTGGCAAAAGTATGCATCCAATTATTTTCCCTCCATCTATGAGTAAATAGTAGGGTGGAATGGGTACTTTAACCTTGGTTAGGCATGATGATTTTACCATATTACATAACAAAATAAAAAAAATAAAAAATAAAGTAGGTGGTGTGGCCTATTGTTCATATCAGCCAAACAACAAGGGAGTCTAACCCCTTTTCTGGCGCTAGACCAGGGAAATTGTTTTTTTGTATCTGAAGTGGAGTACCATACATACCATCTGCTCCCCACTAAACCACGCTGATTCAAACTGTACTACTTATGTGCTGAGTTGACAAGGGCCAGTATTGAACCCAGAACCTTGTAATTTCATGGAGAAGTTCAGTCAGTATAGCATCTGCCTAGGAACTATTATGTTCTAGGCTTAATACTGGGCCTCGTCAACTCAGCACATTAGTAGCACTGCTTTGATCTGTGCAGTAAAGTGGGGAGCCGATGGTAGGAGTAGCACTCAACATCAGATGCAAAAACAATCTCTTCAGTCTAGTGCTTGTGAAAAGGGGATAGACTCCCTCACTGTTTGGCTGATATCAACAATAGGCCACTTCGCCTACTTTATTTTATGATATAAAAGTAAAGTTGTTGGGGCTATGTCGGTATCAGCCATGCAGCGAGGGAGTCTATCCCCTTTTCACTAGCGCTAGACCAAGGAGATTATTTTAGCATCTTAGGTGGAGCGCCAAACCTACCATCAGCTCCTTACTTTACCGCACAGATCCCTGTGCTACTCATACGCTGAGTTGGCGGGGGAGGGGGTTATCGAACTAGGAACCTTGTGGTTTCTAGCCGAATGCTCTACCGACTGAGCTAACCCGGCCCATTATATGATGTAATGACATCCTAATTTATGGGAATTCCGCAACAATCCTGCAACAGTGGCAGCTCCTGGTAAATGTTTCTATACATTTACTTTGAATTGGTCATCGAGCAACCTTACTATATTGAAAAGAACAAAAAATTCCATTTGCAACAAAAATGTCACCCTGCCTGCAAAAGGGGGGAAGTCCTCGTGGCATAATGGCAAACATCCTGGACTGCGATATTGTAGTAAGTGTGTTCAAACTCCAGTCACGCTATTATGTTTCCTTTCGAATTAATACCCTTGGAAAAAGTATGAACCGCTTCATCTTTCCAGATATGGGGTAAATAGTACCATTGCTGTTCTTCAAAAAGAGTGGTTTTGGCATTAAATAACCCACAAAGGTTGATTACAATAAAGTTACGCCAAAAACACTGGTTCTCTGTAGATCAGCGAAATTAACCCTGTTTAATATCTAATTGACCACTTAAGCAATAGCAGGTACTGTAAGCAACCGGAGTCCTTTGTTTATCAAAATAACTTGATTCAGCATTAAATGACCCAAAAAGGATTTATATGCTGTTGAACAAAACAACCAACCACAAAGGTTGATATGCCATTAAACAAAGAAACCCAACCAAACGATGTCCTGGGTATGATGTGAAACTGCATCTAATTGTGAATTTTCAATTTTGGAGCTCTGGGGAGTGTGGAGTGCCCCTTTATCACCATTATACATTGGACCACTGTGACCAGGACTGATAGTACCTGCTAGGGTCTCATCTATGGGTTAAATAGAAAAAAATAAATTTAAAAAAATGTGTTAAAAAAAAAAGTTGAGTACCCATCATGAATGAATAAAACAAAATGTCTTTGGCATAAAATAACCCAACAAGGGTTGACATGCCATAAAATCCAACTATCCAGAACGAACAAAAATGTCACTCTGCCTGCAAAAAGGGTTGATATTAATTTTTGGCCTAAATTCCACTATTTTGAAGCTAAAAGTTAAAGATGTTTTTTTTTTTTTTTTTTTTTTTTTTTTTTTTGTAATATACTAATAACCTGCTCTCACTACTAATGATTAAATTCTATTATTATGGTAACATAAGGCATGTTTACTGCTGAATGAATACCTTGTGTTCCCCTAACAATTGAACTTCTCATTACCCTGCACTGACACCAGATTGTGTTATTTATCTTTTAAGTCTCGTTGTGTGTGTGTTTTTTTTATATATACATAAGTAGATTATTTTACTTATTCTATGTCATCTTTATGTAACTCCCATCAAAACTTGAGAACTCAATCTCACTCTTCTCCCTTTATATTTTATGGATATAAACTTTGACTCAATGAATATATATATATATATATATATATATATATATATATATATATATAAATTAGTATGTATGAGATGTTTGGACTATACTTTTCTATGTTATTACTTTAATAGTGCCGTTTCCTTCTAAAAATAGGTCACTTATTTTTCTTTTCATTTAAAAAAGATTTTTAGTAAAAATTTTTTAATGTTTGGTCAGGGTATAGCTGGTAAAGCAAGTTTGTCACTTGAAAAAATATAAAAAGGAGGAGGCAGGGCCGGATTTAGATCTTGGTTGGGTGCTGGGGCACTTTTATTTAGGGTACTTTGCCTCAATATAGAAATTAAATTAGGCTCATGAGAAAAAAAATGGAGTAAAGAAAAATGTTCTGAAGGAAATGTTTAATTTTATTTTTCTCAATTATATTGACTGTAAGAATAATCTCTACTATTTTTTTTTAGTTTGTATTAAACAACAAAGGAATATAATTCTTTCCAGCTTGCAGCAAATTACCATTTTTTTTTTTTTTTTTTCAATAATAAAATTAATTTTATAATTATCACAGGTTTTATAAATGAAGTCTGGGTGCCCTTCTGGTAGAGGGGCAGGGGAAATTGCACCCTCTGTCCCCTAATAAATCCATCAGAGTGGACCGGGGAGTAATAGCAATGAAGGAGTATTCTCTACTCCCCAGAAAATATCAGCTTGGAATTTAGAAATTAAATAGCATTTCTGGTGGTTGTCAATTATTTATTCTTATTTTTTTAAACTAAAAGAAAATTTGAAAAACGGGGATCAATTATTTTAATTATAAAAAATATTCTGTTTCTAGGATGTTCTCTCTTTTTTTTTCTTTCTTTTTTCATTTAAATTGCATGTACCCCCTTGTCATTCCTCTTTTGAGGACTCTCAGGCACTAGGCAATAAACACCAGCCCTATTCCAGGCTGGAGATGGCCCCTTGGATTAATGCTAGTATCATATGGCTTACCGATCCAATATCCGAAGCCACTGGACACCGGGCCCAATGACTGTTTATGAAGTATGGAGCATTTGGTGAGGATTGAACTTGCTATTCAGTAGTAATGGATTTGCAAGACTAGCTTGCTAAACATGATGGACTGTCCCCTTGTATAAACAGAGTAATAGAAAGTGGTTCATGGAATTGTCTAAGCATTGTTTGGACATACAGTGATGCTGATAGCTTTTTGATTTAGTGTGTCCTGGGACGCACATATTTGCTTTAAATGAGTCCCTGGGAAAATTTATGGGTCCCAACTAAAGCTATCTAACTCCTACCTTGTAACCTATCCTATGTAATTAATTTATAAGAAACTATTGAAATGTATTTACAGTTAACTTGAAATGGTGAGAGAAAGAAAAAGTATGTCCTTTTAGATTTTTCTGTGACAGGGACACTTACCTATCAGCATCTCTGGACATATATACACAGCTGAATGAATTTTGAAATTTGAGTATACCATTTTCTTCAATCATTTCAACGATCAAAGGAATTAACTTGTAACTCTTTCACTATTTTTCTTTTTTTTTTCTTCCTTTTTATCAATATAAGTAACAATTTAGTTTTTTTTTTTTTTTTTTCTTTTCTTTTTTATTTATTCTGTAATCGAAGTTTTATTGTTCCAATGCAGTTGATTAGTCTACAGTCTACTTATCCCAACATGAATTTTCTCTTTGGGTAATCAAGATGTATATGTAGGTGGCTATAAAGGTAGGAGCTTTTTAAAGAATTTCCCTTTTTTTTTTTTTTTTCTTTTTTTTTTCGTTTTATTGATTCTGAGTATTTAGACTATTTCCTCAGCAACCGATAATTGCCAAGTTGTTTACGTACTCCATGTAAAAGCACCAAAAGATTTCTTATCAACACAGGGTCTCTTTATTTTTTCTTGAAAGCATTGCAGGTCCACTTTTTTTATTGGAATAAGCAAAGACATTATAAAGTTACTAGAAGCTGCCTCCTAAGCATCACCTGGGTAGGAGTGGGGGAAACCTGGTGTATGAATTTGTTTACTTTTGAGATTTACAAATGTGGGACATTTTTACGTAGAATTTCTGTGTATTTTAATTTTTAAATATCTTCAAATATAAATCAAATCTTCATAATTTTTGCACAAAAAGCAATAACTGATGATATTTAATGTGTGTGTGTGTGTGTGTGTGTGTGTGTGTGTGTATATATATATATATATATATATATATTTACTCTGTTGTTAATTGTTTTATTTTCGTAGTTTCATCCAGACATACATACACATCAACTGCCCTTTATATATATATATATATATATATATATACACACACACACACACTGAAGTCGATTGATGTTTTAGAGACACATACACTACAATATCCATCATCGTTTCATCTCAATTTTGTCTCTGTCCAATTTCTTTAGCCCTGTCAGCTGGGGCTTTAGAATACACAGACTGCACCTCTGCAGAGGAGTAAGACTCCTCCGAATCTGGAATCCTGGTGGCCGAGCAGTCTATGACATGCAACATTCCATTTCAGTTCTTACTTAGGCTAAACAGGTGGTCGGAGAGGCCCCCTCTAATCAATTGGCTGGTCACATCAGGCCCTAGCACCTATATGATTGTCCCAACCATAATGCTCTTATAGCAAGTCTCAATCCTTTTCATCATATGTGCTAGAAGGCAGTGGCTGAGGATCTTATTGTCCTGGGTATGACGTTAAACTCTAATGATAAGGTTCCAGTTCCTAAGCTCTGGGGAATGTGGAGCACCCCTTCATCAGCGTTGTTCCCAGGTCCACTCTGATCCAGAGTAGTAGTACCTGTTAGAGTTCAATCTATGGGTTAAATAGAAAAACATGAGTTTAAAAAAAATATCAAGAATGAATAAAACAAAACATCTTTGGCATAAAATGGATTGACACGCTGTAAAACCAAACAACCAGCCAACCTAATTTCTTTGAGATGCCTGCAATGCTATGTTATGGATTACTCAAAAAATTGTCACCCCAACATCTGTGTATACACTTTATCAGCCCATATATTAGTAAAATTCTCATATATATATATATATATATATATATATATTATATACCATAATATTTATGTTTTTAAATCTACTCTGCTATTTTAGCATTGACCACCTTTATATGCTAAAATTTTTCATATTCATTCTCCATTATATTATCTATATATATATATATATATATATATATATATATATATATATATATGGAGGTGTGTGTGGTGTAATGGTTAGTTGTAGGAAATGGACTCGTCAACCCGAGTTCGAATCCTGGATGAGGCTGTTAACATTTCACATAGCATTAATATACCGTAAAATCCAACCAACCAACCATTGCTGCAAAGAAGATGGTTTAGCTATTTGTTTTTCATTTTCCAAAATGAAAGACCAGAACAGAATAAATCAAAGAACATCAGAATGGCAGAACATAAAAGACAACATTGTGTATGTTTATACAAAAGACCAGCAACAAACAGAGGATGCAAGAAGGCTGGAAAAGAAAGAAAAAAAAAAGATTAAAGTCAACTGGAATGGGAGAAGGTGTTAAAAAGAGAGAAAGCATTCATAGCAGGACAACATTTGATGACATCAATGATAAACAATGGGAGGAGGAGGAGGAGGAGGCTGAAATCCTCAGGAATAGGAGAGAGTGGGATAGAAAGAGAAAGTATGGATTGGTAACAAAGTAGAGAAATACAGAATAAAAAAGAAAAGAAAATACAAAGAAGGGGAAAACCATTTTAGAAACATGAGAAATGGAGATCAGAAAAAGAGATTGCATGCATCTACTTGTAGAGTAAGATGAACTTTGTATATTTCTTGACATTCTAATGAAACAGAAATTGTGTAATTATTATGCATATATTCAGTAGAATATCCACAGGGATATATATATATATATATATATATATATAAACAATTGGAAGAAATATATACCTTTGTTGAAACGTATTGACAAATATCAATAATAAATTTCTTTCATGCCAAAGTGTATATTTTTTTTCTTCCAATTATCTTTTCAATACATTTGATTCATTTCCATTTTTTTCTCTCTCTCTCTCTCTCACACACATATATGTATATGCATATACACACCTTATTTTATCAGGTATAAATTTATTTTGGCTAGTTTGCCTAAATCAGGCTTGAAGAGACAAACTAGCCGAAACAAATTTATCTGATCAATATTTTTGTACACACATATATATATGCAAAATCTTTATACGTATGTCTGAGCTCTCCAACTTTGTTGAATCCTATCATGGAAATACCTGATACCATTCATTTATTGATATATATATATATATATATTTGTTGAAGACCCTGGTTTCTTCTTAATGACCTTTTGCTTGGGAAAGAAGGATTGAATGTAAGCAATTGAAGATCATCAAGAAGAAATATTCTTTGCTCTTCAATAAAACCAGTTGGATTATAACTTGCTTCCAATATATATATATATATATACACACACACATATACACACACATATATACACACACATATATATATATATATATTATATATATATATATATGTGGATTATTTTGTACCTTTTTTTTTTCTTAATGGCCCAGTCATCTACAATGAATGGATAAAGGTAAAATGTCACATGTAAAAGGTAAGCAATAATTCATAACTTCTCTCATGAACAACTCTACGTTGTTCTTAGTAAATGTGGAGATAATATTCAAATCAAAATTCTTAAAAGAAGCAAAATTGGAGAAATATCTAGAACTGTGCTTAGTTAAACCATTGTTTTATATGGATTGAAGAAAGAAAACACAAAACTTAATTTTTTTGACTTGCCAATGTAGTGAGTATAGTGGGCCTGTTGTGAAGCGATGAATCCGCCTGCTTTACCTAGTGCAAAGCCATGTAACATCCGTTGAATTCACTTCTAGATATAAAATTATGGAGGTTTATGGCGGCGTGTGGTATAATGGTTAGTTGTTGAAAATGGATTCGTCGACCTGAGCTCAAATCTTGGACAAAGCTGTTTGCATTTCACATAGTGCTAATACCCTTGGGAAAGGTATGCATCTAATTATTCTCTAATTATCCATAGGTAAGGTATGCATCTAATTATTCTCTAATTATCCATAGGTAAATAGAGCAGAGTGGCTAGGTAACCAGTCTAGAAGAAGGAAAAGTCTGAAGCTTTACAAAAATTGACCTTGTGCTACATCCTGCCCCAAAGGCTAAATACATATTCTTGAATAATGATTCTTCAGATGAAGTCTTTGAAGGGGAGGGTGCCAATTCTTCAGATGATCCATTAAAAACTATTAAATAAGTTATTTGTAGATTAGAAATATATTAGTGCAGTATAATCATTGCCTTTTTATCAGTTTTAAAAATTGTTTTTAGTTGAATCACTTGGAATTGAACTCTCAGCAGAAGGTTTGTGATTCCATCAAA
>CM042160.1:50507892-50625392 GCA_023376005.1 Doryteuthis pealeii | reverse complement strand
ACCCTTAGGAACGGTATGAATTATGTGCCAATTTTTTGTATTAAAAATAGTTATTTATAAACAAGGAGATGCGTGGTGTAATGGTTACTGTTGTAGGGAATTGTCATGGCAAGACAAGTTCAAATTCTGGAAGAGACTGTATTTCACATAGTGCTGATACCCTTGAGAAAGGTATGAATCCAACTATTCTCCTTCAACTATGACTAAATGGTAGGGCAGACTGGGCTATTTAACCTTGGCTAAGCAACCCATCTAGGAGAAGGAAAACTGAATTCAAACCTGTTAAACTCCACTTAAGAGATTGACCTTGTGTCACATCCTGTTCATGTGGAAGGCTTTGTGTGTGTGTGTGTATATATATATATATATATATATATATATATATATATATATATATATATATATAATATTGTTTATAAATAATTAACATCATAAGTTACCTGAAACTATATAATTGCTTGTTAAAAAAACTTCAACTTTGAATAAGCCAACATGGTTATTTAATAACATAGCATAAAACTAACAAACAAACCAGACCTTATTCTACCAGTAAATGGATTGTAAGAGCTAATATAGATGTTTAATTATCTTTTGTGTCTATTTTTAAAGAGAAAAACTTGTATATTCATAGTTTTCTTTTTGCTGAAACTATCCTGTCCTTTATATTTTACTTCAAAAATAATCTATATCAGTGTATCTGTTTCACCAGTCAGACATCGCAAACCATATTTTACACTCATGGATAAAAACACCTTTTACTTCTATTATATATATATATATATATATATATATATAAAGGAAAAATCTGACAAAATGAGAGGAAACGTTAAGGAAAAAGTGAATAATAAAACAATTACATTCCATTAATATTTTGCCTCTGTTGGTTTTAGAAGCTTCATCAGAATCTTTTCTGCTGGACAGCAAGGGATTTTCTTCCCTTTTCATTAGCACTAGACCAGGGAGATTGTTTTTGTGTCTGAGGCAACACCTCATCCCCACTTTACTGCACAGATCTAAGCTGTGCTACTCTTGTGGTGAGTTTACGAGGGCTGGTATCGAACCTGGAACCTTATGGCTTTTCAACTGATGCTCTACTGATGGAGCTAAACTTAACTCTATACTTTGCTATATTTATAAGTAAAGAATGCTCAATATCATTGATAGTGTATATATATCTAAGTTAGGGTAGTGAAGTCAATGGCTCTTTGTAACCATCAGTTTCTTACATATGAGATTTTCAGACCATAATTTCATCTTTTAATTTTTTTAAAAAAAACAAAAAAAAAAAAGCAACCTTTTCACCAAAACTGACCAAACATAACCAAATATCACCATAAAATCAATACTCTAAAGCCCGAGACCTATATGAAAAACAAATTTATTTAACCCTTTTAGCATTAAATGACTCACAGAGGTTGATATGATGTTAAACAAAACTCAAACCATAGGCGGGAAACTGACAGTTACCAAGCACTGCTGACTTTATATCTTATATAAAAAACCCTCTGCACAACACATGGTCAATTTCTTAAGTACAGTTTAACAGGTAACCATTACACCATGCGCCTTATATATAATCCAAAAATCTGGAGAAGAAATCTTCCTTACGACATAGTTTTTTTTTTTTAAAACGTGTCACAGTTTGCAGGGCTCAACGTGTGGTCTTATTGTCAGTCACAGAGCAAAATTATATAAGATCTAAGTCTTCTGTTATATTTTTTTACTTATATACATATATATGGTTTATTTAATTTAGTATTTCTTTTTTCTGTATCCATTTCATTCAATGACCTAAGGAATTTAAATAATTTAAAAAAGAAATCAAAACATTGTGAGAACAAACTGAGGAATGCATTGTTGAGATGTTTTCCTTTTTTTTTCTTTCTTTTTGTCTTGTTTTTTTTTCTTCTAATCCTTTTTTTTTCACTTTAGTTTGTATTTTTTTTCATACTTAAGACCTGCAAATAATGTTTTACAGGTAACCATGTTGTGAACACTGTTTACAATCATTCTGAATTTAATAAAAACAAAAACAAAAAGCCAATTGGGTGTGTGTGTGTGTTTGGTGGTGGTGGGGGGTAGTGAAGAGAACCATTCACCAGCTGCACATAATTTGTTCTCTTATATCTTATCTTTTTTTTTTTTTAATTGTTCCTAATTTTCTAATCTAATGCCCTTTGTTTTAATGGCTGACATATTGCCCTCTGTACTGATTGCTTGATGATGTTTACTAATGACAATAATAATAATAATAATAATAATGGTTTGAATAATACTGGTACAAACAGGTTGTATCAGGATTCAAGAATATATATTAGATAAAAAGGAATTTCTAGATGATTTGATAACATAGTAAAATTTAATTATAACAGACTTGCACAATAAAGGTATCTCTGTTTCTATGACCCTATTTCATACCACAATCTTTATTGAAAATGGTATACAGATAAATAATAGTAGTTGGATAAGTTCCCAAATTTTAATATATATACATACATACATACATACACACACACACACACACATATATATATATATATATATATATATATATATATTATATATATAAAAGAAGTCACTTATCTACACCTTAGTTATATTTATTTTTAAACTTTTGTATTTTTAATATTATACTAAATTCTTATATACCCAGCTGAAATCATGGCAAGATTTTTATTAAAGCAATACACTTGAAAATGTAACGTAGTGAATAAAGTTATTTCCAGTTCAGTTTACCACTGAATAATTCTGTTGGTCTGCATTCATACTGAACTTTATAAAAAATTTTTTTTTTTAATCATCCAAATTCTCAATATAACAGAAATAATTATGAAATGTTAATTAGAATCCCGACTCCTTTCTAAATAGTATCCACATAGACCATTGTTAGAATAGGGACCCAATGGATCCACTGGATGTCTAATATATTTACTAAGTTTAGCCTGGCAAAATGCAAAAATGTTGGAGGGAAAGAAATATTGTTGTACTGTTTTCCAAGTGGGCCCCCATCTTCTTCCTTAGAAATATTCTTTTCTCTTGAGTTTTAACTTGTGAGAAATTCACAAGTATTTTAGCTATGAAGAGATCACAAATAAATACTACCTCTACTCATAATTGTTACATTTAGTGTATGAATTTTGCAACAAAATAAAAATGGAGACGTCTTTTAATGATTAAGACTTGGAAATTATTACAATTGAGAAAATCATTGGTATAAATGGAAAGACTAACAACTTAATTATGGTACATAATGACTGAATGAGTAATTTTACTGGATGCCATTGATGTTCATAGATATGAACATTACAAATACATGGAAGATTAGTTTACTTACCAATGGAGTCAGTTTGGATATATTGAAACTATGAATTTATTTATAATACTTACAAAAAGGGGTTATAATTGAATATATCACAATAATATAGATAAGTTAAGTTCTTATTTACATTTGATTCTTCATTTTCTGTAGACATACAAATGTAAAAGTTTGCAACTCTGCTTCAAACATGCTTTTTTTTGAAATTTGTATTTACCAATCCCTCCAAATGAGCAGGATGTTACACAAGGTCAATTTTTAAACTGTTTAACAAATTTGAATTATTTTTCCTTATCCTAGACTTGTTGCCATAACATGGTTAAAAAGCCTGGTCTGCCCTACTATTTACTCATAGCTGGAGGGAAAATATTTGGATGCCTACCTTTCTCAAGGTTATTAGTGCCATATGAAATGCTAACATTCAGGATTTGAACTTTGTGTCACTGTGTCCATTTCCTATGATGATGACCATTACATGATGGGCTTTTTAAAATCTTTTTTAAAGTAATTCTCAAGCTTACTTTTGGTTTGTTATTTTTTTCTTCCCATTTTTCAAATCAAAATTGTGATGCATCTTGGAGGTAGGATGATCCTTGATGCCAGGAAGTACAGTAATCATACTTAGAATCTCTAACCATATTGCAGCCGATTTCTCAAGGTAGATGCAATTGCCTTTTTCCGGTCTGACCAGCCTCGCACCATTTCCCCCCCCCTTGTTTTCCCTGGAGTCGAAATAATTTCCTCGATAATACTTGTTGCATTTCCACAGGTTAAGATATTAAATTATCCTAGTTAGAAGTACCAATACACGAGTAAATAATAATAATAATAGCACACATTTAATGTTTATAAGCTTCACTAATTATTAGTATTAAATTTTGTGTAGAAAATCTGAGAATAATATTTTTTTTATTTTTTTTAAATACTTGAGTTAACTATAAATCAATAATATTTTCATTATTTCAATTTAAAAGAGGAAATAGAAGAGAAATTGTTTTAAAATTTAGATTTGAATTGAAATTTTTTTTTTTTCTACAAAACTTAATACTTTTCAAAAGACAAACTTGAAAAAGATTTAATTTAGCACTAGAATATCTTAATTTATTAATGAATTTACATTTTTAAATTTACTTTTTGTTTTTAGCTGAATATAATTTTATAATATCAAATTCTTTATTTTGAATTTTTTTTTTTTCTATTATAGAAAAAAATAATATTCACCACTGATGTGCATGTTTGATGTAAATAAATCTGTAACCCCTTCCCCCCCCAAAAAAAACAAACAAACAAACAAAAAACCCCTTGATTAGATTCAGTACAATGTTACATTTCTGGGGGGAAGCGCTCTTTGCATAATGGTTATTATCATAGGAAATGAAATCTGCAACCAGATTTCAAATCCTGGATGAGGCTGTTTGCATTTTGTCTTTGTGCTAATGCCCTTGGCAAAGGTATGAATCCTTTTGTTTCCTCCCCACACACTCTGAATTCTAACCAGCTATTGTAGATCTATATTGTATATTATATACAATATACTTATATACCTAAAATTTCTAACTGCCAAAGCTCTCAGTTTAGTTTAATGATACATGAATGCATACGGTAAATATATATTAATGATGTATGCTGCTGTTTGAACAGGTTGGTAAACTTAACTTCGAACTATTAAATTAGGCAGAGTGCATAGATACTACAATGATCATATAGAAAAGAAGTGACACTGTATTATTTATGTGTGTGTATATATGTGTGTGTCTGTGTGATTTCTATATTTGTATATGTGTGTGTATAAAAAAGAAACTATATATATATATATATATATATATATATATATGGTGTGTCAACAGTTTTACAATATTTCAAGCTATTTCGTATTTCAAGTATATTGTAGATGTAGTGGCCTATTGTCAGCATCAGCCGGACAGTGAGGAAGTCTATCCCCTTTGCACTAGTGCTAGACCGGGGAGATTGTATTTGCGTCTAAGTTGGGGGCGTTACAACTACCATCAGCTTCCCACTTTACTGTACAAATCCAAGCAGTGCTACTCCTGCACTGAGTTGGCAAGGGCCATTATCAAACTCGGAACCTTGTGGTTCCAAGGTGGATGCTCTACCAATTGAGCTAAACTGGATCCTTAAACCAGATGTACTCTTCTAGAAAATTGACCTTGTGCCACATCCATCCTGTGGTAGAGGTGTTAAGTCAATATATACATCTCTGATGCATGTAGAGAATTAGCACCCCCCCCAAAAAAAAAAAAAAAAATTGATATTTGTCTACTACACTATATTTGTAATCACTTGAGAAATATTGAACTTTTGTACAATATTATTGAAAACTTTGTTTCTTACACACACGCCTGTATATAATATATAGATATATAAATATAATATTAATCTTCGTGCAATTGAAGTACATATGCTAATTGAAAGAACAAATGAAAATCTAAAGCAGTTGGGTATTTTATGTGGGTGGAAACTCAAATATTGATCAGATCTTACATTGTGACTCAGAAAGAATGAAAGTAAAGAAGAAAATGGAATCCTGACATTTACTCTGGAGAAATCTATAAAGTAAGCTAAAATCATGTCCAACTTATTTCCTGCTCAAGATTTTTTATGCGGACATATTTTTTTTCTGTTGAAAAGAAAAAGAAGCTAAATTTTATTTACAGTCCGTGACTCTATTGAGACCTATTTTGTGTTTTGCTCAGTAAGTTTTTACTGCTAATTTTAACCTATTACTGTTGTATGGCAGCACTACTAGAAATACCTGAAGAAGGCTGGAGAGCACGTCGGCCGAAATGCGATGCAGATAACAAAGATGAGAACAATAATCCAAATAATATAAGTTATTCAATTGTGTGCGTTGTTACTTTTTGATCCCCCCCTCTTTGTGTGCATGTATGTGTGTATATATATATATATATATATATATATATATATATATATATATATATATATATATATATAATATACAGACATGCACTATTAGTGTAAAATAAGTAAAATCTGCAGCTGGAAAGGAGAACTGTTTTGACTCATCTGTGACTTGATTTGTGAAGAATGATGACCCTGTGATTGTTTTATAACACAAACAGGGTTGAAAAGTCGCATTAAAAGTCATGTGTACAAAATTAAGGTTGAATATGAACCTTTCTGTCAACAGGAGGATTTGATTTGTCGTTTGTGTCACAAGCAAAGTAAGAACAACAAGTCTGGTCTCATTGGGAATAGGAAAGTACACAATATTTATGATATAAAAATATGGGACACATAAATTAACCCCAAACAATTTAACTGCCATCAATGTAAGATTCTTTCTGAATTTAAATATTATCACAGATATATATGTCACTATAACTGTTAAACTGTATCTAATGGTGAAATTCCAATTTTAGAGCTCTAGGGAGTGTGGAGTACCCCTTCATTGTCATTACTCCCAGATTCACTCTGACCAAGAGTGGTAGTACCTGTTCGGGTCCCATCTATGGGTTAAATAGAAAAAATGAGTTTTAGAAAAAGTTAAAGAAAAATTTTTGAATGCTCATCAAAAATGAATAAAACAAAACGTCTTCGGCATAAAATAACCCAAAAGGGGTTGACATGCTGTAAATTCCAACCAACCAACCACTATGGCTGACAAAGAGAAGTGCAGGTATGTTAAGGATTTTTATTCCTGTTTGCTCTTAATGTGAGGAGAATCCTCACAGCATAGTGGTTAATGTATTGAACTGTGACATCATAGTAAGCGAATTTGAACTCCAGTCAAGCTATTATTTTTATTTTTTACTAATATCCATGGGAAAGTTAGGAATCCCCTCACACCCCCAGCTATTGGTTAAATAGTTCTTTGGCATTGAATAACCATTTTGCCATTAGACAAAGAAACCAAACCAAAAGATATAATTAGCAGTTAATTGACTTGGAGAGACCTTTTTTTAAGATTAATAAAAAAAATGTTTTATTCAGTTAGTTATTTTAATGGTATTGGGGGGGGGGATCCCAAAAAAACCTGCTATGGCATGCCATTTTTTTTTCTATGTTACAGTAGCAAACACACATCTAGAAATCGGATCATTATAATATAGATTGGATTAAAATCCAAACCTGGATTCTTTTTGTATTCATTTCCATGTTGGATTTCTGTCTTTTACATTGGACAAGGTGTAATTTTATTTATAGAAAACTGTGAGTGCAAACTCCATTAAACTTAACATAAATTTTCTCTAGTCCTTGTCATTTACTGATATTTTTGTTTTCTAATGAAACTATTCTTCTATATATATATATATATATGACCCCTCCACCACAAGCATGATGTGACAAAAGATCAATTTTTAAGTGGAGTACATCTGGTTTGGATTGACATTTCTTTCTTGCCACAACAAAGTTAAAGAGCCCAGTCTGCCCTACTATTTACCCATGGCTGGATTCATACCTTTCCCAAGTTAATGTGAAATGCAGACTCTCATCCATGATATGAACTCTGGTCACCAGGTCCATTTCCTATGAAGATAACCATTACACCATGAGCACCTCCATGTATTCATTTGTATCTGTGATCCTTTAATGTAATCTAGCTATATTGTACATTTAATCTTGAGTAAATTGAAATGTATATTCAGGGTGTGGCAATTTTCCCATTAGTGTATATTACAAAAAAAAAAAGAATATATATATATATATATATATATATATATATATATATAAATAATTTTGTATTTTGTTTTAATTCTATTAAATGTATATCTGCCTATCCAGATGTTTACTTTCTTGATTTTACTTCTCTCTTTTATACATGCATATATATTGTGTGTGGATAATATCAAGTGTTTCCTTGATAGAATTCAACCAAAATTGAGAACTCAAACTTATATATAATATATATATATATATATATAATATAAGATTTACGTATTTTTATTTAAAATATATATATATTTTTTTTTTACATATATGGATATATAAATAAATATACAAGATATAAATTTATATTCTTTGACACCTTTATATCTGCACTATTCATTTATATCTATCTAAAAATCTATCTATCTATCTATCTATATATATATATATATATATATATATATATATATATATATATATATTCCAAAGACTAATAAAAAAAAAGAGAATTAAACAGAAATAAATAGCCCAGTTGGTGGGGCTCAGAATATGCTGATTGTATCCCCTGCATATGGCAAAAAAAAAAGGGGGGTGTCCTGGGTATGGCACTAAACTGCATCTGGAAGTGTGGTGTACCCCTTCATTACTATTACTCCCAGGTTTGTGTCCTGGGTATGACGTCAAACTACATCTAGTGGTTGAAGTTCCAATTCTGGAGCTCTGGGGAGTGTGGAGTACTCCTTCATCACCATTATTCCTAGGTCCAGCCAGACCCAGAGTGATCGTACCTGTTAAGATCCCATCTATGGGTTAAATAGAAAAATAAAGTTTAAAAGCATGTGTATAATAAAAAAAAAAAAAGTTTTTAGAAAATTTGAATAACCATCAAAAATGAATAAAACAATGTTTTCGGCATAAAATAACCCAACAAGATTTGACATTCCATAAAATCCAACCAACTACCAGGACTTGGAGTGGTAGTACCTGTTAGGGTCCCATTTATGGATCGAATAAACCGGTTTAAAAATTAAACTTATTCAATATAACCTTGTACAATGAATGCAATTCCCTAACTACTAGGCATATAATAATCCTTGTTGGATTGACATGCCATTAAAATCAATGAAAAATAAATTAAAATAATAATAAATAAAATCACTAGAAAATAATAAATTAAATATGAGAGAGTAAATAAATTAACAAATCACTAAGTTAATATGATGTAGCCATCTAAATAACCACGCAGTATAAACCACTGTCCTTCCCAGTATGCCACCACAATATAGATCACCCTTCCCATCATACTCCACATTACAGTATATAAAGGGATACCTACCATGTAGGAACCACTTGGTTTGATATTGCATAGACTGATGACTCTGGCTATGCTATCTTAACTTATATATATATATATATATATATGTATGTGTGTGTGTGTTGTTTCATTTTCAACTTTTACTGTGGTTATTGTATCTCACCAGGCATCCAATAATGTCCAGAATAGTTGTTTAAAGTGCATAGGAAATGAGAAAGTTTTTTTTTTTTTTTTTTTTTTTTGTCTTGCATATTTACAAAGGTCAAGGCTCAAATAAGTGGCATTAAATAGCATTTTTCTTTATTTTTCTTTTAAACAGTTGAATATTTTCTTTGCATCTATGATATTGTCAACACAATATTTTGGCTTATACATTTTGTGGACTTCATCAGGTCAATTGTTTCTATGGAAAAAGAGGGTTCTTTTCTCTTTTATTTTCTAGAATTTAACTCTTTGCCTACTTTAAACCACTCACAGTGACTCACCCAAACAAATTATAAAAACTGATGATTAGTTCATTATGATTGAGCAGAAAGACTCAGATTACAACAATAACAGGACTTTATTTGAATAGAATGAGTTCTGAAGTAAATAGTGGAATATCCCATCATACAGGTAAAAACAACAAGAAAATTTGGTACAGCCGTGGGGAAAATTTGGTTGGCAAAGAGTTAAAAGCATAATGAAATTACATAGTAGAGAGGGTGGTGCATTCAAGATAAACTGGCACCCCACAAATTGCAGTTTTGATTTTTATCACAACTTGCTAAGTCTACAAAAGTGTGGAACAATGCATATCAGAAGCAATAATAAAGAATAAGCACCCAGTGAGATTCAAACTCTTCTGTCTTGAGGAACTTATTCTTTATTCTGGTTTCTGATGCATGCCATTATCC
This sequence comes from Doryteuthis pealeii, assembly GCA_023376005.1. Taxonomy (NCBI): domain Eukaryota; kingdom Metazoa; phylum Mollusca; class Cephalopoda; order Myopsida; family Loliginidae; genus Doryteuthis; species Doryteuthis pealeii. The sequence continues at coordinate 50,615,236 of CM042160.1, read as the reverse complement.
ACTGTTATAGAAGTGATGACCCAAATGAATTGATTATTTATTTATATATATATATATATATATATATATATATATGAATGAAAAGGTGACTTTCAAGTGACAATTTCAAGTTAATTGTAACTATACAATAATGTTGTAATACAATGATTATATTATTCACTTCCGTGATTGTCCTTCATTAATTATTTTGATTATTTCATTACGGTTAACTCTGATCCAATTTTGGTGAAACTTAAGTATATTATCTGTCAATATCTTTCTTATATATATATATATATATGTGTGTGTGTGTGTGTGTATATGATTTAATTTATTTTTTTCTTGTGATTTCTTTTATTCATTATTCTATTCTTATTCATTATTGATTGATTTTAATAACATATCAATCCATTTCTGATTTGTGTCATGTCCTTTGAGATATGCAAATGAAATTAGTTTTATTTTTCGTTCTTTCTTTAAAGAATTTGCATCTTTCTTGATTTTTTGAATTTCTTCTAGATCCATTTTGCCTTTTGATCCTTGATTGCTGTTTGGCAAAGACTAAAAATATCTTTCAGTCTATAATCAATGTTCCATCATTAAGTTCATACAGGCTGGGTGATTAAAGACTCACACATAAAAGACTTTAATCATTTTAGTCTTTTGACTTATGAAATATCATCCAAGGAAATATATCTTTAGTTATTTGCTTCTTTTTTTTTTTTTAATCTTTATTAATAATTTTGAGTTGTATAATTCTAGTTATCAACTCATTTGGATTGTCACTTTTATGAGATCAGGTGGAAAAGGAATTGGAGGTTGGGCTCAACTACTGAATCCTTTTCCACTTGATCTGAAGATTGTATAGGTGAGAAACTGTCAGTAACTAGGTGTTGTTGACTCCATGTCCATGCTACCTTAACTTGGATGGGTGTATATATATATATATATATGTGTGTGTGTGTATGTACGTAGTTCTTTTTAGTATTAGAAAATTGAAAATAAAGTGCTTGATTACGGGTTTAAGAGCTGTATTTGTTTGTTAGAGTACAATATATTTAAGGGGCGATTGTTACCATTGGTTTCAAAGCAGCATGTTAGCCACTTTGAAACCAATGGTAACAATTGCACCTTAAATGTACTGTACTCTTTAACATATATATAGAAAAACAAGGTATTCCAAAAAGATGAATTTATTCTTTAATTTTCTATTTTCTACATATTGTTGGATTTATTCCCATATTTTACTCCCATATATATATATATATATATATATATATATATATATATAATATATAAATAAATAGGTTATAAATATGATAAATATATAAAATAATGTAATAATATATAATTATGCGATATTTAATGTAATAAAAATAAGTAATAAAAAATATAAGAAATAGGTTATAAATATATAATATATATATATATATATGTATATATATATATATATATATAATTAGTGAATTTACTGTCAAAGAATTTTGCCACATAAAAGCAGTGATTACTAAATTTAAGACTGTGTTAGTACTTTAGCTAACAAAGTAATTGAATTAAATATTTTTTTCTCTTTCTCTCTTTCTTACATCTTACACATTAGTAAAATAAATAAATATATATATATATATATATATATATACATATATAAATGTGTGTGTGTGTGTGTATATTGATTTGGCGGTTGGTTTTGAAGACTATCACAATGCAAGTGTAAAGAAAAATGAGGTAACAATAATATTGTTCATTTACCTTTTTGATTTATTCTCTTAATATTTCGGGATGAAAAAGTCCCTTCGTCATTAGATTTCTGAAAGCACGGAGCTCTGAAAAGGGAACTGTGAACTGTCACTAGAATCTGCTCATTCTTTTGTATGTTTGTTTGGTAATGTCTATTCATCTGAATTCTTAGTGTGTTTGTGTGTATAATAATGTCTTAGTATCATTCCAGAGAGTGTGTGTGTATGTATATATATATATATATATATATATATATATATATATATATATATATATATATATAAAATATTCCTGTTGTCTTGTTTGATCTATCCAAATATCTTGTTCCTTTTTTTTCTCTCTCTATTGATTTTGAAACTCAGTCAAATTTGATAAAATGTCACTTTGAATGTTTCTTTATCAGCTAAGATTTATTCACTTCACTTTCTGTTTTGTCAGTTTTTCTAACCGATTAAATCCTTCAGACATGTTCATCTTGCAATGCAGTATTGCATTTAACTTGTTACCAATTCCATTTTTGCTATTTATAATAGAAGAAGTAGTCATTTGATTTTTTTTTTTTTTTCTGAATTTTCTGGAGATGGCTTAAGACTAGCTGTTTTGACAGATCAATCAGTTTTGGGTGTGTCAGTTTATCTTACAAATATAAACTTGATTGAAGCGTATGAAATGTTCTCCTTTTCTCTTTGATGTGATCAGTGGGCATCCCACTCAATTCGCAAAAGATTTCTATTTACTGATACAAAAAACTTGGGAACTTTGAAAGATTTCTGTACATTTAGTTTCATTTGCCATTATAGTTGTATTAAAGTAGACAAAGTGACCTATTGTTGGTATCAGCCGGACAGTTAGGCAGTCTATCCCCTTTTCACTCTTACTAGACTTCAAATCCTGGACTCTTACTAGAGTTCAAATCCTTGACAAGGCTGTTTGCATTTCACATAGTGCTAATACTCTTGGGAAAGCTATGAATTCGACTATTCTCCTTCAAGCTGGGGTAAATCGTAGGGCAGACTGGGCCTTTAACCTTGGTATGGCAACTGGTCTAGGAAAAGTAAAACTCCACTTAAAAATTGAACTTGTCACATCTTGCTTGTGTGGAGGGGTTGGTAAATACATACAAGGATGGATTTGGCATTAAATAACCCACAAAGGTTGATATGCCATTAAACAAAGAAACCAAAACAAAAAGGGTATACTGGCTATGACACTAAACTGTATCTGATGGCGAAGCTCCAGTTCTGGTGATTTTTGGGTGTGTAGAGTACTTCATTGCTATTACCCCCAGGTCTACTCTGACAGTAGTGGTAATAAAAAAAAGTAAAGTTGGTGTAGTGGCCTATTGTCAGTATCAGCCAGACAGCGAGGGAGTCTATCCCCTTTTCATTAACACTAGGTCATTTTTTTTTTCTGAGATGGAGCATCACATCTACCGTCAACTCCCCACTTTATTACCCAATCTATGCTTCTCTGGTGCCAAGTTATCCGGGACCTGTATCGAACTAGGAACCTTATGATCCCTAGGCAGATGCTCTAACAACTCTTATGACCTTGAAAACTAAACTGTGTTGCCCTTTGAACTCCTCCAACCTTTGTGTTTGGTCACTAAGACATTGATAAATTGTTTTAGTTTCCATTTCAATGACCTTGACACTCACTTAATGTTAACTGTTGAAATGAGAAATTGAAGCCAGTATTGCTGCTGCTGCTGGTAATTGCTTGGAATGAGAAGATTGCAATTGTGTGTATTGGTTGATGGGCAAATGAGTTGTTGTCACCAGGTTGGACTCTACAAACAATTGCTCTCTACTGCTCAATGAAATTCAATGAACCTTTACAAATGATAGCAGGATTTTAAACCAATTCCATATGTGTCTTAAATATATATGAGGTTTCAGTTCTGGAAGTCTGGGGAATGTGGAGCACCCTTCATCACCATTGCTCCCTGGTCCACTCTGACCCAGAGTGGTATTACCTGTTAGGGTCCCATCTAGGGGTTAAATAAAAAACATGAGTTTATGAACAAAATTGATCCATTATCCATTAAGAATGAATTTATTTCAAAACTTTATTAGCATTAAATGACCCACTGAGGTTGATATGCCGTAAAACAAACCAAACCAAACAAAACAAAACAAATAATAGCAGGATTTTAAACCAATTCCATATGTTTTATACAGACTGAAGAGTTATCTCAAGATATTAATCTTCCATGCTCTCCCCCTTTCACTGCATATATAAGGGATATTCTGAAATTAATGTCTCCTATTTATTTCCATGAGGCGTGGGGGGTGGGGTTCCCCTGTGTCTTAATGGCTGACATGCTGGATTGCAATTTTGTAGTAAACAAGTTCACTTTTAAAATAATGTTCTTGGGAAAGGTATGAACTGCTGATCCCCCCTTCCAGCTATGGGTTAAATAGTATCCCTACTGTTCTTCTACAAGGGTGGCTTTGGCATTAAATAACCCATAAACGTTGATATGTCATTAAACAAAAGAAACTAAACCAAAGCTTATTTCCACAGAAACTACAACAAATACAGGCAGCATACTAATACTATTGAGTAGGGCAAGTTTTCAGCTACAAAGCCCTATTTTTCCATATAGACACATATAGCTATGTGTTTTCAACAACATGCTCTGCTTATAAAAACCTGCACCCACCTTTTGATAGCAGTGATAACTGTCCCAACTAGGAAAATATGGGGCGTCCCCCATGGTGTAGTGGCTAATGTGCTGGATTGTGACATTGTAGTAAGCTTGTTCAAACTCACCCTGGGTTAATGCTGCCACAAGAACAAATTGTATGAAATAGCTGCTTTTAACTGCAGTTGATATAATTAAAATTTGCCATTTCTATATCTGCACCAATATTCTTTCTCTTTCTTTTCTACTCTTCTTGCATATGTAATGTCTAGCTATATAAAGTTAAGCAAATCAATTATTAAACTGTCTGACAACAGTCTGTATTTTCTCTTTTTATTTATTTATTATTTCTGTTACTATAAAATCTATGCTATACAAGAAACATAAATTGTGTACGATATGGCTAGCAGGTTGCCATTTTTTGTCTGTTTTTTTTTTTGTCTGTTTTTTGTCTTATTCAAATTGATTAATATTTAAGATTATTATCCCATCCTTTTATGTTAAAACCCCAGGTTTCTTTTTCCCAATCTTCTCTCAGCTTCCTTATTGCGTATACTTTGATTTATTGATCTTCTAGTGATCGGTGGTTGGGATTTGGAAGTTGGTCATGCTAACAGGGTTAACAAGAAAGGATGAAGATAATACTTTAAGTATTGGGGTCGGGTGGGGGTACTGTAGGTTTTACAATGGAATGGAAGAGCTTTCTTTTCTGGTTTTTAAATAGGGGTTTTCCATTGCTCTGGTTGCATTTATGTATCTACCAATCCCTCTGAATAGGAAAGATGTGACACAGTCAATTTTTAATCAGTTTAAGATTTGGATTATTTAGACTATTGTCCTCATCTTTATTGTTATCTGTACAACATTTCGTCCGATGTGCCCTCCAGCCTACTTCAGGTAAAGATGAGGACAATTTTCACATATTTATTTTTAATCCTGGATGAATTCAATAATTTTTGGCAATGATACCATCTCTTTTAGTTAAGCGAACAAGACTGTCATCTGATTCACCCATTTGCCTGATCTTTCCGCAAATAGCATATGTCTTATTTGTGCCAGTCATTCTATGTGTGTTTCATCAACATCAGCAATGTTGAGTTGTACAGATGCAGGGTCCTTAGCAGCTACAATTCTGTTGCTGGCGGAACATTTTCTTGGGATATACATATCCACGAAATCTCTGGCTTCGTTCTGCGTGGTTACTGTTTTTTTTTGTAGGACTTGAACTTTAACAAATTCCGACAGCAATGGCGGTAATAGTCTGAATGATCCAAATAATACAAATTATCAAGCCTCATTTCAAAAATTCAGAGAAAAAGAAGTTTGACATGTTTGAATGTCCCCCGCCCTTTTAAAATTAAAAAGAAATAAAGACTTGTTGCCATACCAAGGTTATAGAGCTTAGTCTGTCCTATGATTTACTTATAGCTGGAGGGAGAATAATTAGGTGCATATCTTTCCCAATGGTATTAGCACAATATAAAATACTACCAGCCTCATCCAGGATTTGAACTTGTGTTGTGGAGTCCATTTCCTATGATGATAAACATTACACCATGGGTGGCTCCATATGTAAACATGTATGAACAGTCCATGACACCATTGAGGCCTTTTTTTTTTGTTTTCTTTTTTAACCAAATGCTTTGATGTTATTGGGAGATATAGATTGCTTTGACAAGAGGAGGGAAACAAAGATATATTATCTGAACTACAATATCTAAAAGAAAAGCTTTTAAAAAAATTAAATACTCAACAATAATGAATAAAACAAAAACGTTTTCAGCATAAAATAACCCAAGGGTTGACATGCCATAAAATCCAACCAAGCTAAACTAAAACCTTGATTTGCGCGTGGAGTCCCCATAGTGTAGTGGCTGATGTGCTGGAATACAACATTGTAGTGAGTTTGAGCTCCAGTCGAGCTATTACATTCACTTTTGGATTAATACCCTTGGGTAAAGGTATGAACCCCCCTCCTCCTCCAGCTATGGGTTAAATAGTACCACTACTGTTCTACTGCAAGAGTGGCTTTGGCATTAAAAAAACCCATGCAGGTTGATATGCCATTAAACAAAGAAGCCAAACTAAAAAACTAGATTGAGACATGTTTACAGAAACCATAAAATAAACTGGTGAGAACCTTTTAATGGATTAGTCTGCTGAGAATCAATTTTCTTTGTTGTTTTGTGCGTCCATGTTTCTTTTAATCTCTTCTTTATTGTGGATTATGTTACATTTTTTCTTTTCTGCAGTGAACATTAATAAACAAACTGTTTTACATTGCAGTTTTAAGTCCGAATTAAAAGCTGGCATTAGAATATCCAATTTTGATAACACATTTTTCTTTTCTGGTTGATTGGAAATTTATGATCATCCAATGTTTATTTTTATTTTTTATTTTTTTATTTTACAGATCTCTTTACTTTTTAAATTTTTTTTATAAAACACTGGTAATTTTACAATGTAAGATACAGCCCTGTCTGTTGGGACTTTAGAATACACCTGTGCAGGGATGATGGGTTACCTCTTGGCTGTTGGTGATCACCCGTGATGCTTAAGGATGGAACCCTGGTGGCTGAGCATTCCACGACATGCAATACTCCACTTTATTCCTTACTCCTCCAATCAATTGGCTGGTCATCAAAACACAGATTATTCCAACCCTATTGCTTTTATAGCAAGCCCCAACCCTTTTTATCATATTGCTAGAAGGCAGTGGCTGAGGGTCTTCATGTCATGGGTATAGTAAACTCTATCCGATGGTGAATTTCCAATTCTAGACCTCTTGGGAATATGGAGTACCCCTTCATCACCATTACTTCCAAGTTCACTCTGACCCAGAGTTGTGGTACCTGTTAGGATCCTATCTATAGGTTAAATAGAACAAAAGTGAATTTTAAAAGTGTTTAAAAAAAAACAAAAAAAAAAAAAAAAAAAAATGGGGTTTGAAAATTGAGTACCCATCAAGAAGGAATAAAACAAAATGTCTTCAGCATAAAATAACCCAACAAGAGTTGACATGCCGTAAAATCCAACCAACAAGATTTAGATAAACACTTATACTTAAACTGACTAGTCAAAGAAAGCTAAAGGATTACATGAAATGAAATGTTTTTTTTTTTTCAATATTACAAATATGAATGGTTGTCGTCATCATCAGGTTGTGCCGGTAGCACGGATATCCATGACTTTCTCTTGCCAATTGTCTCTATCGGTCATTGCCAATGGGAGGTATTCTGCACAGCATCCATAGTTAGCAAAGAGCTGGTTGAAGCAGGCTTTTGCTGGTCGGCTTACTTTAGTGTGTCCATTGTGTAGATGTCCACAGAAGAACATCACTTATGAGTTCATCCCTGCTTCTCCAGTATGTCTTGTTCGTCTTACTTGGATGGTTCATGTGATTAGGGCAAGTAGCTGCACCGCTGCTTTCTTGTGAGGTGTTGTTTCCAAGATTTGTTCAAGACAGCATGAAGCATCCTTGTGCAATTCCTATCCAGCTTTTTCTCTAGACACTTCATTAGAGTTCAAGTGGTGTAGCTGTACAGTTGCACTGATACAGCTATGGCTTGGAAGAATTCTCGAACCATATGACCTTTAGGCACCCCTTTTGTGATCTCGTTTTATAAGGACATTTTTTTATTTACACCGCCAAAATCCGGTTGTTTAACAGATCCCTAACCCTAACAAACAACCGCATTTTGGCGGTGTAAATGAAAAAAAATGTCCTTATGAAATGAGATCGCAAAAGGGGTGCCTAAAGGTCATATGGTCTGAATTCTCCAATGGTTGTAAGTCTATTTATTTTGATTTCTTGGTCCATAACAAATATGAAAATGCACGCGAATAAAATCTATTTTATACATGTACCAAGCAAGTCTCTGATTGGCTGTTGCGTATCCCAGGGCTATTATATAAGAATCACTGAACTTAAATTACACAGTGAATCATGAAAGGAGGTCAATTATAACAGGTTGGTGTTACTGATTGAACAGATATGTTACAAAACCCGAAATCTGTAAGGATACTGGTGTAACATCACTGATGACCTCCTTCAGTGCATTTTGGCGATGTTTATCAAGACTGAATGGTTTTAAGTTTTTGTTGATTTCTTTATCCATATCTCTTCTGACCCACTGCCTCTGTGTATTACAAATATGAATGGTTGTTTGTTTATTTTGTTGATTTCTTTGTTCATATCTCTATGCTGACCCACTCATTGCCTCTGTGTTTCAAATATGAATGGTTGTAAGTTTATTCCTTTTATTTTGTTGATTTCTTTTGTTGTCCATATCCCTTCTGACCCACTGTTTCTCTCTCTATATTACAAATATGAATGGTTGTTTGTTTATTTATTAATTTTGTTGATTTCTTTATTGTCCATATCTCTGCTGACCCACTGTCTCTTAAAGAGACTAACCAGATGTTCCTGCATATCAATGTTTGGCTTCTCTCGTTCTCTTCTGTCTCTCTTGTGAATTATAAGGCAGATATTCTATTTTCTTAGCCCACTCTGTTGGCTGGGATGTTAGAATGCACCGACTGCACCTCTGCAGAGTGATAAGACTCCCCCAATGGGGCCATTAGTTGGCCATGAGTGGCAACCCGTGATGCTTAAGGATAGAACACAGGTGGATGAGCAGTCTGACTTGCAAAACTCCACTTTGGTCCTATCTTGGCTAGACAGGTGCGGAGAGGCCCCATCTGATCAATCGGTTGGTCACGTCAAGCCCTAGCACTTATATGATTGCCCCAACCAATTGCCCTTATGGCAAGCCACAACCCTTTTTATCATATGGTGCTAGAAGGCAGTGGCTGAGGGTCTACATGTCCTGGGAATAATGTTAAACTCTATCTGATGGTGAGGTTCCAGTTATGGAGGTTTGGGGAATGTGGAGTACCCCTTCATCACCATTGCTGCCTGGTCCACTCTGACCCGGAGTGGTAGTACCTGTTAGGGTTCCATCTATGGGTTAAATAGAAAAATGTATTTATAAAAACATTGAGTATCTATTTAAGAATCAATTCATTTCAAATCTTTGTCAGCATTAAATGACCCACTGAGGTTGATATGCCGTAAAAAACAAAAAACAAAAAAAAAAAAATCTATTTTCTTAGCAATAAATGGCAGTATTTTCATCTGATTTCATTTCCATGTAATCCTGGATAACTTTTTTTTGATTTGGATAGGCAGTCTAAATATGAAATAAGTACTTATCTGAATCTTACATTGTAAAATATCAAGTGTATTTGGTAATATCTGTAGTAACAGTATTTCAGAATAACCTTTTTAACTCAGATTATATATACAAACAGAGATACTGATAGGCTTGTGTCTTGCATTGCTGACACACAAATATCTAAAAGGACACAGTAAAATCGTATCCATGCATCCCAGTGTTTTTTGTTTTTCTTCCTTTACCATTTCAAGCTAACTGTAAATGTATTTCAATAATTTCTTAGAAATTAATTACACCGTATAGGTTACAAAGTAGGAGTTAGACAGTTTTAGTTGGGACCCATAAATTTTCCCGGGGACTCATTAAATGCAAATATGTGTCTTAGAATGCACTAAAAAAAAACTATCACTGTATATATATATATATATATATATATATATATATATATATTAATGGAAAATGGAAATCAATTTTTATGTTATATAAATGTATAAATTATGAAAAAAACAAGTTATTCAGAGGATCATTTTATCATAGTTAAAAGTATTAGCCAATGTTAACTGTTTTGGTTTATATATTAAACCAACATCAGGATTTGCAATGATTGTCGATGTCACATTCTACCTCAGATGGAAAAATTTTCTGTAGTCTTGTGCTAGTGAAAAGGGAATAGACCCCCTTTGTTGTCCGACAATAGGCCCCTCCATCTACTTAGATACATTTGTATATATACTCTATCAATGATATTTGAGCACTCTTTACTTGTGAATATACCAAACTATATTATCTATTAATATATATATATATATATATATATGAGACTATATTACTGTTGCTCAAGTTTCATGTGTATTACACAATCCGCAGACTGGTGAATGGTCAATTACTATTCTCCATCTGAGGATTGTGTAATACACATGAAAACTTAAGTCATGGTAATATGGTCCCATAATATTGTATTTTACGTTTTAAGCCTGTTCTACTAAATTAGCATTGAGCACTTTTCTATGCACTTTTCTTATTTGGTATTCTTACTATATATTTCTTCAAAATTTACCTAGCTTGAATAAGAATATATTCTCCCTAGGGGAAATGTGTTAACTCTCTCTCTCTCTCTCTCTCTCTCTCTCTCTCTCTCTCTCTCTCTCTCTCTCGTTATTTTTATTCTTTAAGAATATTCTTTCAGTATCTATTATAACTGAAATCTAGATTGTCTAACAAATTCAGTAGTTGCTCTTAAACTTTTACTTTTCTTCCTGTCTCATGCTGTTTATATTTTTGTAACCAACGTTTGTTACATTTATACAAGATAATAATAGATCTTTAAAAAAAGCTATTTCCTCTTCATTTGTTGTTTTTTTTTCTTTAGATGCTTGAGAAATTACATAGGGCAAGAGAAATTGATTCTTTTTAATTGCTGCTTCCCTCATGATCTCTCTCTCTTCGTGTGTGTGTATATATGTATATATATATATAATATATATATAATATATATATATATATATATATATGCACACAGACATTTCCTGTATTAAACCTATAAGATGATACAACTTTAACTCTCAAATGTATTCTTCGGATAGTGTAGGTTGTTAGTTCCATTTGAAGTGTCTTGAATATTTTGCAAAGATTCTGTTTCCTGCTCTATTCTGTAAAAAGAAAAAAAAAGTAAAAAAGAAAAAAAATGTTGGGGGGATCCAAGTTGGTGTTCTGTTTATCATTATTTTTATGTTTGGTTTCAGATAGTTTCTTTGCATTATTGTTTTTGGAAAAGAAAGACCTCTCTATTCTACTTCCATGTATGCTTTTCAGGATGTTATCTGGATGTAAAAATAATATTTTATATATATAGAATGGTCTGAAAGTCATGTCACCCTCTACTCTTTTTTTATTTATTTATTTAAAAAAAATTATATAGAGGTAAAATAATTACATAATACAACTTGAAATTCTAGAAAATAATTTAATTTTAAAGATTTTTTTTCTTTTTTTCTTTTTTTTCTTTCTTTTCCTTTTTTCTTTCTTTTCCTTTTTTCTTTCTTTCCCTTTTTTCTTTCTTTTCCTTTTTTCTTTCTTTTCCTTTTTTCTTTCTTTTCCTTTTTTCTTTCTTTTCCTTTTTCTTTCTTTTCCTTTTTTCTTTCTTTTTTTTTCTTTCTTTTCCTTTTTTCTTTCTTTTCCTTTTTTCTTTCTTTTCCTTTTTTTTTAAATTTTTTTTTTTTTTTTTCAGAGGTAAAATAATTACATAACTTATATATTAGATTATTAAAACAAAAAATGAAAGTTAAAACAATATGTAGGGATGACAAGAACACCTTATTCATTCAAAAACTTGAGGCCCTCATGGTGTAACTATTATAGAAATAAACTTAGATGTCATGTTTGAGTCTTTTTGCATTTCCCTTTGTGCTAATACCTTGGGAAAATATGAATCCAATTATTCTATTATAGTAAATATTAGGGCAGACTGGACTCTTTAACCTTGGTACAGCAACCGGTCTAGGAGAAGAAAAACTGGCATTAAATAACTCATGAATGTTTAAATGCCATTAAACAAAAAAACACAATATATATGTATAACTTCAAAAAAATTAGCTGAAGGCAACTTCATTGCCCTAACTGGCAAACTACAATTAGTATAAATATCTCCAGACGTTTACATTATTAATTCTAACACAATGGGTAAGTCATATGTAATTCTTAAATATTAGTCTATTTGAACACTTATTCAACTTAAAAAAAAAAAAGTGTTTTTTTTTTATTTTTTATAACACAAATATGTGAAGCATGAAACCCTTATAACTCCCTCTTTCTCTCTCATATATATATATATATATATATATATATATATATATATATATTGAACATTAATATTCTTTCTTGTTAATCAAATACTGATTACTTAGATGTATATTTTATCTTTTTATATTTGATCAGTAACAATCTTCAGCTATTAAGAAAATTTGGATGTCTATTTCAGAAAAGGGAGAGAGAAGAAAAGATGAATGTTAATTGTGGAGGGGGTGGGGAGAAAAAAACCTGCAAGTGATGATTTGGCAGTGTGGACATTTTCATGCTGTTTATGAGTAATTGGAAATTAATGGAAAACAAAGGAAAATAGAAAAGAAATAACCTATTGGGTCATTACCAAAAGAAATAACCTGTTGAGTCATTACCTAGTGGAGCACTGAGAGAAAGATTCCAAAATGTTTATAACATTTATTCAGTATGTTACTTGTTTTACATTCCATTTTTATTATAAAGTAAGAATGGGAAGAAAAAGGACATGCTACACAGAAAAAATATAATGGAGAAAGATAGAGAGAGGGCGAGCATGTGGAAGTGATAATGCTAATGTTTCGAACATAATGAAAATATAAAAAGAAAGAAAAAAAAGTGAGTGTTAAATCAAGATTATTATACTTTAAACAGATTGAACTATTTTGGCAATAGCTCTTAAGTAAACATATCAAATGTAATTGATGTGGTATATCCACATGTCCTGCTAGTTAGTAAGAATTTCTTCAGCCTGAATCAAACTGAAGAAGCCTTCAAGGAATGTATCAATTCTTTGAAGACCTTAAGAATTTACGATGAAAAAGAATGTCAATTTAAACATTGTAATGATGCTGCATAAACTACAAGTCTTCTCTAAATCAACATTGCTGCTCCCCTTTTGGCAGACGTCTTCCTCAATTGAAGATATTCATTTGGCTTCTATTAAACAGAAGAGATTTGCCAAAGTTCTTTTTCATATCAGCGTGAACAGGATTTAAAAATTTTGTCTATATGTAAATATTGTACAATGTGTGTGTGCTCAGTGCAATGAATATCATTGCATGAGCAAGGTAAAGACATGAGATTTCTTAAGCAGAGTTTAATAAGTTTGAATTCAGTTTTCCTTCTCCAAGACAGGTTGCCATACCAAGGTTAAAGAGAACAGATGGATTCATACCTTTCCTAAGGGTATTAGCACTATGTGAAATGTAAACAGCCTTATCCAGGATTTGAACTTGTGTTGCCAATTCCAGTTCTGAAGAAGATAACCATTATGCCAATACACAAATTTAATGGAACTTCACAAAATAACAGATAAACAAAATATAAAGTTAATTTAAGATTTAGTTGTAAGTAAGTAAAGTCATCGGGGTGGCCTAAAGTTGGTATCAGCCAATCAACGAGGGAGTCTATCCCCTTTTCACTAGCGCTAGACTTTGTTTTTGCATCTGAGGTGGAGCGCCACACCTACCATCAGCTCCTTACATTACCTACCGCACAGATCCCTTTGCTACTCATATGCTGAGTTGGCGAGGGCTAGTATTGAACTAGGAACCTTGTAGTTGTATGTAATCTTAATCTTATAAGCATTTGCATATGTAGGTATTTACCCAACCCCTCTGCATGAGCAGGATGCGACCCAAGGTCAATTTCTCAAGTTTAAAAGGTTTGAATTCAGAGTTTTCTAACTAGACTGCCTGACCAAGGTTAAAGAACCCAGTCTGCCTTATTATTTACTCATAGCTGGAGGTAGAATAGTTGGATTCATACCTTTCCCAAGATTATTAGTGCTATATGAGTTTGAGTTTTGTTTAACGGCATATCAACCTCTGTGGGTCATTTAATGCCAAAAGGTTATTTTGGATTTCAGACTTTAAAGTAGTGGTTCTATGGAGATAATTGGTTATGTTCTGTTATATTTTGTTGAAAAGGTTGCTTTTTTTAATAAAATTTAAAATGTTTTCAGGGTTTGTATTCTTGAAGATGTCTTTCAGGTTTCTAGCTTGATAGTAATTTGCGCGGATATGTTTAAGTCTGTTACAATTTAGAAGGATATGCTTGGTTGTAAGTAAATGCAACTAGCCTTGTTCTGGGTTTGAACTTTGTGTCACTGCATCCATTTCTTGGGATATATAATAACCATTACACCACAAGCGCTTCCACATGCATCTGCCCATTTAAGAAAAAAAGTGAACATTTTAGTAAAATATCCTTTATTGATACTAATTTAATTGCTGTATCATTATTGTCTACTTATAGAAAAGAAAAAATTTAGTACTTTAGAACCCATATAACTGTTGATGCGTCAACCTATTCGTTTTCAATCGGTTGGTCGCATCAAGCCCTAGCACCTATATGATTGTCCCAACCCTATTGCCCTTATAGCAAACCTCCCAACCCTTTTTATCATATGGGTGCTAGAAGGCGGTGGCTGAGGGTCTTATTGTCCTGGGTATGACATTAAACTCTATCTGATGGTGAGGTTCCAGTTCTGGAGCTCTGGGTAATGTGACGTACCCCTTCATCACTATTACTCCTAGAACCACTCTGACCTGGAGTACTTATTAGGGTCCCATCTATGGGTTAAAAAGGAAAAATGAGTTTAAAAATTTGAGTACTCATCAAGGATAAATTGAATAAAACATCTTCAGCATAAAATGACCCAATGGGTTGACATGCCGTAAAAACCAACCAACCTATTCATCTTCAACTTGATCCCACCTAGATTATATAAGATATTAGCAAAAGGTTTAAAAAAAAAAAATTGTTTGAGCTTACATTGTTCCCCACATAGTCTTGTTTTTTCTGTTCTTTTTTTTTTTCTTGTCTTTTAAAATGAACCAATGCATCTTTTTTTTTTTTTTTTTTTTTTTTCCTTTTTTCCCTTTCTTTCTCTTCCATTGCTGGCCTCTTGTAGGATCAGGTGAGGAGTCTGCATATACTGAAAAAAAAGAAAAGCTTACCAATTCTATTTCAATACACTAAAGAATGTTCTTAGATTCACCCTACATGTTAAAATGCTAAAGAAAAATTTGCACATTTAAAAAAGAAAAATCAAATTTTATTTGTAGAATTAAGCAGCTTATTTTTATTTATTTTTTCAAATTTTTAAAGACTATGAAATTCAGTCTTTTTGAAATTATAGAAAACTCATATAAAAAAATTTCTTGAATGTGAAAACCAACTGAATTCAACACAAAATTGGCATAGTCACATGACCTAAAATTCATTTACTTTCTTTAAATACTCTCTATTATTAGCTAACACTATTGATTAGGACTGTTAACTCTTTGCCTACCAAATTTCCCTGCTATTATTTTACTTGTATGATGGGATATTTCAAAGTTCACTGCTTATTCACCCGAGAACTTATTCTATTCAAATAAAGTCATATTATAATTGTAATCCGTCCTTCTGCTCAATTGTAATGAACTAATCATCAGTTTTTGTACTTTGCTTGGGTGTGGTGGGAGAGCTGCTGTTAGTGGTTGAAAGTAGGCAAAGAGTTAAAAACAACTTGCTCATTTGTCTGAATTTTTGAGATGAAGCTTGATAATTTGTATTTAGATTGTTCGGACTGCTGTCCTTATCTTTACTGTTATATACACAACATTTTGGCTGATGTGTCCCCGCCTGGCCTTCTTCAAACTGAACCCTTTATTTAATCCATTGGGGTAGATTGTTCTCATTCCATTAACATAGCTTAACACTTGTACCTGGTTAACAGAATAACAATAAATGGATTAAATAAAGGATTTAGTTTGAAGTTCCATGTGAAGGCTCCAAGTTTGACAAGAAACACCTGAAGAAGGAATTTGTATTAATGAAACACTTTTTGCAGAGGGGTTCACTTTCACGCCGGTGGTGTAATGGTTATTGTTGTAGGAAATGGACATGGTAACAAGAGTGCAAAGCCTGAATGAGGCTATTTGCATTTCACATAGAACTTGGGAAAAGCATGAATCTAACTATTCATTAGCCAAAGCATTGTGTACATAACAATAAAGATTCGGACAACAGTCTGAAAAAAATTAAATAATACAGCTTGCTTTATATCCTGAAACTATTTAATTATATTTCTACAACCTTGAAAAGTACTGTTGATATTTTATTAGATAATATAAGGATTCAAATCAAGTAACACAATACAGTCTTTTAAGTCTTTTGGCCGACGTCTTCCTCAACTGAAGATATTTATTTGGCTTCTATTAAACAGAAGAGATTTGCCAAAGTTCTTTTTCATATCAGCGTAAACGGATTTAAAAATTTTTTTGTCTATATGTAAATATTGTACAATGTGTGTGTGTGTACTCATGTAATGAATATCGTTGCACGAGCACATCCAAAGCAAAGACATGAGATTTCTTTTCAATGCTCCCAATGTCAAATAATGTTACCCTTCACCATCATCAAAGTCATGCTGGCAGTATGGATATCCATCGCCAACTGTCTCTATTGGTCATTCTTCCTGGGAGGTCCTCTGTGTGGTGTCCAGAGTTGATTGATGTAGGTCCTTGCTGACAGCTCACACTAGCGAACCCATGTGCAGGTTTCCACAGAAGATCACTTATAACTTCATCCTTGCTGCTCCAGCAGTGTCCAGTATGTCTTGTTCATCTTACTTGGATGGTTTGTGTAATAAGGGGCAAGTGGCTGTACAGCTGCTTTCTTGTGAGGTGCTGTTTCCACGATTTGTTTAAGACCGCACGCACCATTCTTGTGCAACTCCCAACTAGCTTATTCTCTAGGCACTTTATGGTTTAATTGTTGCAGCTTGGAAGAATTGTTCTTTTATCAGAAAGATCAGATTTCCATATGATTGATAATCTGTTTGAGGCAGTCCATGCCTTTCCTATGAGTGCATTAACATCTCTTTCTGTAGATGAGATATTACTGCCTTGTGTATAAACAACGTTCAAGCCACAGTAACCTCGGGCTCTGTTTTTAGACATTTCTTTTTTTTTAATAACCTTAAAGTCATCTTCTGATGATTACCCATAAATTCAAATGTGGTTTCTGAGCTGAAATCATTACCACTCACTCAAGGGTGCTCCAAGCAGCATAAATGACACCAAACTTATTGAACAGAAATAAGAATAGATATTAAAAAAAATAAAATAAAATAGAAGTTACTTATTCAAAAAACAGAAATTTCAATATGTTGTAAAGAATGTAAAGATGAGGACAACAGTCCAAAATATCAAAATTATTCATATCAAGCCTCATCTTATAAATACATATAAGTACATGAACTCAGTTTTAGATATATGTAAATTATGTGTTCTCAGTGATATAATCTTTATGGTGCCAGTTTGTACAGTTATGAATTCTTTTATTTGTCATTTGAAGACCAAGATAGTATTTTAGGAAAACTAGCAAATATATGCACTCTCCAGGTGTAAGTATTTAAGTTATAATGTAATAAAATATATTAAATTAGAAAGGCTAATGAAACTAAATAAGAATGCAGATAAGAACATTTGAAACGGAGGGGGGTATAATCGAAAAAAAAGAATAACTGAAACTTACTCTTCATTCACTCCCATCTTTCATTGCTAAATTTTTCTGATTTAACTATTTAGTTAAAATATCAAGTAAAGAATAAAATTAGTTATTTCTTCTTCTTAATGGATTTCTCTTAAGATTTATCCCCTAAGATTTTTGCTTATATTCATTAAGATTAAACCACACAATTAGAAATCAATAAAAATAAATCAAATCAATAATACTAAACACATATTTATTAAAATCAAATTTTTTATATCAATATCCAAATTAGCCTTTCCGTTCACACTGTAAACTGCTATTTTGTTGTATGTATGAATACAATTACATGTTATTAGTATGTAAATCTGGCTCTTCTGAGCCAGGGTTCCAGTGGCTTTGGCCCTGGACCTTACAAGCTAACATCGTTGATCCCAGGGGGATATCCCCCCACCCCTCCAGGCAACACCTGCACCCTCGATTTAAAGGAGCAAGGCTGGGTTTATGGCCCAGTGCCTGAGGGGGAATGTCGATAGGATCAACACATTTTTTGCACCCGCCACCCATGAGCTTTGGTTTGTGGGGTATATGGTAAATATCTAGTATGTAGATATGGTCAACAGTATTAATAATGTAAAACAATTTTATTAATAATTGATGTTCAAATAAGATAAAATCATGGAGAATGTGATGTAAATAATCAAGGGAATTGTGACTTGAGTAGTGATATAGTTTCGGTTGCAGACAGACGAACACACAATCTCCATTATAATAAGAGATGTAGAAGGTACAGAAATTGAAATGCCAGATGTTTAAGACTTTATTTAAATATTGGCAGTTAAATTTGGTTAGATCATTTTTCAAGGTGTTTTTTGTATTTTTTTATTTTTTATTACACTGCCTGGCTTCTTGCCTGCTGGATATATTTTTGAATTTCTTATATTTATAAATTTTTCTTAGACTTTCAAAAATTTTTTATATAATTGATCAAGTGGATTAACTTGGCACAAATAACGAGTTTTATTTATTTATTTTTAAAAATATTCTGTGTGCTGGTTTTAACTCTTGAAACTTCATATATTAACAGATTCTAAAGTTTAAATTATCATTTAAAAGTAGACGCCAGTTATCTCCAGAATTAATTCTGAGAACATAATGTTGTCTTGTATAATGTGTTTACATATGTTATAAGTATTTAAAAGAAAGATTCTTTTGTGTTTGTGTGTTTTTATAATGGCCGAATGCATTTCCTTTTATGAAGGAAAATTGGAGACCAGCAAAAACCAAAGTCCAATAAAATGCACACCCTGTTTTTGCCAGAGAGGAGTTAAAAAAAAAAAAAAAAACACCCTGACTTTTTACCCCTCATTTTCTATAAGAAAAGCTAAATAAAAATAGTGTCCACAAAGTCCATGTGTACTTTAAAGTTATAAATCTTGAAAATGAACATGTACTTTATGGACAGCTTGTATAAGAGCATAAATCAATCATATATTAAAAAAAGAATTTTAAAATGATTAAAAAATAAAAATTAATAAAGGATAAAAACATAATAAAAAGACAAATAAACGAAAAATACAAAGAATACTAATATCAATAAAAATACACAACTTAAAAATAAGAAAATATAAAGAATAAAAGATAAAACAAATATATAGAAAAATATATATTTTTAAATCTAAATCTAATTATAGATATGAGATTTATTTTGGACTTTTTAAATCCCGGGCAATGCGGGTTACCTCTGCTAGTAAAAAATAATGTTTGAAGAGAAGCGAAAAATAAACTTCTCTGTTTATGTACTTTAAGTACATGTTCAACAACATAATGAATATCGCTTAAAAAAAGTGTGATGTGAGAAGAAAAAAAAATCTCTTTTAGAGATGAGAGTAAACTTTAGTTTTACTACTAGAAACGTAATAAAAATCACTCTACTTGTCTGGCAACATACCACCCTAAACTTTATTCATCTTTTGCAATTAAAAAAAAAGGTTCTTATTAGAATAAAGTTGAATTAGCAGGACGTGTGGATATATTACAGTATGATAATTATTACATTTGTATAGTATGTTTACATAAGAGCTATTGTAAATAGTTCAGTATGTTAAAAGTATAATAATCTTGATTTAACTCTCACTCTTTTTCTTTCTTACCTTCTTTTCATCTCTTTATTATGTTCAATTGAAACAGATTAGTGTTATCGCTTCCGTGTGCTCACCCCTATCTTTATCTTTCCCCCTATTCTGATTATATTTTTCTGTGTAGCATGACCTTTTTCTTCCATTTCCTTTATAATAAAAACAATGGTCCATTATTTAGCTGAGGTGACGACCATCATAAGAAATAAGAATTTGGTAGATAAGCAACATAAGATAATCAGGATTTACATTTTGCATTTCATCTTGGATGATTTGGACGGTCTCATTTTTAACCAGAGGATGTTGCAGGATGATAATGGTTGTACAAACATGAGTATCATTATGTAGATTATTTACCGACCTCTCCTTTAGGATGTGACACAAGGCCAATTTCTTTTGTGGAGTTTAACAGGTTGGAATTCAGTTTTCCTTCTCCTAGACTAGTTTGCCATACCAAAGTTAAAAAGTCCAGTCTGCTCTACTATTTACCCATAGTTGGAGGGAGAATATTTGAATGCATACCTTTCTCAAGAGTATTAGTGCTATGTGAAATTCAACCAGCCTTGTCCAGGATTTGAAGTTTAGGACCTTCCATACTCACCAAACCAAACTCTATGTAACTTACTTGATTTGATTTTAATGGCATTTGGATGCGTATATTTCCCTCAAGGGTATTGGTATCATGTAAAATTCAAACAGCCTCATCTAAGATTTGAACTCCTCACCATGTTCACTTCCTACAACGATAACCATTACACCAGGAACACAACAAAAGTTGAATTCAGTTGGGTCTATTTGTTGGCACTGATAATTAAGGATTGAATCCTAACAAAGGCCAGTCTATTATACAGCACAGGGACATCTCCTCCTCCTCCCCCCTCTGTATATGTCTGATATAGAATCCATGTGTATCTTATCTCTTAGTTCATCAAATAGGTTTAAATAGTTGAACAGTTAAGTGCTCAGTCAATTTGGCAACCTAACTGGATTTTACAAGGTGAACTTTGAATAAAGAGTGTCTGACCTTCTCTTGTAATGAAAACTAAAAGTGCTGATAAGACGGTCAATTTCAGTCAAGGAATCTGGAGAGTTCATCCCAGTGGATTACAGAATATTCATTGCCAACAATCCATGTTGTCATGGAAATGCTAGTAATCACTATCAACTAGTGAAGGTGTAGCAGGGGTGGATTTTTTACATTTTTTTATAAACCAATAAATAGCAATTGGTTGATTTGGATTCTTTGTTTAATGGCAAATCAACCTCTATGGGCTATTCAATGCCAAATCCATCCTTGTAGAAGAACAGTTTTGGTATTGTGTAATCCAAATCTGGGGGGACGAGGGGGTTCATACCTTTCCCAAGAATGTTAGTACAAAAGTGAATATAATAGTGGGACTAAAGTTCAAACTCCTTACTAGGATATTTAGTATTATTTTCATTTTTTGGACTGTTGTCCTCTTTTTTATGCATGAGTTTGACACAACGAACACCTGAAAAGGACCGGAGGGCACATAGGATGAAACGTTATGTATCTAACAATAAAGTTGAAAACAACAGTTCAAATAATCCAAATTATCAAGCCTCATCTCAAAAATTCAGACAAATAATACAATATTGTAGTCTATCATGTCACCTATTATACCACGTTGAATTCCCCAGAGCAGAAGTTTGCCTAAATCAAACCAACAGATTTATAAAAAAAAAAAAATTTTTTAAAAACTGACGTTGGCAATATTTTTGAATTCATCTAGTCATAAAAATGTACATTGTTATAAGTCAGTACCTTCCTTCATTCTTTATCTCAGTTGTTACTTACTGATTTATTCACCTCCTCCAACACCCCTATGCCAATTGATAGCAATTGTGTTTCTAGGAAAATAAAAGTATCAATGTTATTATTATATACGCATTTTGGGACTAACTTAAGATTAATTAATAGTTCATATTACTATTGTTGAGCAAGGTTTTGGATTAATTGACTATGGCTATGAATGTTTTGTTATTCACTGCTATGACCCTGTGGGTTGCGGCCTATGCGCGCCGGCCACAACTCTGCCAGTTGTGGGCTATGCACTGGTCAGGTGTGAGCTATGCATTGGTGACAGTGAATGTTATATACCAACCAAGTTTCCTAATTCATTGTCTCTAACAGATAATCACTTATATTTGGAAAGTTAAATAAAATCAACCACTTACAAAGCTTCATCAAATTAACATTGATAATTTGTTTCTATTATGATTCAAATTTTATTTGAAATCTCTTCAATATAATTTCTCTTGTAAGTTAGGGAATTGCATTCTTTGTACATTTATATTTACATTTTTTGCTTAGTTGCTTTTTACAAACAGTTCCCTAACCTCTCAGCATAAAATAATCCCAGATGGGTTGACTTTCCATTAAAATCAATTTCTATTGTATTGATTATTGATTATAAACAATTGATTTAGTTTAAAATTTTCTTGACAGTTGATTATTTTAAGGGCAGTAGTGTTGATCTCACTTCATAACTATTTTTGTCTCTGCAAATTGATTAAATCAATTGTTGATTGACCAGCTTGCTAAATTTGACCAATCAAATGTGATGGTCTTTGGTCAGATTTAGTAAGATGGTCATTCAATTGAAGGTCATTGGTGTCTCCTAAAAAGTAGTTAATAATAACCTTGATTATAAGGTGAAGGCAGTCCTTTGTTCTGGCACTCAGATATTGTACCTTCACATTTCATAAATGTGAAGGAGAAGTTAGAATACTCTCGGATTGAAATTGACATCATTTAAAGTCCTTTTTAATTTTTATTTTAATAGCCACAACTATTTCAATTTTAACAGTTCATTGTTATTTTCAGCAGTTAAATAATTTTCTGTTGTATTTTCTGAACAATTGCTCATTCTGATTGCCGTTAGTTTTAAAGGATTTCTTTTGATATAAAATCAACTTTTTCCTCCCCTTGCCTGGTCTTCAGTGCCTCCTCTTCTTCTCACCTATCCTTCAGCGCCTCCCCTTCTTATCACCTATCCTTCAGCGCCTCCCCATCTTATCACCTATCCTTCAGCGCCTCCCCATCTTATCACCTATCCTTCAGCGCCTCCCCTTCTTATCACCTATCCTTCAGCGCCTCCCCCTGTTTCCATACCTCTTTTTGCATTTTGCTATGTTGATCTTTTTGCCTCTTATCTTTTATTTCTTTTTTGCCTTATTCTCTTATACTTTACTTTCATCATGTTATATAATGTCCCCCTCCTCTCACCTCCACCACCAATATTCACAGTGGAAGTTTGGAGGCATTGATGGACAGGTGTCAATTTAAAAGGTCATCTCTATTAAAACAAACCTGAGAAAGTCTATTCAGTGACAGTCCTGCAGTATGACAGAGCAAATGAGTCTTTTTTTTTTTTTTGTGGGGGTAATGTTTTAGAGGCCCCTATTCAATGTAAACTTTCAAAGATGCAAGGAGTTTTCTCTTTTCTATGAATGATGGTTTGGAAAACCACTGAGATGGTTGGCCTGGTTTATTAAAACATCAATAAACATGGGAACCAAATTAGATGTGAGTGTTTATCATTTCTTTTGTCACCTGGGATCAAGTGATAAGTTTTGAGTCTACCCACAATGTTAAAGTGATGTTTGTGTAGTTCCCTTTTTAGTTTCTAGTGTTTTTGATTTGAGGTAAGAAATCCATTTTTAAAGTTTATTTGCAAAGTTATTTACTCCAATTTAGCTCAGTC
The DNA here is from genome assembly GCA_023376005.1 of Doryteuthis pealeii. Classification (NCBI taxonomy): domain Eukaryota; kingdom Metazoa; phylum Mollusca; class Cephalopoda; order Myopsida; family Loliginidae; genus Doryteuthis; species Doryteuthis pealeii. The sequence goes on along the minus strand of CM042160.1, from coordinate 50,591,571 downwards.
GGTAGAGCACCTGCCTCGGAATCACAAGGTTTTGGCTTTGATACCAGTTCCTGCCAACTCGGCACATGAGTAGCATAAATTGGGTAATCAGATCTGTGCGGTAAAGTGGGGAGCTGACGGTAGGTGTGTTGCTCCACCTAGAAAAAAAATCTCCCTAGTTTAGTGCAAGTGAAAAGGGTATAGACTCCGTTGCTGTCCAGCTGATACTGACACTCTGCCAACTTATTATTTAAGATAATAGTGGCATGATGCTTTCATCTTCAAAGCACCGTTTCCTGCTAGATCACCAAAGTTAAGCAGGGATCAGTCCGTTCAGTACTTAAATGGGTGACCCGATATCAAAATGATTAGATTCAGCTTTTAATGACCCGAAAAGGGTTGATATGCCATAAAACAAAAATAACCAAACCAACCAACTATTCAAGATGTTAAAGTAATGTGTGTGTGTGTGTGTGTGTGTGTGTAGTAGTAGTAGTAGTAGTAGTAGTTTCCTCTTTTTATTTTCTAGTGTTATGGATGTGAGGTAAGAAACCCGCTTTTAAAGTCTATATGCAAAGTTATTTACTTGTTATTATTTAAGATAAGAAATTAGCAGCAATATCAGCAATAATGGCTTCATCTGTATTTTTTTTTTTTTTTTTTTTTTTTTTTTTTTTTTTTTTAGTAATTTTCTGCCTTACTCTCCAATCCCCAAAGATCATTTCTGAGCCAGTGTTTATCACATGCAGATAAAAAATTCTCCATGTTAATTTAATTCTCAATTGATAAGACTCTGCCATTCACAAACGCCACTGCCTCTAAATTAATAAATATTTGATTATCACTCATTTTAAGTTTGCAATTCTTGATGTAAGTCAGTAATGTTATTGTTTTGCCGAGTTTAAAGGTTTGTTTTTTTTTTAGAAAGATAAAATTGTCTCTAGTGTTTTCCCATCTAACTTCTTTATTTTAGCCAATTGCTGCAAACTTTCAACCTGGACTGAAATGTTCCAGATCTTTGAGAATTAGCTGAAGCAACAACAACAGCAGCAGTTGTTTGAAAGTACTTTATAGCTTAATTGATTAACTCGGGATATTGCAATATAAGTGTTATACAGTTTTGTTGAGATTGTATTTGGGCAAGGTAATTGAAATCTTAAAATGCAGGAAGCAATAGATAGTTTGTATATGCTTTGTTGAAAGAAATCACATTCACTGCCTATTTTGTATGTTGACAGGGTTCAAGAAGTGTAAATTCATGTTTATCTATAGAAGAAAAGCAATCTGACTTAGATGAGTTTTTTTATTGTTTTATTTAAGTGTTTTAAAAAAAATTTTTTCTATATCTTTTATAATTTTAAATTACATTTTTTAAAATTTGAATTTTTTAAATTTAAAAAATCTTTTTGAATTTAAAAAAAAGTTTTAAATTAAAAAAAAAAAAAATTAAAATTATAGACCCACTTAGAAAAATAAAGAAAACAAATATTACCTCTGTGCCATAATACTTGTTTGTGTGAATACACTACACCGGACTGATATGCCCCTCCCCTCCCTGTAAATACACGACTGATATGCCCCTCCTGTAAATACACTACACCAGACTGATATGCCCTCTCCCTGTAAATACACTACACCAGACTGATATGCCCCCCCCTGCTGAATGAACTACACCCGACTGATACACGTTTGCAATATGAAGCAACAAGTTCACAATGAATTAACATGTAAAAATCATATTACATTAAATGAATTCTGTTTGTTCATAGTTTTTATGGTGGCAGTCATCTTTGTTGTGATGTCACATATGCTGCATGCACTCGATATTAAATTGTCCTCGGTATGACTGCAACCAGTGGTGAGACTCAAGTTCTGGGGAGTGTAGAGTCACCTCATCATTGCCATTACTCCCAGGTCAATTCTGACCTTGGGTGGTAGTACCTGTTAGGGTTCCTTTCATGGGTCAAATAGATGTTTGAAAATTATTAGGATTAGAAAGAGTAAAAACCAAAACCAAATATGTATGCAGATTATTTGTATTAAGAACAGTTACTTCAAGTTATAATTGTTTATTAAGATTTGTATGTCTTCTCTGACTGCTCATTATATAATTTTGATTTTTTTAGACAAATGATGCTCATATGTTTGTCATGTACAGCCATAAGTTCACAGTGAATTTGTGTTGGATTCTTAACCATGCACAAATCTTATTACACTTTGCACCTCTGTCCATTGTTTTATGGTGGCCCATCATCTTGGATGTGACATTGCATGTGCTAAAAAAAAAGGCTGTTCTGGCTGTTACATGAAGTATTGCATACACCATATTGCTTTGCATTTACAGCTTTTATAGTGCTTTAATTCCTCTTAATTTATGTCTATTTTTATTTGTATATCCTTTTTATTTTTCAGTTATTTGTGGTTTACTGATTTACATTAACTTTATCTTTTTTTTTTTTTTTTTTTAGTCCTGTCAGAATACAAGAACTGCATCCTATGCAGAGGGGGTCAGAAATCCATAACCCAACCCACCCTCAAAGAGTGTCATGGGTATGGCACTAAACTATATCGGATGGTGAGACTCCAGATCTGGAGCTCTGGGTAGTGTGGAAATAATTGTTTGTATTAAGAATAAAATCAAATAAAGCTATAATTGTTATTAGTTAGTTGAAACCTTATAACTAATAAACAAATGATTATTAAATAGAGGTAATTATTTGAAATCATATAATTGTGTATAGAACATTAGTATTAGATAGGAATACTAGAAACTAATAAATTTTGTGCAAATTATTTGTATTAGATAGTAATACTTCATATTATGCAACTGTGTGCAACAAAAAAAAAATATGTAAATATTAACATGCAATGAATGTGATTCCCTAAACTCTAGCATTATTAAAATATTTCAACCATTTAAAAGAAAACAGTTTGATAGTTGATTCTTTTAACCATTGCACAGATCTTGTGTTATACTAAAAGGTGGTCTGAAAGTCTTGTCATCCCTACAGATTGTTTTAAGTTTCATTATTTTTTGTTCTAATAGAATAATACTAGCAGGACCTGAGGATACACTACGGTATGATAATTTGATTATTACGTTTGATATGTTGACTTAAGAGCTATTATAAATAGTTCAATATGTAAATATAATAATCTTGAATCCACTCTCTCTCTCTCTCTCTCTCTCTCTCTCTCTCTCTCTCTCTCTCTCTTTTTTCATTTCTTTCCTTTTCATCTTTTCATTTGAAACAGGTTAGTGTTATTGCTTCCACCCACACTCACCCTCTCTCTCTATCTTTCCCCTACTCTTTCTTATACTTTTTTTCTGTGTAGTATGTCCTTTTTCTTCCATTTCTTTCTTTATAATAAACAAGACTTTTGGACCACACAATATGTATATTGATTGTCACTTAATATTTTCTTGTTCCTACGTTTTAAGATACATTCATAAAATGACTTGCTTCTAAGTTTTTGTCCATGTTGGAGAGACACAAGTAAAAAAGAGAAAGAGAAAATATAAAGGAATTATAGGTATTCAACTGATTCTTCTCCATAAAATGACGTCATATCCCCCCCCCAACCACCAAAAAAAAAACTTTTATCAAATTTGTAATAAGCTGCAAAAATGGCCATAGAAAACACTCCTACCATAAATTTGACCCCCATTTGTCCACCCTTGTAATTTACAGGTATTCAAATGATACTTCTCCGTCTGGATAAAATTATGATCTCCCAAGTTTAGGTTGGATATTAATCTTAATCATGTGAGCTATTTAGTTTATTTTGTTAATATCAATAAAATGTGAACAATTATGGCAGTGTCATTTGTATTAAATACTGGCAAAATGAAGAGAAGGTTGGACTCGTGGAAAAATTTGATGTAGGATTGGTTCAAGGTTTATAGTTTATAATTCTATAATGGTTAATATTTTTATTCTCACAAACTGAAAGTGAACTTGAAGGAAAGAAATTGGTAAATATTGGTTTTAAGTAAATAAACATAAAAAATATTAAGTGTACTAGCAAAAAATGTGCCCACCGGGCACAAGTATATAAATTTTACTATAATTTTTACTTTATTCTAATTGATTTCAATACGAAATTATACACGGAATTACTTTTAATATGTTTGAGAATAAAACAATAATATTAGAGGTTAATAACATCGAGTAATTATTTATTAAAACCAGTTTTACTAAAACCGGTATGCAAATTATTCACCATGTTCTATGTAAACATTTATTTCTTAATGATATATAACACACATTGCAGGATTTAAAATGTTAATGATATGGGCTGTTTTGAGGCAAATCTATCTGAGCTAGACCTTAATAGGCATTGTTAATAATTAAGATGCTAATTAAGATTATATAATGATTATTTAATAACCATTGAGAATATAACGTAAATAATTAAGGGAATTATGACGTTGGTAGTGATGTAGTTTTGGTTACAGACAGGCACACAACCTCCATTATAATAAGATTTAGAAGATTTGAATGATTTTGGAATTGTAGCTTAAAACATTGTTACTGAATTACAACCTTATTACTGAATTACAACCATGTGCTAATTAATTGAAATAACCGCTTTAGTAACTTTTGATTTTAAGTGGAGTTTAATGGGGTTGAATTCAGTGTTTCTATCTCCTGGACCAGTTGCCATATCAAGGTTAAAGAGCCCAGTCTGCCCTACTATTTACCCATAGCTGGAGGGAGAATAGTTGAATTCATACTTTTCCCAAGGGTATTAGCGTTATGGCAAATGCAAACAGTATCATCCAGGATTTGAACTTGTCATAATGTCCATTTCCTACGATGATAACCATTACACCATGGGCACCTCCAACAATGTTTAATTATAAACCAGCAACCAGATTTTAATTTTTAACTGAATTACTTAATTTATTTCCCTCTCTTTCTCTCTGCATATTTGGCTAGAAACCACAATGTTCCTAGTTCGAAACCGGCCCTCGCCAACTCAGCGTATGAGTAGCACAGGGATCTGTGCAGTAAAGGAGCTGATGGTAGGTGTGGCACTCCACCTCAGATGCAAAAACCATCTCCTTGGTCTAGCGCTAGTGAAAAGGGGATAGACTCCCTCGCTGATTGGCTGATACCGACTTTAGGCCACCCCGACGACTTTACTTACTTACATTGTTGACCTATATAACAGAAAAATCTTGAAAATTGGTGAGATTTTTTTTCTTCCAATCTGAATAAAACTAAAAGAAAATCCTACTTCTGCTCTATAATAGTTATTGCATTCAGTTTAGGTATTTACCCAAATTGTTTGACACAGGTAGGATGTGGCACAAGGTCACAAGATGCAAAAACCCTCTCCTTGGTCTAGCACTAGTGAAAAGGGTATAGACACCCTCGCTGATTGGCTGATACTGACTATAGGCCACCTCGACGACTTTACTTTTTTACTTACTTCTATCATGGGTGGAAATTTTCTCCTGTTATTTGTTTGTTTATAAAAAAAAAAAAAAGAAGTGTGGCACTGGCTTTACTGTAAGTAATAGACACGAACAACTACAAACTGGGAAAAAGTAATGTCGGTAGTTAATTGAAGAAATGTGCACATGTGCTTTCATGGTGATATTTTATTTCACACTTGAGAAAAAATATCCAGTTTCTCTGGAACAATTGTGATTATATATGCTCACATATGCATAATCTAATACACAAATACGTTCATGTGTTCCAAGAGTGTCACATGTAAAACTCAGTATATGAGTCCACGGGAAATTTGATGGGTCCCAACTAATGTTTAATAAATTGTAGGGCTTTTATTTATGAACTAGGGAAATGGGATGGGGAAGTTTTCTTTGATGAAACAACTAAAGCCGTGTAACCCCTACCTTGTTCCCCATCCCGTATAATTCACTTCTAAGAAACTATTCAAATGTATTTACAGTTAGATTGAAATGGTGAGGGAAAGAAAAAGAAAAACAATTAAAAAAAAAAAAAAAAATTAAAAAAAGACAGTATTTACAGCAGGGTCAAGCAATATCCAAGTTAGGCACAAGGCCAGACAGTGGAAATTTCTTGTTTAAAAAATGTAGCTACTTTCTGCCAATTAGCAGAGAACTCCATCCCAGAACTGTTACGGGTTGATTATGTATTGTAGTGTTCGTTTCAAAGTTCCATGAAGGATCCTGATTATGACATGAAGGTTCGCAAGTTCGAGAAGTGTTTCCTACTTCAACAAAGAAACACCTGAAGATGTCTGGAGGACACATTGGCCCAAACATTGTCTATACAACAATAACCATAAGGACAATAGTCCAAAAAATTTTAATAACTCAGACCTTTTTATCAATTTCAAAATCTTCAAATATTGAATTAAGAAAGTCAATTATATTTACTTGAACTAGCAAGAATATGCGCCCTCCAGGCGTAAGTATTTAAGTTTTAATGTAATGAAATATATTTAATTAGAAAGACTAACAAAATTAAATAAGAACACATAAAAAGATTACTTATTTTAATTGGTTTCTATATAAAATCATTCATAGGATTGATTTTAATAGATAGAATAAAAACAATAATATTTGAAATTTATCAAACCAGGTAATTATTTATTAAATCTGGTTTTGTTAAAACCAGTATGCAAATTAACCACACCATATATTGTGTAAACCTTTATTTCTTGGTGTATATGAAATGCATTGCAGGATTTTAAACACACTAATAAGATGGGCTGTTTTGAGGCAAATCTAACTTAGATTTTCATAGACATCATTGATAAATAAGATTTATTCTATGTATTAATGATTTTGTCTATAAATAAATACTCTTAGGCAATTTCTGAGGTTATTGTGACGTAAGCAGTGACTTACTTTCAGTTACAGAAACAGCCAGACTGACATGATTGTCTCAACTCTATATTGCTTTTATGGCAAGCCCTGACCCTTTTTATCATATGGGTGTGAGAAGGCTGTGGCTGAGGGTCTTCATGTCCTGGGTCTGATGTTAAATTCTAACTGATAGTGAGATTCCAGTTCTGGAAATCTGGGGAATCTGGAGCACCCCTTCATCACCATTGCTCCTAGGTGCACTCTGACCTGGAGTGGTAGTACCTGTTAGGGTCCAATCTATGGGTTAAATAGAAAATTTGTTTACCAAAAAAAATTCTTTGAAAAATTTTCTTCCAAACTATTGCAACAAAACTTTAAAAACTTTGCCGGCATTAAATGACCCACTGTGAATGATATACTATAAAACAAACACAGCCAGACACCGAATCTCCATTATAATAAGATATATTTAATTAAATATCTATTTGTAAAATTTCATCAAGATTCTGATTATATTTTTACTCTAGAAAAACATAAAAATATTTCTTTAAAGTACTTTTAATATACACACATGGAAAAAATCATATTTATGGCACAAGATCTGAAGGTTCAAAAAGACAAATTGCTTTTGTCTATTGCATTACATTTGATGCCAAAATGGAGAAAAAAAAAATTCTCATTTTGATTGGCCTATTTAAAACTGTCCATCAATGAACAACTTGCAGGTTTTCTCCCCCCCCCCCCCTTTTCCGTCTGTACATCAGGAAAACAGCTGATGGATTGCTTTCATTCTTTCTCAGCAAGATGACAAGAAAATAAAAATTTGTCTATTGCTAACATTTTTTTTTTCCCCTTCCTTTATTCTTACTGGACAAATGCCATGCGTCCTTGGACTGGATACAGTGCCAAGTTTTGCTATTTTACAACTACCCACATCTTTTCTTCTTTCTACATCATTTCTTATTCCATTTCGTCCCTCATCTTCTCTCTTTCCGTCTTTCTTCTTTCTCTCTTTCCGTCTATCTTCTCTCTCTTCGCCTATCTTCTCTCTCTCCGCCTATCTTCTCTCTCTCTATCTTCTTCTCTCTATCTTCTCTCTCTCCTCCCTTTCCGCCTATCTTCTCTCTCTCTCTCCTATCTTCTCTCTCTCTCTTTTCCGCCTATCTTCTCTCTCTCTCTCCCTTTCCGCCTATCTTCTCTCTCTCTCTCCCTTTCCGCCTATCTTCTCTCTCTCTCTCCCCGCCTATCTTCTCTCTCTCTCTCTCTCTCTCTCGCCTATCTTCTCTCTCTCTCTCCCTTTCCGCCTATCTTCTCTCTCTCTCTCGCCTATCTTCGCCTATCTTCTCTCTCTCTCATCTTCTCTCTCTCTCTCTCCGCCTATCTTCTCTCTCTCTCTCCCTTTCCGCCTATCTTCTCTCTCTCTCGCCTATCTTCTCTCTCTCTCTCTCTTTCCGCCTATCTTCTCTCTCTCTCTCCCTTTCCGCCTATCTTCTCTCTCTCTCTCCCTTTCCTTCTCTCTCTTCTCTCTCTTCTCTCTTTCCGCCTATCTTCTCTCTCTCTCTCCTTTCCGCCTATCTCTCTCTCTCTCTCCTTTCCGCCTATCTTCTCTCTCTCTCTCCTTCTCTCTCTCTCTCCTTTCCGCCTATCTTCTCTCTCTCTCCCTTTCCGCCTATCTTCTCTCTCTCGCCTATCTTCTCTCAAAGGTCTTCCATCCATCTTTTCATGCTGCCACATCATCTACTACAAGATATTTCCCTGATATAGGGGTTGGTGGTGTGTGTGTGTGTGTGTGTGGCGGGGGGGGGGGCACTAGCTACTCATTTCCATCTTTCAACTCCATCCATTTATTTATTTTTATTATGTTCTTTATACGGACAGTCTGACTCTGCATGTGTGTTGCACTTCAACAAATGGCCAAACATTCTTGTCATGTTATTCATACCAGCTGTTCAATTTGGCTCAACTACGAGATATTTATATCCCAATTGCTAACCAAGATTTTACAAGGATCCAAATTTATCACTTTAACTTCGGCTCAAGATTTGCTTGTCCATTCACATTATAGTTTGTGTGTGTGTATTGCTGGTATATGTATATGTATGTGCACTCATATAAATATACTTTAATTTTATATTAACCAACCCCTCTGCACAAGTAGGATGTAACACATGGTCAGTTTCTTCAGTGGAGTTTAACGAGTTTGAATTCAGAGTTTTCTTTATCCTAAGTTAAAGAGTCCAGTCTGCTCTACTATTTACCCATAGCTGGAGGTAGAATAGTTGGATGCACACATTTCCATTCACAATATAGTTGTGTGTGTATGTATTCCTGTATGCTTATGATTAAAAAAAATTTATATTCTTTTAAATGGTGGCTATCTGCTGTCTCTTATGAGGCTTAATTTTTCCAAGTGTTTAGTTTTCAAATTAATGATGCGTATCACATTAGCAATTACAAAAAATCTTGTCTTTTTTACAATAATTTTCTGTTTGACTCTACTTATAAGCTTACTCAAATGAAATAAGAATATGCTTTAATTATTGGGGAGTCCCCCGTAGCATAATGGCTAACATGCTGGACTGCAACATCATACTAAGTGAGTTCAAATTCTCTTTACACTTTTATTTTCACTTTTGGACTAAAACTTGTGGGAAAGGTATGAACGCCCTCATTCTCCCTAACTATGGGCTAGATAGTACCACGATTGTTTTTCTATAAGGAATGATTTGGCATTAAATAACCCAAGAAGGCTGATGTGGCATTAAACAAAGAAACCAAACCAAACCAGCTTAATTTGTACTTTAAGGTTCTTAACCAGGGGCCAATATGGCCACCCCAGGTCCATATAACATTTTTTTGGTCCAGGCAATAAAAAAAAAATATTTGATTATAAAAATAAAATTGGTCTTTTAAACATACAATGGCTATTGGGGGGAGGGGGCACCAGAGTAAAATAGGCATTAAAGGGGTCCCAAAGTAAAAAAAGGGAGGGGGTTTGAGAACCACTGCTTTAAAGTATAACAGAAGAGAAGTAATATAAGATTAGAGATCTTGAGTGGTAATGGAAGAGTTTTTATTCTGTACAATAGACAATAAAACAGTATGTCTACTCTCAACTTCTAAAGTTCATATAAGAGTTGATCATGTGCAGAATAGCCAATCAATCGATAAGCTATAATTACTTCATTCTGCCTTGTTACTCTATCAGGTGAAGAAACGTAGTTAACCTTTGTATTACCACTTCAGTGCAAGGTCAAGGGTCACTGCTCTATTCTTTCAAATCATTTTATCCAGATATTATCAAGCTGAAGAAATAACAATTGACATTTTACTATTTTCATATAAAGCTCACTGAAAATCTGAGAAAATAGATACTTGTCTGTGGACACCTACACATGGACAAACCAATGTAGGTGGACCAACAAAAACCTACATGAATCAGTTCTGTACAGATACTGGATGCCATGCAGAAGACCTGTCAGGAGTGATAACTGATAGGGATGGGTGGTGAGAGAATCATGGAAATCGGTGCTTGGTTGTGGACACCTTCTCATGGACACACCAGTGTAGGCAGACCAGCAAAAACCTACATGAATCAGTTCTGTACAGATACTGGATGCCATGCAGAAGACCTGTCAGGAGTGATAACTGATAAGAGAGAATCATGGAAATTGGTGCTGTCAGCATGACATGAGGATGTGTGTGTGTGTCTGTGTACACATCATCAGGTTGCACTAACAGTGTGAATTCTCATGACTCCCTCATTAACCGTCCCAGCCAGTCATCCACCCAGAATCCACACAGACTGATTGACGCCCTGTCAACTATGGCGTTAGAATGCACTGACTGCACCTCTGCAGAGGGGTAAGACTCCCTCAATGGGGCCACCTGTTGGTCATGGGTGGCGACCCGTGATGCTTAAGGATAGAACTCAGGTGGCTGAGCAGTCCATTACTTGCAGCATTCCACTTTAGGCTTTTCTTGGGCTAGACGGACGGTCGAAGAGGCCCCCTCCGATCAATCGGCTGGCCACATCAAGCCCTAGCACCTATATGATTGCCCCAACCCTATTGCCCTTATGGCAACCCCCAATCCTTCTTATCATATGGGTGCTAGAAGGCAGTGGCTTAGGGTCTACATGTCCTGAGAATGATGTTAAACTCTATCTGATGGTGAGGTTCCAGTTTTGGAGGTTTGGGAATGTGGAGCACCTTCATCACCATTTCTCCCTGGTCCACTCTGAACTGGAGTGGTAGTACCTGTTAGGGTCCCATCTATGGGTTGAATAGAAAAACATGAGTTTATAAACAAAATTGTATTATGCATTAAGAATGAATTTATTTCACAACTTTGTCGGCATTAAATAACCCACTGAGGTTGATATTCCGTAAAACAAAAACCAAACCAAACCAAGCTGATTGATGTAGGTTTTTGCTGGTTGGCCTACACTGGTATGTCCATGTGTAGGTGTTCACTGGAGAATGTCACTTATGAGTTTGTCCAGTCTTGTTCAATGTTTTTTTGTAATTGGAAATAGGTGGCCATACAGCTGCTTCCAGGATTTGTTCAGGGCAACATGCAGCATCCTTGTGTAGTTCCCATCTAGCTCTTTTTTTTCTCCATTCATTTTGTTTGTCCAAGTGGTGCAGCCGTATAGTAGCACTGAAATGGCTACAGTCTGGAAGAATTCTCTTTTCTCTATACATATATAAAGGACAGTTGTTGTGTATGTATGTATGGCTGGAGGAAACTATGAAAATAAAACAATTAATGACAAAGTAAATATATATACACATTCACTATCACCAGAGCTTGCTTATTGTACAAAAATATTGAAGATCTTATTTATATCTGGGAAGATATTTAAAGATTAGGATTTAAATAGTAAGAGAAAGGAAAGTCATTGATTGCATTTGTGATTAGAACATAAATCAATAATGTAAGACAATCAATGGATCTGTGGGACTTTTTATTATCCCCCATCTACCCAAGCAATACTGGGTAGCTGCTTCTAGTCTTATATATCATATAACTGCAAAAAACCACTTAAGAAGAACTACACACAAAAAATGTAAATATGAATTTTCAGTGAACACAGTTCCTTAATTTCTAGGCATAAAATAACCCGAGATAAGTTGACATACCATTAAAATCAACCAATCAAATTAATTACTAAGTATTGTAAATATCTTTTTTTTTTTTTTTTTTTTTTTGCTATTTAACCAAAGAGTATGAATTTTTCTATTAGGGTTAAAAGGGTTAAGCTTCTCTTATTGCATGTGTGTGTGTTTTACAACTGATATGAAATTTATAAATAGAATAAATGTATTCCTTAATTAATCTTTGAAGTAGTTTATTATTGTTAAGCAATGACTTTATAGCAAATATGTAAGTGTGTGTGTGTGTGTGTGTGTGTGTGTGTGTGTGTGTGTGTTATGACACTCAGGAGTTTGTTTTGCTTTCATTATAGATGCTTGATTGATAGACTGACTAAACAAATGTTGGTTGGTTGGTTTTTAGGGCATGTCAACCCTTGTTGGGTTATTTTATGCCGAAGACATTTTATTTTATTTTCATTCTTGTTGGCTATTTTTTTTTTTTTTTTTTTTTTTTTTTTTTTCAAACTCAATTTTTTTCAACACATTTTTTATACTTCTTTTTTAATCTATTTAACCTATAGATGAAAACAGATATTACCACTTCAGGTCAGAGTGGACCTGAGAGTAATGACGATAAAGGGGTTCTCCACATTCCCCAGAGTTCTAGAGTTGGAACTTCACCATTAGATGCAGTATAGCATCCATACCCAGGATACCTTACCAAATGTCTTTTATGAGAAAAAACATCTTGACTTCTTTAATACCCAGAACATTTCACTGATTCCATAATCAATCTGAGTGTTCATAGTATAGTAGGTTGGAACCTCTGGTCGGTAATGAAGATGAAATAAATACCAGAAAAGGCGCCTGTTGCACAGTGAAGATGGTTATTTATTGGTCCAAGTAATGCGCAATCGTACGCACTGATATACTCTGGTGTGTTTTTGTGTGTGTACTTTTACAGGAGTTTGTTTACCTCTTGGGTACTCATGTGGGTGCGTGTGTTAAAAAAAAAAAACAAAAAAAAACAAAACAAATAGCTGACAATTTGCATTTTCTTTTACTTGCCAAATTGACAACTTAAACATGGCAGATTCTTTGGTTTGGAAGCGCCAGACAAAATAGAGCCGGTATCCACCCTGGAGGTTCCATGATCTATCATACAGCATTGATATGGCTTATTAACTCTATCAAAATAAGTTACATAACTAGCAGGACCTGTGAATATACTACAGTATGATAATTTAATTATTACAATTTTTGATATGTTTACTTAAGAGCTATTGCTAAGTAGTTCAATATGTAAAAAGTATGATAATCTTGATTTAACTTTCTCTCACTCTTTTTTTTTTTTCCTTCCTTCCTTTTCATGTTTGATTGAAACAGATTGGTGTTATCACTTCCACATGCTCACTCCACTTTCTTTCCCTCATCTCTTTCTTTCATATTTTTCTGCGTAGCATGTCCTTTTTCTTCCCTTTATTTCTTTATAATAAAAACAGAATGGTCCATTATTTAACTGAAGTGATGACACTCAAGAAATAAGACTCCAGATAATCAGGAATTACATTTTTGCATTTCATCTTGAATGAATTGGACTGTCTCATTTTTAACCAGAGGGTGTTGCAAGATGATAAGGGTCATACAATTAAGGAACACGAGTATTGATGTATGGATAAAATATACTAGCAATGTGTAGCAATCTTTTTATAATTCACTAGTCTTAAGGTTTCTGCTTTTAAATTATTTCTGCCATTTCACAATTGAATGATTGATTTTTAATAATGGGTTAGTGGTATTTAACTATATTCCCTTAGTGACTCATGGTCTGTTAAGCAAAAGGACCCATAGATAGACAAGGACAAAAATATCCCTGGACCCTATAACCAGTCTCACAATGTCCAGTTCTGTCATTTTCTTTGTCTTTCCATCCTGAAGACAAGAATATGGCTGTAAGACCATAGCCAGACTTTTGGCCAAATGGGCATTTTATTTATAAATAATCATTTTTTAAAAGTGTTCAGAAAATACTTCACATTTATCATACCTATTTGCTTGCTTTAATATTTTTCTTATATATATATATTCAAACAAACTTGGTGAAACATAATAGGATCCTTATTGTTTTCAATTTTTTTTCTTTTAACTTTCCTAACAATTTTTTTTTGGCGTTATCATCTTGAAAGGCGTTAATCAGTTGTCTGAAGAGTTATTATTGGTAGACCAAGTAGTTTTGGTTCTTTTCTGAACCCTTATCAAGGCAGTGTATATTTGTCTAAACTATCATTATCAATATAATTAAATGATTATATATATATATATATATATATATATATGTGCGTGTGTGTGTGTGTGTGTGTGTATATATATACACAAATAAAAGAAAGATTGTACAATTACCATCCTTTTATAAATGAAAATTGGTGGAAGCCAGCAAAGATCAATATTCAATAAAATCCATACCCTATTTTTGTCCAAAAGGGTTAAAAAAAAAAAAAAACTTTTAACCTTCGTTTTCCATAAGCTAAATAAAGAATATAAGAAGTGTGTAAATCAATGAAATATTAAAAGATTTTTTTTTTTAAATGATTAAAAAATAAAACCAATTAATAAAGGATATAAAAGAAATAAAAGAAAAAATACAAATTAGAATAATAATAAAAATAAACAACTTAAAAACAAGAATATATAAATAATAAAAGATAATAAAACAAGGAAAACATTTTTTATTAATCGATTTTTTAACTTTTAAATCCTGGGCAAATTTGTTTATCAATGTTGGGGAGTACCTATCTCTTCTCCAATTAACTTAAGACAGGTTGTATTGGGTTACATGGTACCAGTTGCAAGGAATGATCCCTGACCTAATATCAAATAACCAATAGAAATTACCTTTGTAGAATCAACCTATCGTACTCACCTTCACAGGAAGGCTGTAACTAGCATCCAGTTACCAGACAAAAAAGGGGACAGGCTGTAACCTCTCCCTTTCTGTAATGAAATTCTACACCTTTTATTAGGCTAAATGATTTCCAACTGTCCTACTATTCTACTCTCAGCCTGGGGGAGAAATAAATCCATGCCTTTCCTGCACCTCCTCTTCATATTTACAAATTTAAATATTAGCTATCTGATTCAAGTTATTATAAACTAAACCTGATTTAAGATTAGGTATAATGAAATTTATGTGAGGGCGCTGAAAAGTTCTCAGACCAACTAAGAAAGATTTATTTCTGTGGAGTGGTGATAAAGAAATATTAGAAATGTGCCCAGACTATCAAACTTTAGGATGAATATGTATCTGTAGGGATGCAATAAATATCTCCCTTAGATAATTTGCATGTCCAATTTTGGGGGTTATGAGATCCCCCCCTCCTACAAGTGGGGGTTACATGATCCCCCCCCCCAAAAAAAAAAAAAACACTCAAGACCTCTTTTTGCTATCTTATCTACCTTTATCATATTTGTTTTTTTTCTTTCTATTTTGTACCCCTTTCACATACTGCTTGTTTATGTGCATATTTCTATCTGTTGGGACATATTGTGTATTCTTTTCTTTTTAATACTACTTGTAAGTGTATTGTGTTTATAAAATCTTAAAGGTTCTTGGTATGTACAAATGAGTTTGTTGCCTTTCCTTCCATTGTATTCAGTATTATTATATCATGGACATGCTAATATTGGTCCTTGTTGAGTGGGGACATGATTAAACCATTTTCCCACCACCAAGCATCCAATATATTTCATGGTTTTAGCTTCTTCCCTTCTTGGTTGCCCCTCTGATCAATTGGCTGGTCATGTCAAACCCTAAGACCTCTATGATTGTCCTAACCCTTTTACCCTTATGGCAAGCCCCAATCCTTTTTATCATATATGTGCTAGAAGGTGGTAGCTGAGGGTCTTCACTGCCTTGTCGGCTATGGCGTAAGAATGCACCGACTGCACCTCTGCAGAGGGGTAAGACTCCCCCCAATGGGGCCACCTGTTTTGCTGTGGGTGGCGACCCGTGATGCTTAAGGATAGAGCCCAGGTGGATGAGCAGTTCATGACATGTAATACTCCACTTTGACTCTATCTTGGGCTTGACGGGCAGTCAGGGATGCCCCCTCCAATCAATCGGCTGCTCACATCAAGCCCTAGCACCTATATGATTTTCCCAACCCTATTGCCCTTATGGCAAGCCCCAACCTCTTTTTATCATATGGGTGCTAGAAGGCGGTGACTGAGGGTCTTCATGTCCTGAGAATGACGTTAAACTCTATCTGATGGTGAGGTTCCAGTTTTGGAGGTTTGGGGAATGTGGAGCAACCCTTCATCACTATTGCTCCCTGGTCCACTCTGACCCAGAGTGGTAGTACCTGTTAGGGTCCCATCTATGGGTTAAATAGAAAAACATGAGTTTATAAACAAAATTATGCATTAAGAATAAATTTATTTCACAACTTTGTCAGCATTAAATAACCCACCGAGGTTGATATGCCGTAAAACAAAACAAACTGAGGGTCTTCATGTCCTGGTATCTTAATCTATCTAATGGTGAGGTTCCAATTCTGGAACTCTAGGGAATATGGAGTACCCCTTGATCACCATTACTACCAGGTTTACTCTGGCCTATAGTGGTTGTACTTGTTAGGATCCCGTGCATGGGTTAAAGAGAAAAAATGAGTTTAAAAAAATTGAGTACCTATTAAGAATGAATAAAACAAAATGTCTTGACATGCCATAAAATCGAACCAACTAACCAACCTTCTTGGTTGGAATGAGAATTTTTCAGCACCTGCTCATAAAAGGTGTAACTTTATTTTTGTTGGTTTGGTTTGTCTTGTTTTACGGCATATTAACCTCAGTGGGTCATTTAATGCCGATAAAGTTTTGAAATAAATTCATTCTTAATGGATATACAATTTGTTTTTATAAATACATCTTTCTATTTAACCCATAGATGGGTATTTTTGTTGGGTATGATAGGTTACCATGCATTATTTTTTAAAAAGAAAATAGTTTTGTGCTCTGTAGTTTTCTTTATATATGTGTCATTATGCATTTTTGTTTATATTATATTTCTTTGTCTTTGCAGGAGGATTTGCTTTTGTATTTGTGGCTCAGGATGTTGCCACAGGAAAGGAATATGCCTTAAAAGTAAGTTTTAAAATGTTTTTGTTTTTTTTAAATTTCTTATGCAAACTATTTTGGTCTTGCTCAAGGGGGAAAAAATGTACGATTTGCATTTAAAGTTATATTAATTGCAACAGATCTATTAACAAAGCTGGTACATATAAAAAAAAAAAAAAAAAGAGAGAGAGAGAAAAAAAAAGAACGTATGCACTGGTATAGGCATTCATACAATTACCTACTGATCCCAAGTATGAGGGTCATTCAATAAATAAGATGAATTTTGTCTAAGGAGATTAAACTATTTTTTGCTATAAACCAATTCCAAAGGCATCCATGGTGTACTGGTTATCATTGTGGGAAATGGATGTAGTGAGTTTAAATCCTGGAAGATTCTGTTTGCATTTCACATAGTGCTAATACCCATGGGAAAGGTATGAATCCAGCTATTCTCTCTACAGCTATGCATAAATAGGACTGACTGGGCTCTTTAACCTTGGTATGGCAACCAGTCTAGGAGAAGAAAAACTTTGAATTTAAACCTGTTAAACTCTGCTTAAGAAATTTAAATGTTGCATCCTGCTCGTGTGGAGGGGTTGGTATATATATATATATATATATATATATATATATATGTATGCGTGTGTGCAATGGACATCGTTGTAGGAAATGGACACCACAACAGGAGTTCAAATCCTGGATGAGGCTGTTTGTGTTTCACAAAGTGCCAATACCATTTGGGAAATGTATGCATCCATCTATGAGAAAATAGTAGTGGCTGGGATCTTTTAACCTTGGTTAGGCAACCAGTTTAGGAGAAGGAAAATTGAATAAACCAATTAAACCCAGCTTAAGAAATTTGACTGTGCTGGAGGAGTTGGTAAATACATAAACTAATTCCTAACAATGCAAAGTTTACATTTTTGGAAAGTATCCTGAGTATGACATAAATTTTCATCTAATGAAGTTCAAATTCTGGTGCTCTGGGGAGTGTGGAGTACCTCTTCATCACCATTACTCCCATGTCCACTCTTTCCTATATATGGGTTAAATAAAAATGAGTTTTAAAAAACTTGATAAAAAATTTTTTTTTTTTTTTTCAATACCTATCAAGAATGAATAAAACAAAATGTATTTGGCATAAAATTTCCCAACAAGGGTTGACATGCCATAAAATCCAAAATACCAAAATATTTACACCATTGCTCCCTGGTCCACTCTGACCCGGAGTGGTAGAACCTGTTAGGGTACCATCTATGGGTTAAATAGAAAAACATGAGTTAATAAAAAATTGTATTATCCATTAAGAATTGATTTTTCAAAACTTTATCGGCATTAAATGACCCACTGAGGTTGATATGCCGTAAAACAAAACAAAACAAAATATTTAGGGGGAGGGGGATTCTGAAAGAAAATTTTTTTTTTTTTTTTTTTTTTCAAAAAAATTCTCCTTATTTATTGAATGACCCTCGTATATTTACTTTTGCATATTGGTAAAGAAATCTATGGCAAAAGAGTTTGCAGTATCTGTCTTTGTTGTTGTTGTTTATAATTTCGAGTATCGTGTAATATTCTCACATGCAAACGATTTGTATAGGTTCATCCAGTTTAGTTGTCACAGTTTCATTCAGCTGTGACTTAGTTACTACAACTTGACCCTCTTGAAAATGGAGGTGTCCAATGCTCTGTAATGGGATTTTAGAAAAGGCAATAATACTGCTGAAACAATCAAATATACTCATGATGTTTATGGGGGTAGATTTTTGTAATTTTCTGGCATGCAAAATATTGTTTTCAGTCCCCCATTCTTTGTTGTTGGGGGTGTATTTTAAAGCAGTGGTTCTCAACCATTTTTTTTTTACCTATGGATCCTATTTTACTATGGTGGACACTCCCCCCCCCCTAACCATTCAATTCATTAATGTGAAATACACAAACTTTCAACTGATATGCCCTCCAGGCTTCAGGTGTTTCTTGTTGAACACTGGAACCTTCTTGTAACTAGGGGCTCATCATGGAACTTCAAACAAACCCTTTACACACGCACACACATATATTTGTTATAGAGTACAATACATTTAAGGTGTGAGTTACTGTGAGTTTCAAAGCAGCATTTTAGCCACTTATCAACAAGATAAGGCACCTGAAAAAGCCAGTTGTCTTGATAAGTGGTTAGTATGCTTCTTTGAAACCAATGGTAACAATCACACCTTAAATCTATTGTACTCTATAACAAATATTTGCAGCTCTTACACTCATTATTGAGCCCTTTATTTTCAATTCTCCAATACTTAAAAAAAAGTATGTTTTTTAAGATGAGGACAACAGTTTGAAAAATCAAATAATACAAATTATCAAGTCTCATCTCAAAAATTCAGACAAATCCCATTTTGATTACATTTGTTAAAACTCTTCATTTTTTTTTTTTTAAATTTATTTTTTTAGAGCTTAAATTTTTTCCTTAGACGCAAGCTTAAAAATATCTCCAATTTCTTCCTTGGTCTGTAAATAAACAATAGATATTATTTTCTACAACTGATATATCAATTGCTGTTGAGAAAGGAGATCAGTAATTGATAAGATTGAAAGTGTCACAAACCTAATTGATACAAAAATATGATCAATTGATAAGTATTGTAGCAATTGATTTCAATTTACTAAAAGGTCATAGGTTATATATATATATATATACATACACACACACACACACACACACACACTCCTACTGATAGTCTGCTTTTTATTTAGATGAAAGTTTTTATCAACTAATGTTCTATTTGCTTAAGCTAAAAAGAATGCTATAAAATATAAATCAATAATCTTTTAAGTTGGCCAATCAATAACTCTTAGAATTATGTTGTCGTTTACTAAGTTTTGCCTAGTCTGGCACAAGACTACAAGTTGAAAATTTGGGTGTTGTCTTATCACCCCCACCCCGTTGCCCTGTATACCAGCATATATGTGTAATGTTACAGCTCTCATTTCGGAATGATCATGTGTTAATAACAATAGTAGTTGAATACTTATCTCATTTTCTGTGCTATTTGGAGAAGCTCGAATATGGCTGTTGGATCTGATGTTGAATGGGCTAGCAATTCTTTGATGTTTTGAGTCTGGAACTGACCTGGGAGGCTGGAGGATATTTTGCTTTGTGTCATAGTTTTTACTAATAACACAAGGCAACTTATTTTTTTCTTATGAAATTTTTATCCCCCCCCCAAGTCAAACTACCCTGAACGAGAGACACATCTCACCCAGTCAGCACACTGTCCCAAACTGACCTAACATTCTCACCCTCACTCTTAATCTTTCACTTTTTACCATGTAACATCTCCTCGACCAATGAGAAAACGCCATGTTGTGTTGCATTGACTAATCTTAAAAAATTTCCATGCTAATCTACATGTAACTATTACATTCCTTCCTCCCCCCACTCTCTCTCTATTATGTTACATAAGTAAAGTAAGTAAAGTAAAGTCGATGGGGCGGCCTATCAGCCAGTCAGCGAGGGAGTCTATCCCCTTTTCAATAGTGCTAGACCAAGGAGATTGTTTTAGCATCTGAGGTGGAGCGCCACACCTACCATCAGCTCCTTACTTTACCGCACAAATCCCTGTGCTAATCATACGCTGAGTTGGCGAGGACCGGTATCGAACTAGGAACCTTGTGGTTTCTAGCCGAACGCTCTACCGACTGAGCTAACCTGGCCCCTAATCTCTTTTTCCTGAAAAGTCCCATGAATTCCTAAGTACCTGTTAGTAGAGATGGGCAGTTTAACATAAAAAACGATTTTCCGGTTTCATCTGCATCCTGGGAAAACTGCACCAAGATCTTTTTATGAAACTGAAACTGTTTGGTGTAGTGCTATTACTGCAGAGCGACCATATCCAAGAAAATATGGTTGAAAAAGACTTTCAGATTCTAATAAGATTAAATTTATCAACTATTGTAGGAGATCACGGTCAAGTCATGTTGAAACACTGGTTACCGCTAGATCACCGAAGTTAAGCAGCGTTGAGCCTGTTCAATACTTAGATTGGTGAACATTTAAGCAACAGCAGGTACTGTAAGAAACCACACAAATGACAATTTGGCATTAAATTACTCCAAAAAGGTTGATATGCTGTAAAACAAATCAACTAACTATTGTGTGAGGAAAAGATTGAATAAAAGTATGATAAAAACATTTAATTGGCTATTTTTAGGAAATAAATATGAAATCTATTTATCTTAATTAATCTTATTTAATTTTTAATAACTAAATTAAAGAAACTATGAATTTATTTATTTGAATTGGATGAATATGAAAGTTCATTGTACTCGTTGGTTTTGTTGCACAATATCAATGTCACTGGTTGTTGTCTGAAATAACTAAATACTTTAACCTTTGAGTGTTAAGTATGGGTTTTGGTTATAGCAAATCAGTTTTGTCTTTTTGGTATGCAATGGAAAGGAAGATGCTTTTGTGATGGGGGACAATCGTTGTATATGTCGTCAGTTAGTGTAGAAATCAAAATGGCTGTTAGAAATTACGGCCAGCAGCTTTTGAGTACGATATGGAAGAT
This sequence comes from Doryteuthis pealeii, assembly GCA_023376005.1. Taxonomy (NCBI): domain Eukaryota; kingdom Metazoa; phylum Mollusca; class Cephalopoda; order Myopsida; family Loliginidae; genus Doryteuthis; species Doryteuthis pealeii. The sequence continues at coordinate 50,570,008 of CM042160.1, read as the reverse complement.
TGATTGACACATGTTAAACTTGTGTTGATCCCTTTTCCGATAGAGAATTAGTAGAGAAAGGAGAATGAAGGGCTCTTCCAGTTTTGATTTGAAAGAGTTAGATCAGTATTGTCGCGCTCAGTGCGCACCCAGTGGGGCCGTACTCGCTCTGCACAGTTAGTCTGGATGGGGATTTCTAAATAAAATATGATATAAAGAAAATCTAAGTCTCGAGTTATTTTTCCATAAACTACTAATGACCCAGGGTTTCTGTTAGAGGAGAAATCCCTAATGGAAAACCAGACACGGAATCCCCAAATGAAAGTTCCAGACGCTAGAAGAACATCTATTTACATAAGATACGAAAGATGATCAGAAGAATACATAGAATACAGGACTCTTCTGTTTTGACAAGCAATTGTTATTCTAATTGAGTTGAGCCACTTATCATTGGTGCAATAAAACTTTTTTTGTTTCTTATCCAAATCATTTTGTGTTTAAAGCCAACTAGGTTGAAATTTGGATTAATTTACATTCAGGCATTTCATTGCAGTGCAATTTGCTTCTAAAATATTACATGGAAAAAGAAACGTTTTCTCTGCATAATGCACAATTGGTAAGATGCTCTAATTTGAAGAATAAAGTAATTTCCAATCCAAGTTACAAAAATTTTGGTATTTGTTCATGCTCAACCTGATCATTAAATTTTCTCAGTGGAAGCGTGCTGGGCCCATAACCCAGAGGTCCGTAGATCAAAACTACACTCTGCTACCAATGTCAATAGGCTGTTTAATGGCAGTCACTCTAATGGTGGACAATTGTTGTATATGTAGTCAGTTGCCAACTAACTTTCTAACTCTTTTGCCAAAGAGTTCTTTCAACTGAAACAGTCCAAGGGAGATAACTCATAATCAACAGAGATGACTTAATGATAATTATAGTTAATTTCTCATATTTATTTGCAATTATATCATACATTTTATAAATAGAATGTGATTTGACATTGAGCTTAATCGCCACCAATAGGCCTATTGTTTTAGTCTAGCATTTAATTCTAAGTATAACAGCAACAAATAAATGAATTAAAACTTAGTTTAATTCTAACAATTTATTAACAAACAAACAAAACAATGAATAACAATATAAAGTCCTTCCTGTGTATAAAGTTGAATTTAAGGGACTTACCGGCGTGCTGGTGAAGATATCTGGTATCTTAGAGTGATTTCTTGGAGAGCTTTTTAAGTCACTACCTCGTGGAACTGATCCCGGCCTGTCTATAAGGATTTTAGTATTTTGTGCCAAAACTTCTGGGCTCATCACGTAATTGGTATATCCTATCACAGAGAGCCTCTTCCTCACTCACTCTATACACAGGATTTACCATTTTACTGACCCAACAGGCATATTTAATTAAATTGAAGAATAATGTGAAAATACTAAAGTTTCTGTTAACAAAAACAAACAAATAAACAGAAACCATTTTCAGTGGTTGAAAGTAGTTCATTGCTCAAGAGGATAAAGGAAGTAATTTGTGCTTTGAATTACTCATCCAGTGCTATGTAGTTGAGAAAAAAATCCAGTAATTATCAAATGTTCAAGTAATTCTATTATAATTACCTTAAATATAACTGTTTAGATCAGTCAGTAGAGCATCCACTGAGGAACCACAAGGCTCTGGGTTTGATACTGGACCTCACCAACTCGGCACATGAGTAGCACAGCTTGGGTCTGTGCGGTAAAGTGGGGAAGTCATGGTAAGTGGTGCTCAACCAACCTCAGATGTAAAAAAAACAATCTCCCTGATCTAGCACTAGTGAAAAGGGGAGATAATCCTTGACTTAATGAGGGCGGCTACTCTCATAATTATCCAATTTTGGCTGAGGTTTTTTTTTTTTTTTTTTTTTTTTGTGGGGTACAGCTTTTCTGAAAATCTAGTCTCTAAACATAAAATAACCCTCAATTGGTTGACATGCCATTAAAATCAATCACTCTCCATTGTTGCAATATCATTCAACTCAATTTTTGAGATGAGGCTTAATAATTGTATTATTCAGAATTTTGGGACTGTTGTTCTCATCTTTAATTATACACAGTTTTTGGCCAATGTGCCCTCTGGACTTCTTCCGTTGGAACCATGGTGAAACAGATATAAGGGTTGAGTTAATACAGTTCTAAGTGACAATCATCTGGAGACTGCAAGTTCAATCCTGACTACAGGCAAATATAACATAGAATACCTAATATAACTTGACATTTAGTTAAAGGAATGAGAACTGTTTACCCCAGTGGATTAAATAAGGGTTCAGTTTGAAGTTCACTAACCCCCTTTTTTGAGACTCAGATACCCGAATGGTTAATTACTTTCATCTACAAATTAGCACCAAAAAAACTGAACAAATGTCATTCCAGTGCCTTCTGAACTTTTGACTGGTTCATCCAGTCTCTGGCAACCACTACACACACACTCTATGCATGCTCTCACACACGTGTAACTCTACACAGACATACACACAGACCTTGTGGAAACCCCTACACTGGTTCATCCAGTCTCTGATGTAGACACGTGTACATAGTGAACCCCACCCCCACATAGATATACTTTACTTATCTGGCCATGGCTGCAATTACGAGGGAGATTTGCTTACGGTCTAATAACATTGACAGCACCGGTTCTAGCTAGATCACTAAAGTTAAGCAGCGATGAGCAAATCAACTTGTAGGTAATTTATTTTGTCCTGAAGATGATGTGAATAAACATCTTAATATTCATATTCATCATGTCCAGCTGACAGCATGGATACACATGACTCTCACTCACCAACCATCCCTATCATTGTTCCTAGCAGGTCCTTACATAGAAGTGATTGATGTAGGTTTTTGATGGTCAGTCTACTCTGGTGTGTTCCATGAGTAGGTGAGTGACCATTTAAGCAACAGCAGGTACTGTCAGTAAACCGAATATCAAAATGACTTGATCAGCATTAAATGACCCGAATGGTTGATATGCTTTAAAACAACCAACCATTCAGGGAGATTTAAAAAATTATCCATGCTCTTGTTTTATGGAAGCCGATTTCATTGTGGATCATTTGATTGGCAGAACCATTACTAATCTGCGGAGAACAAGCTACCTCATTGATGATAACTCACTGGTTCACACTTTCCATCTTTCTGAATTTTTTCATCAGTGGTGGAGGTTGATGGGTGTCCTGCAACCTCTTTGTGCATCACGCTTGTCCGGACACTTTTAAACTTCTCTATCCACTCATACGCACTTCTATGTGGTAGTGCACTGTCCCATATGGTGCTGAAAGATTCCAATGAAATTTAGTCCCTGATGCAGCTCTGGTCACTTCTTTGGTGCATACTGCTAGTGGAGCGGCCATGTTTACACTGTAAAGATAGCTATCAAAATGGCATGATCCGGCTCAAACTTCAATCATGTGACCACAACAGTGTCAACTATAAGCACCCATGTTCAGAACGCAATGTGACAATAATAAAGATATGTTATGGTGACAGAATGGATAATTTTTGACTCCCTCATATATACATATGCACCATTGCATTTCATATGCATCCAACCAGAAGGGCCATCAGCTCTGAATAAAATAGTAGGGCAGACAGGACTCTCTGATCTCGTAGGTGCCCAATTTTGGAGATCAGGAATTGGATTAAGCATAAACTTAACCTTTACTCTGTCAACTCCTTAGATAACATTGGGGTTAAGCTATATCCATCTTTCCTCTTCTCTTGCAGCCCTGTTGGCTGGGGCTTTAGAAAATACCTACACCTCTGCAGAGGGGTAACACCCCACCTCTAATGGAGCCACCTGTTGGCTGTGGGTGTTGACCAGTGACACTTAAGGATGGAACCCTGGTGGCTGAACAGTCCATGACATGCAACACTCCACTTTGGCCCTTACTTAGGCTAGACAGGCAGGTCCCCTCTGATCAGTTGGATAGTCCCGTCAAGCCCTAGCACCTATTTGATTGTCTCAACCCTATTACCCTTATGACAAGCCCCAACCCTTTTTATCATATGTGCTAGAAGGAGGTGTCAGAGGGTCTTAGTGTCCTGGGAATCTATGTGATGGTGAGGTTCCAGTTCTGGCACTCTGAAGATTGTGGAGTACCCCTTCATCACCATTACTCATAGGTCCACTATGACTCGGAGTATTAGGGTTCTATCTATGGGTTAAATGTTAGGGTCCTATCTATGGGTTAAATAGAAAAAAAGGTTTAAAAATATTTTATTTGAAAAAAAATTGAGTACTCATCAAGAATGAATAAAACAAAAACGTCTTTGGCATAAAATAACCCATTGGGTTGACATGCCATAAAACCCAACCAACCTCTTTTCTTGTCCAACATTGTGTTAGGAGGAGGTGGAGGAGATTTGCTGAATGAATAACTGCTGGTCTGCCATACAGCCTAGAGAGAGAGAGAAAGACTAATGGATGCCACAGCCAATGTTTTGATATTTCATATTCTATCTAAGAAAGAAAGAAAAAAAAAGACAAGGCCCAAATCTCATCTGCCAGTTTGGGAACCTATATATAGCTTATTAATCACATGATCATAATCATTGATTTGGCTGTATTATTGTAGGATGTACATACATGCATCCGCACATACACTCGTGTGTTGAGTGCTCTGATTTTCGAGGTTCTGTAGGTTGTTAGATTGTTTTTATTGGCTGTAGGTCTGCCCTCTAATCAGGCAATCAACAGCTGTTGAAATATTATCGCACCTGTCTGTGTGCGGCAGTGGCTGGGTGGGAGACAGATGCTAGATCTTTGCTGTGAAGATGGCAATTACTTACTATTATCTATGTAGCTCGGTATGCACTAACAATTGTAATTGTCTTTGATCTTGGAAATGGACTGGTGTTTCTCTGGACTCCTCATGAATTTTACAATATACAGTATGTAAGTAATATTCAAAAAAAATTTTTTTTTTTAAATCATCTTGTAGCTATTTGATATTGTCCTGAAGATGGTGCAAATAGACATCTTTATATGACCAAATCATAATTCCTTTCTTGTTTGAAAAAGAAAATTAAATATTTGTACTCCTCAATTTTAAAATATACAATCAGTGATGTTGATATGTTTTTGATTTAGTGCGTCCTGGGATACACATATTTGCTTTGAATGAGTACCCGGGAAAACTTATGGGTCCCAACTAAAGCCGTCTAACTCCTACCTTGTAACCTATCCTGCATAATTCATTTCTAAGAAACCATTGAAATGTATTACAGTTAGTTTGAAATGGTGTGGGACGAAAAAAGAAAAACAACTACCAACTACCTTTTAACCTGGGACACATATTTGTTTTGAATGTGAGTGCCCGGGAAAATTTATGGGTCCCAACTAAAGCCGTCTAACTCCTACCTTATAACCTATCCTGCATAATTCATTTCTAAGAAACTATTGAAATGTATTACAGTTAGTTTGAAATGGTGTGGGAAAAAAAAAGAAAAACACTAGGACTCCTGGATGCTATTTTACTACGTCCTTTTAGATTTTTGTACGTCAGGGGCGCAGGACACATACCTATTAGCATCTGTACAATATGAAAGTAATATTAAAAAAAAAAAAGAAAATCAACTTGTAGGTAATTTATTTAGTCCTGAAGATGATGTGAATAAACATCTTAATATTCATAATCATCATCATGTCAAGCTGACAGCATGGATACACATGACTCTCACTCGCCAACTATCCCTATCAGTCATTGTTCCTAGCAAGTCCTCTACACAGAATTGATTGATGTAGGTTTTTGATGGTTGGTCTACTCTGGTGTGTCCATGAGTAGGTGTCCACAGGAGAATGTGATGAATTCGTCCTTGCTTCTCTCAGCAGTGTCTATCATGTGTTGTTCATTTTACTTGGATGGTTTGTGTGATAGGAGGCTAGTAGTCATACAGCTGCTTTCTTGTGGGGTGCTGCTTTTAAGATTTGGTATAGACAGCATGCAGCATCTTAGTGTAGTTACCATCTTGCTTTTTCTCTAGGTGTTTTGGTAGTCCAAGTGTTGCTGCCATATAGTAGTACTGACGTGGTTACAGCTTTGAAGAATTGTTCCTTTATCTTATCAGCTTACTTGCTTTTAAAAATAGACTTTAGAAAAAAACAATATTTGTGAATACCCCCCCCCCCCCCAATTTGACAGTAAATTATTTGAAACAGAAAGAAACTGCTTCAGGTTTCAATTTTTAAGAAATTAATATCTAAAAAAATTGCCAAGACATTAGAAAACTGAAATGATTTTTAATCCTGATTACCATTGATTGATTGATTTTTATACAAATATCATTGCAATCTGTCTTATCAGTGATCTTTGCAAATGAACTGAAAAGCAATTTTCTTTGGATATTACTGTGGCAATATTCTTGATTGACTATTTCTCTGGCAATAAGGATGGCAGCCATTTTGAGTAGGATTTTTGTTTTAAAAAATGGGAGTGTCATTGCACAAGAATGATCTCTCTCAGCTTTTGATGCTCTCTCTCTCTCTCCCTCTTGTTCTCTCCCTCTTGTTCTCTCCCTCTTGTTCTCTCCCTCTTGTTCTCTCCCTCTTGTTCTCTCTCTCTTGCTCTCTCTCTCTCTATAAGCAAACTCGTAAATAGTGTAAGAAACAAAAGCATATTATCATCTTTTAATAGTTGTGCTGTGATTTGTTTCCTATATTGATCCTCTTAATCATTAATTAATTAGCCTATTTGCAATCTGGAAGAGAAACTTAGATCTCCATCTACAATCTAAACTTAAATCTAAATTATGTATGCATATATATGGAGGAAAAAATAGCAATAATGAAATTCAAAAACTGGAAGAAACTAGGGAATAGAAGAAATGAAATCATATTCAAATGTAAACATGCCGATAACTTTAAACTCATATAAAAACAAACTTTTTAAAAACATAAGAACATTTACATGCCCATATATACACATACAAAACCCCGACAATCGGAACATAAAATACATGAAATTAGAACATACATATTAACTAGTAAAAAATCAAATTTCAAAACTGCAACATCATAGGCATGGCAAGCACGTGCCGACCATGGTAAAGTGAGAAAAATGGAAATGAATCAAACAGATATGTTGAAAAGATAATTGGAAGAAAATATATACTTTGGTATGTAGGAAATTTATTATTTCAATTCATTATTATTTGTCAACATGTGTTTTGACCAAAATTTGCTTCCCTGCTTCAAACAAAAACTTTTTCAAATTTTCAAAACATAAACTGTTAAAAATATTTCCATATTATTTCAAACCAGGAAATGCTTTTAAGTTTTTAAAAGATTCCGTTCATTACGTAATCAATTTCTCTTGTATTAGTTTTTTTTTCTTTTTTTAATCAAAACACTCAGTTCTGATGATGACCTTTTTGTTTACATGCTTAATGTTGTTGTTTTCTATTATTTTATTTTCATAGTTAAAATGATTAATATAAAAATAAAAAACAGTAAGCAAATTTTGGTCGAAACACTTGTTGACAAATAACAATTTCATTCATGCCAAAGTATCATTTCTTCCAATTATCTTTTCAATATGCACACACACACACACACACACACACACACACACACGTGTGTGTGAGGATAGAGGGTTGGAGTAAATCCGACAGAATGTGGTAAAGAATAGAGGGAAAAATGTGGACAAAAGAATTCAGACAAGTAGATGTAGGACACACACACACACACACATATATATATATATATATATATATATATATATATATATATATATATATATAGACTGAAGAAGCCGTGCTCAAGGCACAGCGAAATATATCTCCTAAATCTACTTGTCTGAGTTTGTTCCTTTGTCCACATTTTTTTATTGCATCAAACTTTGTGGATCTGCAGCGGATTTGATGAGTCATTTGAGGGCTCATGCAAGGAAGGGTTCTTGTGGTGGAGATATGGGATGGCAATGATCTGTAAAGATTATGCTATTGCTATATATATATATATATATATATATATATATACAATGTGACTTTATATTTATCAGTTGTGTAACCTGATATTACAACAGTGGAGGTGCATGGTGTAATAGTTATCATTTAGGAATGGACTTGACCAGAGTTCAAATCCTGGATGAGGCAGTTTGCATTTCACATAGTGATAATACCCTTGGGAAACCTGCTAAACTCTGCTTAAGAAATTGACTGGGTCACATCCTACTTGTGTGGGGGTTGGTAAATATGTACAACAGTTATGAGAAATTCTGTTTGTTACCGTAACAAAAAAGCATTCTGAGAGGGTGTTGAAAAGGTCTTTGGGCCAACCAAGAAGGGAATAAGCTCAATTGTGGAGGTGTGTGGTGTAATGGTTATTATTGTAGGAAATGGACACAGTGACACAAATTCAAATCCTGGACAAGGCTGTTTGCATTTCATATAGCACTAATACCCTTGTGAAAGGTATGAATCTAACTATTCTCCGTCCAGCTATGGGTAAATAGTAGAGCAGACTAGGCTCTTAAACCTTAATTAAGCAACCAATCTTGGAGAAGAAAAACTCTGATTTCAAACCAAAGGGACTTTCTTCTCATTAGTCAAAAATACTTTGAGAGTTCATCCTCCATCTCGCTAGCAATTTTCATTTGATTTATTTACTTAACCCTTTCACTCACACTGTTGATTTTCATTTTAACCTTTAAAATGTTGTAGTCACAGCATAAATTTTGCATATCAAAACCTTAAAAATAAAACTTGGTAGTGAAATGGTTAAAGAACCTTGAAAAAATGATGTACCAAGCTTGCAAAGACTGCATGTTAATTTCCTTCTTGGTTAGGCCAAGTATTTTTTGCACCTCTTTGTGTTTGAGTAAACAGAAGATAGAAAGTATGGCGGGTGAAAAAAAAGAGGATAAATTGGAAAGAAAGAATTTGGTAAAGATGTGACATTATAAGCCATTCGTAGGCAAACTGCCACCCTCGGGCCATGTGTGGCCCACAGTGCTTTCTGAACGGGCTGCCTAAGACTTCATTTTTTTTTTTTTTCATAGAAAAGATCTTTTTACTGAAGAGAAAATAAATTACTTTTTAATATTGTTACTGTGTGCTTATTAATTAGGATGTTGAAATATTGATGCTACATACACACACTGTTAATATTAATTCCTCTCTTATGAAATCAAAGAATTTTGACAAGCAAATTATCCAATTGCCATTGATTTCATACTGCAATATGAGAGCCTGCTTATTTTAACAGACCTAAATATAGACAAAGGTTTGGTTGCTATCAAATCTTATATTAAAACATGCAGTATTCCATATATTCATCTGGCAGTTCATACTAGATGAATATATGGAATAATGTATGTTTTATAACTCTAGATCATATACTTCTTGGTCAGGCCAAGAAGTTTTCTGCTCCTTTTTGTGTTTGAGTATATAAAAGAAAAGAAAAAAAGGAAAGCATAGTAGGAAGAAACAAGAAGAAAAATAGGAAAGAAAGAGAATTTGGAAAAGAGAGAGTATAAAGTTATACTTAAGTAAGAAGACTTGAAGTAGAAAAAAGTTATATTGAGGCAGGAAAGAAAGAGAGAGAGTTGACTCATATGTCATTTAGGATGGAAACTATACTTGTAATAATATAAATTATTAATACATTTTTAAAGATATTACTGTTAGATTTTGAAGCTCTAAAATCAATAACTCTTTATTAATTTTTTTATTGATTAAAAAAAAAAATAGATAAATAAAAGAATGAATTTGGTTTTATATATAGTTCAGTGACTGGGTCAAATTTAGATGTGCAATTGAAATTCTAAGTCTAGACATCTTATAATTCACCAAATGTCCATTTGACCGTACAGTTCAGACTCCATCTGTCCTCTGATTTTAACCAAACTTTCAATGTTAGTCATGCCTGGAAAGGTTTTATACTAGAAGATCAGGCTCAAATTGTTTTTTTAAGTCTCTCACCCTCTGTCTTACTATCATTCTTTTGCTCTCAAAGGGTATCTGTCTCACAACACTTACCCACTCTCTTGGTAATTATTACAAGAGACAGATGACCCTACATTTTACTATATGCGTATAGACCGTCCCCATTTATATATGCGTATAGACCGTCCCCATTTATATATGCGTATAGACCGTCCCCATTTATATATGCGTATAGACCGTCCCCATTTATATATGCGTAGACCGTCCCCATTATATATGCGTAGACCGTCCCCATTTATATATGCGTTAGACCGTCCCCATTTATATATGCGTTTAGACCGTCCCCATTTATATATGCGTTTAGACCGTCCCCATTTATATATGCGTTTAGACCGTCCCCATTTATATATGCGTTTAGACCGTCCCCATTTATATATGCGTTTAGACCGTCTCCATTTATATATGCATTTTGAACCTTCCCTTTTTTTAAACATGTAGAAACATGCATTTAGATTCTCTCTCCCTCCAAGCTATGTTAAATATTCTGTTATTTTCACCTGTAGTCCGGATTGCTTATATCCATTTCACCATGTGTCCAGTTGGGCATATTGGATGAAATGTGTATAACAATACAGACGAGGACAACAATCCAAAACATCTAAATATTACAAATAATCAAGCCACATCTCAAAAATTCAGATAATTAAACAAAAACATGTTCCTTTTAATGACTTTAAAGTTGTAGACAATACATTTATAGATTTCATTTTGTTCCTTTTTAAGTTCCCATATAATAAATCATTCCACTTTTTGTTCTGTCATAACATCACAGACAGTCAATATAAGGAAGTAACCTTATACTGTATTGACCAAATTGTTTGTATTGGTTCTGCCACAATTTCCTGCATGGCTCCATCTTTGAGAATTCTGGAATAGCCAGTAGAAATTTAAGAACAGGATGGATGCCAAAATATGAAATTCTTGATTTGATATTATTCACCCCACCCCCTGAAAAAAAAATATTGAGGGAAGTTATATCAAGTTAGTTGGAAAGTAGTAGTTGTTTTTTGTTTTTTTTCTTTTTTTCCTCATATTTTTTTTTTTAATTTTTTTTATTCATCATTTTTTTCATCTTTTTTTTTATTCATTTTTTTCATCTTTTTTTTTATTCATTTTTTTTTTTTAATGAAAAGAAAAGAACAAAGAATAAACAAACTACTGTGCTGATATGAACTTTGAAGAAAAAAGATGAAAAAAAAATGAAAAAAAAGATGAAAAAAAATGAATTCTTTTTTTTTTTTTTTTTTTGTTCATTTTTTTTTTTTTTTTTCATCGTTTTTCATCTTTTTTTCTTTTTCATTTTTTTTTTTTTTTTTCTTCAAAGTTCATATCAGCACAGTAGTTTGTTTATTCTTTTTTCTTTTCTTTTCATTTAAAAAAGAAAAAAATTATAACTTTTTTACTTTCAATATGCTCATAAATCAGTTTTCCAGATATATAAATGACATATCAAAACCAGACAGGTGAATTTTCATTACTCATCAATTAAAAATAGCTATTTAAATAATTTAAACAGGTAAACTTAGCACATTCACTGTTGCCTTGGAGATATATACACAGCTCACTAAAATAAGCATGTTTGCTACTCACTGCTGCAAATCTGTAACCAAGTCTAATGCAATGTTGTAGGTATTTATAAATAAAACCATAAAAATGGATGCATATGTCAGAAACAATATGCCACATGTGCATCATGTAGCAGTAAACATATCACATATAGGTAATGGAATTATATATCACATTATATATCCATATATTTGAGGTGCATGGTGTAATGGTTATTGTCGTAGAAAATGGATATGGCAAGACGAGTCCAAATCCTGGACGAGACTGTTTGCATTTCACACAGTACTAATACCCTTGTGAAAGGTATGCATCCAAATATTCTCCCTCCAGCTATGGGAAATAGTAGGGTAGACTGGACTCTTTAACCAGGGTTAGGCAATTAGTCTTGGAGAAGGAAAACTCTAAATTCAAACCTGTTAAAATCTACTTAGGAAATTGACCTCGTGTCACATTCTACTTGTATGTAGGGGTTGGTGAATATGTAAAATTAATCCAGGGAGTTTATTAAAATTTGAAGGATTTTGATAAATACGTTTTTGTTTAAACTTTTAAAAAGGAAGTTTATTAAAAGCTTTCTACGAATATCAGTCATGGTTAATATCTCCCTCCATAGCACAAATGCCTTTAGGAAAGTTATGAATCCAACTATTCTTCCCTCAGCTATGGGTAGATAGAAGAGTGGATTGGGCTCTTTAATCTTGGTATGGTAACCGGTCTAGAAGGGAAACTCTGAATTGAAATCTGTTAAACTCCACTTAGACAAATTGATCTTGTGTCGCATGTTACTCGTGCAGAAATGTTAGGTAAATAAATACACAATTCTGGTCAGGTGCTAGACTAAACAAAGCTTATTAAATGGCTACTAAGACATTGTAACGTGTCTTTTTTTTTGGGGGGGGGGCTTATTTGAAGAAATATATTCTTGAACTTTTCAAAGGCCTTCATCGTCAGTTACAAGTCTGGCGAGTTGGAACACAAAACCTTTGATTCCAACTCCTGTATTTTTGGTACCTTGACTCAGATTCCTCTTTATGTAATTAATTCATAATAAATATAAAACTATGACTAGGGCCATATAAAGTGTAAATTAAATTGAAGTTGGTATAGTTTTACCAACTCCAACTCCAGTGACCCCTTAATTGCTTCTGACTGAACAGCCCTGATCAATTAGCTATATTCTGTTCTCATTTGGAGATTCTGAACCAAGATTATTGAAATTTTATTTTTATTTTATTCTTATTTTATTTCCTTATTTCATTTCATTTCCATTCCATTCCATGGCAACACCATAAACTCTTATCGAGATTAAATGACATTCTCTTTCTCTTCTGAAGACTTTATTCTAATTAAGATGGTGGAATCTCTCACTTCAAACTTCCATTTGTAAACCATTTTCATCTTCTTTTCTTTTGGAATGCTAATGTCATTTTAATTTGTATTATTTAGATATTTCAGACTGTTGTTCTCATCTTTATTGTTATATACACAATGTTTCAGCCAATGTGTCCTCCAACCTTCTTCAGGTGTTTCTTGTCAAACTCGGGGAACCTTCTCGTCAAACTCGGGGAACCTTCTCGTCAAACTCGGGGAACCTTTATGGCATAATTGGAAGCTTTCATAGAATTTCAAACCAAACTCTTTATTTAATCCATCAGATTATTCTCATTCCATTAACTATGACCTGGTACAAGAGTTAGGCTATGTTAAGTCTTCTGTTATTTTTGCCTGTAGTCAGGATTGAACCTGTATCCTCCATATGACAGTCATTTAGAACTATATTAGCTCAACCCTTATATCTGTTGAGCCATGTGTCCAACAATGTGTATGTAACAAAGATTGTTGAAGTGAGTCAGTCAGTCAGTTTGCTGTTAAAGTGATCAACAACATCCAGTTAACTCTGAGGGAATTTGTACATGAAGCAGCTGGTATATAAAGCTCTCAGGAATATTCCATATTTGCATATGGGTGATACCATTCTCTGAGTCCTGATTGGTTGCTGACTTTAGTGGGGCTATGGTGTTTAGATAAATAAACCACCATTCTGTACTATGCATGTGGTAATACAGGAATGGCTTGCTTGCTACCTATGTCTGCCAGTTTGACAGTAATTGGGTTTCTACAAAGATGTGGACAACACTCCGAAAAATCTAAATGATACCAATTCAGTGATGCTGATAGCTTTTTAATTTAGTACATCCTGGGATGCACATATTTGCTTTGAATGAGTCCTTGGGCTAAAATTTCTTAATAGATTGTAGATTGGGGAAACAAAGCCCCTCTACCTTGTAACCTATCCTGTGTAATTCATTTTTTGAAACTATTGAAATGTATTTACAGTTAGCTTGAAATGGTGAGGGAAGAAAAAGGACACCGGGATGCATGGATATGATTTTACAGCGTACTTTTAGATTTTTTGTGCGTCAGGGATGCATGATGTGTACCTAGTATCAGCATCTCTGCCAATTATCAAGCCTCATCTTTAAAAAAAAAATCAGACCAACCATTGTGTTTTTGTGGACTGCTGTTGTCATCTTTTCAGCCTCTTTTAAAATAAAATCTTGTAAAGAAATTACATTGAAAATTGTTAGTAGTATCAGTCTTTTCAAATGTAGACCATTGTAGTTACATTGGTATAGGTACTGATGACCATTTTGTAAGCTGTTAACCAGCTGTTCTTGTTTAAATCTCAATTAATCCCTTGTGAAATTTTCTTGTCGTGAGCTAATACATTAAGTGCTTGATTGCTCTTAATCTTAGTTAATGATTTTCTCTAATCCAAAGCTGATCAGAAACTCTAACCATTCTGGTATTAATATTTTTTAAAAATCAACTTTATCAGTAGAATTTGCTTAAATTATTAATTTATGAATTATAAACACCTTTTCTTCTCTTTTAAACTTATATATTGTATAATTTTTAAGGTGTTGGTTAGATATCTATCTGCTTATAGTCAAGTCACATTGAAAGCACTAGTTCCCAGTGGATCACTGAATTAAGCAGCAATGAGTCTGTTTAATACTTAGATGGGTGACCATTTAAGCCACTAAATAAAATTACAGGTTACCACCCACAGTCAAAAGGTGGCCTCATTGAGAGGATTTCCCTCTCTGCACAGGTGCAGTCGGTGTATTCTACAGCCCCTGCTGATAGTACAGTTTGGTAAAGTGATAAATGCTACACACATCCCCCTCCCCAAGTGATTTAGTAAAAAAAAATTTTTTAAAGTAACCGGAGTAGCCTATTATCTTTATCAGTATAAGAACTATGACTCTTCTATTTTTGGTGCCTCTTACTCTGACTCGTGTAATTAATTCCTAAAACCATGACTTTTTAGAATCTATTTATATGGAGTGTGCATTGTATAACTTTACAGAATAAACTAGGGCCATATAAAGTGCAAATTAAACTGGAGTCAGAGTTGGTCAGTGACCCCTTAATTGCTTTCAACTGAACAGCTCTGATCAGTTAGCAATATTCTATTCTCATTTGAAGATTCTGAACCAAGATTATTGAAATTTTCTTTCCTTGTTTCATTTCCATGGCAACACCACAAACTGTTATCGAGATTAAATGACATTCTCTTTCTCTTCTGAAGACTTTATTCTAATTAAGATGGTGGAATCTCTCACTTCAAACTTCCATTTGTAAACCATTTTCATCTTCCTTTCCTTTTGGAATGCTAATGTCATTTTACGTTTTTCACTGAATTGCTGTTGTCATCTTTTCATGTTCATTGCTTTTTGCAAATCTCATCACATTTTTTGATTTTCCAACTGCTCCCCCCTCCCCACTCTTTCTCTATTTAAACCAATATCTTTTCATTTTATTCAATGCCTTTCTTTCTCCAGCTTTCTGCTCTTCTGTCTTTTGTCCAATGAAACTGTAAATCAATACTCCTCTCACATTTTCTGGATATTAATGGCCCTGTTGCTGCTCCTTCTACTCCTCCTCCTCCTCCTCCTCCTCCTCTTATTTCTAGACTCTACAGACCAATACCACCAAACCCACACCCTCCCAAAAATACTGCTGATACTCAATGTGAGCACTGAAAATAGAGCTTAGCTTACTGGTTTTAACTGGAACTGTATTTAGCCTAGAGCAGTGTTGCTCAAAGCCAGTTCTAAAAAAAAAAAAAAAAAAAAAAAAAAATTAGAGGGGTTCTGTGAGATAAGGTGTCTTTTTAATAAAAGTTACCAGATATTTATTTTATATAAAAATGGTATTCACCATTTTTGAAAGCTGTGTGTGTGTGTGTGTGTATATATATATATATATATAAAAGTAATTGGTAATTTGCTTGAAGCATTGTTAAGTATGTTATAAAATAATAAAATTCGAAGGCAATACAATGCGTAAAAAATAAAGACAAAAAGATGTTTATATGTCTAATCGATTTCAAAGCGAAGCTTTATCGTCAGAGACGGATTTCAGAAATGACGTGCTTATGTTTTTTTTTTTTTTAATATATTTGTGTGGTTATAATTTCTCTTCTTATTTAATATATTTTTATATATATATATATATATATATATATATAGTTTTTATCTCTGCCACGGTTTCGGTGTTTAAGGTGCACCTTCTTCAGGAAAACTAATTCTCCTGAAGAAGGTGTACCTTAAACACTGAAACCATGGTAGAGAGAAAAACTTTTTCTACAAATATAAATGTTCTATATTTTACGAAATATATTGAGCACTTTTGGATTAACTACCAATGCTATTACGGTGAAAATGTGGGAGCATTATTTGAAGTAGTATGTATGTGTGATATATATATATATATATATATATATATGTGTGTATGCACATGTGTGTAGAATATAGAAAAAACAAAAGTATTCCAAAAAGATAAATCTATTCTAGATGGTGAAGTCAACAACACCTTTTCAGTTCAAATGTCCTGATGAAGGTCTTTATAAAAAAACTGAAATGTTTTAACACCAACTTCACATTTAAAATAAATTTATCTTCTTGGAATATTTTGTTTTTTTTGTTGTTATTTAGTGCATACTGTTGG
This sequence comes from Doryteuthis pealeii, assembly GCA_023376005.1. NCBI lineage: Eukaryota > Metazoa > Mollusca > Cephalopoda > Myopsida > Loliginidae > Doryteuthis > Doryteuthis pealeii. The sequence goes on along the minus strand of CM042160.1, from coordinate 50,553,469 downwards.
ATTTATTTCCATATTTTCATCCCATATATATATATATATATATATATATATATATATATATATATAATATTAGTTATAGTAGTAGAGGAAAAGAGTTAAGGGTCAACCATTACTGCTCTATTTTTAATATATTGAGCCCTTTTGGTTATTTGCTGCTGCCACTGCAACGGAAAGGTTAAAGCAGCAATTGGTTACAATATATATAGATATAGATATATATATGTGTGTGTGTGTGTGTGTTAACGTTGCTTATCCCTGCAAGGGGAAAAAAGTGAATATTTATTTTTCAAGTCAAAAATGAAATATTATCATATAAATTGCAATACTGGATCCCAGCTATTGAACAAAATACTTTTACCGTTTTCTGATTCTATGTGACTTCCTTCAAGATTCCAGGAATAATGGAATTCAATAAACAGCAACATTCTTAGACTTTTGATATAGTCCAGGTTAAAAGCATGATAAAGGTAAACTGAAGCTAAACTTTTTTTTAGACCTTATTTTTCTGATGCAAGTATCATTGGGGAATGAGAAAAAATTTAATCTAAAAAATCTAATTGTAGATTAACAAAACTGTTTAATTCTCCAATGATACTTGCATTGGAAAAATAAGGTAACCAAAAAAAAGTTTGGCTTTGGGTTACTCTTACTGTATTTTTAACCTGAGCTAGTAATTTTTTTTTCACTTGTGCAAATTTATAACAATTAAAAACAGTTTTATCTATTTTTTTTTGTCATTTTATTTATTTAGATTTTTCGGACTGTTGTCCTCATCTTTATCATTATAAAAACAATGTTTTGTCCATTGTACCTTCCAGCTGAAATGTCACAGTAAAGATGAGCACAACAGTCTGAAAAAACAAAATAATACATTTCAAGCCTCCTTTAAAAAATTCAGACAAATAGTGTCAATTTGTTTTTTGTTGGGTTGTTATATATATGAAAGAGGGGAGGTGGTTTAGCTCAGTTGGTAGAGCGTCCGACTAGGAACCACAAGGTTCCAGGTTCGATACTGGCTCTCACCAACTCAGTGCATGAGTAACATAAGGATCTGTGCGGTGATGTGAGGAGCTGATGGTAGGTGTGGTGTCCCACCTCAGATGCCAAAACAATCTTCTTGGTCTAGAGCTAGTGAAAAGGGGATAGACTCCCTAGATATCTGGCTGATACCGACTTTAGGTCACATAGAGATAGATAATGTGTGCTATATTCATAAGTAAACAGTGCTCAATATTGTGGATAGAGCATTTATATCTAAGTTAGAGTAGTGTGGAGATGGTGTTTGGTTACTGTCAGTTTCTCGACTATGCAATTATTCAAACCCAGTCTTCATTTGGTTTGAATAATCACATAGGCAAGAAACCGTCAGTAACCAAGTGCCGTTTACTCCATGTCAACACTACTCTAACTTAGATTTATATGTACACAAGATTAGGCATTAAGTAACCCACAAGGGTTGATATGCCATTCTACCAACTTTTTCTCTCTTTAAAACTCATATTCATCACCATGTTATTCAGCCTTTCTAGTTTTAATTGTCTTGCGACCAATATTTTATTCTATTGTTATTTACAGAAGTTGGCTTTCTTGTTTCTGTCAGTGCATTTAAATGAATGGGATTCATTGTTTATTTATACTTGTCAATCATCTGACATCACTGAAAGATAAACTTTGTATTTTGATACATATTTGCAATAGAAATAAAAGAAGTGCTCTCAAAATTAATCTCTTTATCTATTTTAATGAAAACTGCAATAGATACAAGGAATGCAATAACAATTTTTTTTTTTTTCATGTAGTCATCATGATGGGCTATGTGTAAATGTCTTTCTTTTTAAAAAAAAAAATTATTTGTAATGACAAATTGTATTTCAGATAATCTGAAAACTGTATAAGTAGATTCAATTGAACTTCCTATTTTTTGAAAAATTCTTGTCTTCAAATGTTTGAAAAAATACCTTTTGCCATTCAGATATTATAATGGGTTAATCTTCTGAAACTTATTTTTTTTTTTTTTTTTGTAATGAAAATTATTGTATTGCGGTGCAAGTTTTATTAATTTGGGAGGGTTTATTACATTTTTTTCTCTTGCGTGGTTACAGGTTTTTATATATATATATATCTTCAGCTCTTAGATTTCTTTTGAGCTTAATGCGATTCTTGATTGGAAAAAAATTACTAACTAATATATTATACCGTGTTCCTTCGAAAATAAGACAGGGCTTATATTAATTTTTCCTACAAAATATAACACTAACATTATTTTTGGGGGATGCTAAGTGTTTGTCGTATGATGTGATTGTGAGGAAAGGCTTATTTCTTTCGTCTGCCTGCCACTCTTAACTAGGGCTTATATTAAAATCCTGAAAAATCATGCTAGGTCTTATTTTGGGGAAAACATGGTATTATTAAAACAAAGAAAATAATAAAAGTTAATACAATATGTAGGGGTGACAAGACTTTTGAATCATCCTATCCTATGAATTATGAAGTCCTATTTCATTTTGAATTTCATTATTCATTTACGGATTAAAAAGCAGGAATATCAAGAAATAAGCTGTCACTGAATTCACTTGCATTGAGAAACGATGACTTCTGGGGCTTTAGAATACACTGACTGCACCTCTGCAGAGGGGTACCCCCTCCCAATAGGGCCACCTTTTGACTGTGGGTGGCGACCCGTAATTTTATTTAGTGGCTTAAATGGTCACCCATCTAAGTATTAAACAGGCTCATTGCTGCTTAATTTCAGTGATCTGCTGGAAACTGGTGCTTTCAATGTGGCTTAATATATAAGCAGATAGATATCTAACCGACCCTTAAAAATTATACAATATACAGGGTGTTCGGGATAAATTTGACAGTTTCATAGATAAAAAGAAAAAGTGCTTGGTAACTACAAAATTTAATACATGAGAGACGATGACTTCTGGGCTTTAGAATACACCAACTGCACCCTGCAGATGGGTAAAATCCCCCTAATAGGACCACCTGTTGGTTGTAGGTGGCAACCATAGTAGTAGTACCTGTTAGGATCTCATCTATGGATTAAATAGAAAAAATGTGTTTATAAAAAAATGAAATGTTTTAAAAAATTGATTTAAAAAATGATTCTGAATACCCATAGATCAAAATGTCTTTGGCATAAAATAGCCCAATAAAGGTTGACATGCTGTTAAATCCAACAAAATTGAGTACCTTTCAAGAATGAATCTAACAAAAACGTGTTCAGCATAAAATAACACAATGGGTTGACATGCTGTAAAATCCAACCAACCAACCAACTTAATGGAGAAAACTTCAAACAAAACATCTCTGCCAAATCTATAACTCTTTATAACAGACACATGCTGTGTCTTATAACATGAAGAAAAGTCGCCAATCTGTCTGCTATTTTAAAAAAACGATGCTTGCCATGTTCTTCTAAATTCTACCCACGCCTTTTGATGTTGATGGTGGTATCTTTCTTTGTTTTTTTTTTCTTTAATCTAAGTGGCTTTCCTATTGATTGATTTTTTCCCCCTCCCCTGAATGTTAAAACAATGTAGAAGAAAAGAGACGGGGGGGGATCAACAAAAAAAACCCACCCACAAAAATCTCGGTTTGTGAATATCAAAAGTTCTGTTGAAGATAGAAATAAAATCAGAAGGAATTCTAAGAGATCTCTAATCCAGATTTTATATGAGGATAGTTGATTTAAAAAAAAAAGTCTTTTAATTCACCCCTCCCTTGTCACATCCTTGATCTTTACCAGATCTTATCTAGAGCCCACCCCCTCATTTAGTTTGATTTACTTATACCAAGTTCATGGGATTAAGATATATATATTAGCTATAGGCAAATTTGTCATCTGCTAGGAATTTTAAAAGCGAATTAGAAATAATTAAATCTATTATTTAAGGTCAAACTTTGTCTAAATCGATAAGTAGTAACATAATAACCATAATTAAAAAAGAAAAAATATCATTACATATGCAGTTTATTTTTAATAGATTTAAAAGTATTTGTTTTGGTCAATTTTGACGATATCAGCCAGTCAGCCTCGTTTTCGATGTTTTTAAGTGCTTGTTTACAATTTTACTGTAACATTCGTGTTTGCAAAAAAATTTTACCAAAAATCAGGTAATTATCTGATTTTAATGAAATTTTCAATATTGATTTGACAATTAATGAATTTTATAATGCATTAGTTATTTTATTTCAAAACTTTAATTTAGTATTTTTGCTATGAAAAATTGATATATAAAATTCATTTAAAATAGGAAAATGCTGATGTTAAGTTTAAAATTTTATATTTTTAGATTCTAAAAATTAATATCTACTTAATGCAAACCTTATTTTTGTTGACGAAAGTAATAAGTTTTGAAGAAAAACTCGTTTGAAAATGTACCCCCTCAGAAAAAACATTGATGTATAATTTTTTCTTTTATAAAATAATAGCCAATTAAATAATTATCGAAATGAGTAAGAAAGAAATCTCCAAAAAATTAATTATTTATTATTTTTTACATTTTATTTTTCGATTTTCGGTACTTATTTTCTCATAGAAAAGCCACCGTAAAACATCTTTTTTTGTTTCTATTCATAACTTTGGTCTTTTATCTCTTTATTTATTCTGTAATTAGTATCAAGTAAGGACCAACTCGAAACAATTTTACGACCCCAGCATAAGGGGGGTCAAAATTAAGTGACCTGAAAAAAATTAGAAAGTTTTGAAATAAAATAAATAATGCATTATAAAGATCATTCACTGACACATAAATACTGAAAATTTCATTAAAATCCGATAATTCTCTGATATTTGGTAAATTATTTTCTGTAGGGGGGCTAAAGTCATTTGGTCGAAAATGACTTTGAGGCTCTGTTTGCCAGTCCCTAATATATATATATATATATATGTTAGAGAGTACAATACATTTAAGGTGCATTTGGTTTTCAATTCTCCAATGCTAGAATAAACTATATATATATATATATATACACACACACACACAAACGCACACTGACCCCTCTGCACAAGCAGGATGTGACACAATGTCAATTTCTTAAAGAGTTTAATATGTTTAAAGTCTGTTTTACTTCTCCAATGATTCGGTCTGAAGATTGCATAGGTGAGAAACTGTCAATAATCAGGTGTTGACTCCATGTTAACTCAAATATATTAGTGATATTGAGCACTATCTTCTTAGAAATATAGCACCCATATTATCCACCAAAAATATATATATATATGCCTCATATATGTACATACACACACATATATATATATATATATATATATATATATATATATATCAATCCCTCTGCATGAGTAGGACATGACATAGGTCAATTTCTTAAACAGAGTTTAATAGGTTTTGTGAAATGCAGACAGCATCATCCAGGATTTGTACACAGGTTGCCAGGTCCATTTCCTATAATGATAACCATTACACCATGTGTCTCCTACATTATACATATAAAAGATAATTCTCTGGAGAGAAAAATTATATTTGCGTATTTTTGATAACACACTAAAAAGCATGACTTTATACAGAGATTGTACTTTGAAATGGACACGGTGACATGATTTCAAATCCTGGACGAGGTGGTCTGCATTTCACATAACACTAATACTCTTAAGAAAGGTATGAATCCAGCTACCCTCCCTCCATCTATGGGTAGTAGATATACTGGGCTCTTTAAACTTGGTCATATGAAGAAGAGTAAAAAAATTATTCGCACTTTTGCCATAACATATCTCTATTATTGTCATCCTGCATTCTGAGCAGGTGTGCTTACAGTTGGCACTGTTGTGGTCATGTGATCAAAGTTTGAGCCTGATCACGCCATTTTGCTTGCTGTCTTTACAGTGTAAACATGGCCGCTCCACTAGCAGTATGCACCAAGGAAGTGATTCAATTTCTCCAATTGGAAAGAGCACCAGGGGCTGAAATTCATCAAAGGCTTTTTGCACAATATGGGGACAGCGCGCTACCATGTAGAAGTGTGTATGAGTGATAGAGAAGTTTCTTGGTTGGTTGGATTTTACAGCATGTCAACCCTTGTTGGGTTATTTTATGCCGAAGATATTGTTTTATTCACATCTTGATGGATATTCAAAAAATTTTTTTTCAAACACATTTTTTAAACTCATTTTTTATTTATTTAACCCATAGATGGTACCCTAACAGGTACTACTCCGGATCAGAGTGGACCTGGGAGTAATGACTATGAAGGGGTAGTCCACATTTCCCAGGGTTCCAAAATTGTAACTTGACCATTAGATGCAATTTAACATCATGCCCAGGATACTAAGACCCTCTGCCACCGCCTTTTAGCACATATATGATAAAGTGTTGGGAATTAGCCATAAGGGCAATAAGCTTGTGACAATCATATAGGTGCTAGGGCTTGATCTGATCAGCTGATTGATTAGAGGGGGCCTCTCCGACAACCCGTCTAGCCTAAATAAGGGCCAAAGTTCTCAGTCAGCAGGATAGAGAAGTTTAAAAGTGGCTGGACAAATGTCATGCATCAAATGGCAAGGCCTATTGTTGACAGTTTTGTTGTAGCATGACAATGCATGCTCACATATGAGTGACCAGACTGTTGAAAGTATTAATCAATTGGGTTTTGAGGTGCTGGAACCCCCTGCCTACAACCCAAATCTTGACCTTTCTGACAATCCTATCCCTTGGATAACTCAAAGATGGTTTACAAGGTCATCTATTTCTTGCAGATGAAGATATAAAAGAAGCAGTGTATAAATGGTTACACGACCAAGCAAAAACTTCTTCTGGGGAATAAGCAAGCTCGGTGACCAGTGGACCAAATGCATTAAAAAAGGAGGAGACTATGTAGAAAAATGAAGTACATGTTTATGTCCCCTGCTTTTATGTAAACAAAACTGCAAATAATTTTTCAGTCACCCTCGTAGTTTATTCTCCTTGTCACCCACCCTGTCGGCTATGGCGTTAGAATGCACCAACTGCACCTCTGCAGTGGGGTAAGACTCCCTCAATGGGGCCACCTGTTGGCTGTGGGTGGTGACTCGTGATGCTTAAGGATAGAACCCAGGTGATTGAGCATCCATGACTTGCAATACTCCATTTTGGCCCTTTCTTGCGCTAGACGGGTGGTTGGAGAGGCGCCCTCTGAATAATTGGCTGTCATGTCAAGCCCTAGCACCTATATGATTGCCCCAACCCTAGTGCTAGAAGGTGGTGGCTAAGGGTCTACATGTCCTGGGAATGACGTTAAACTCCATCTGATAGTGAGGTTCCACTTTTGGAGGTTTGGGGAATGTGGAGCACCTCTTCATCACCATTGCTCCCTGGTCCACTCTGACCTGGTGTGGTAGTATAAAAAAATTTGAGTCTCCATTAAGAATTAATTTATTTCAAAATTTTGTTGGCATTAAATGACCCACTGAGGTTGATATGCCATAAAACAAAAAAATTCTCCTTATCACAATGATTGTGTATTGAAATAGGTGAAGATCAAGGTCATTTTCAATGGTAAGAGAGTAAATAGCAAATTGTGTGGTTGAAACATGTGGTTGTTGTTGATATTCTTAATACATCAGCTTGTTTCATGAAAAGATATAGCTCAAGTATTGGCCATTCATAAGAGTGAGTCTCTTTTACAGCTGTTTTCTTTTCTTATTTTTCTATTAGATATGTTGTATAAAAATGAATACTCAGTTATTATGAAAGAGAAATAGGAGGGGGGGGAAGAAAGACTAGTAACAAGGTACAAGGTGGTCCGAAAGTCTTGTCACCCTATTGTTTTTGACTTTCATTATTTTTTGTTTCAATATATATTTACCAAACACCTTCCTCATATATATATATATATATATATATATATATATATAAGATTCTTTATGTCCTTATGTTGTATAATAACCAATCATACAAACTTGTATAAAGGAAAATTGGTGAAGATCAGCAAAGAGCAAATTTCAATAAAACCCACACCCTATTTTTGTCCAAGTGGGAAGGGGTAAAATCTTTTTTCTCCTCATAAAGTAAAGAGTGTTCAATATCATTGATAGAGTGTGCATATCTAAGTTAGGGTAGTGAAGAAATGAAGTCAATGGCAATTGGTAACTGGTAGTTTCTCACTGATGTGATTTTCAAACCACGTGCACTAAATTATATACATAATATATATATGTGTGAAAATGGAAAAGGAATTGAATCCGACAATATGAGGAAAAATGAGCGATTTTCGAATATTTCCAAAAATCTGTTGTTTTTTTTCCCAACAAATTTTTTCATTCAAAATAAATGTTCACTCTGATGAAGGTCGAGTCTTTTATGTGTGCGAAATATTTTCACACACATAAACTGACCGAAACACATGTGTAAGTGATATCGATTAAATTCATTTTATCCATCTACATTTCTTTTCTTTACTCATTTTTCCTCATATATATATATATATATATATATATATATATAACCTTAAACTAGCAGAAACAAATTTTTCATAACAGGATTTTTTGTTTCTCTTGTGGTATATCAACTCCTATGCTTATAAATACCTATACACTCATGGTTGGCATCCTTCTGTCTACTGAAGACGATGGCGTAGTGTCCGTTTTTAAAAAATTTTTTTATCTGCAGCTGCATGAGTGGTTGAACAGTCTGATTCTTGAATGGCAATCTATGGTAAAGTGACTGCAAACAGACAGTGATGCCTGCTGGAGTTGCTATTGTCTCTCCTTCCTTTTGGCTCTCTTTTCTGTGGCGGCTGCTTCCTCTTTTCCACTCCTTTTCATTCCTTGTTTGACAAGAAGTTGACAGATCACACGGTTTTCTGCACAAGCCTCCCTACAGTCAGTATATTCTGAGCCCAGCCAACAGAGTGAAAAAACCTGTACAGGGTGGTCCGAAAGTCTTCTCACCTTTTTTGCTTCATTATTTTTTATTTCAATATATATTTACCAACACCTACATGTACACTATACCTATAAATACCTAATACATGTATGCTTGCAGGTAATACAGTCAGCATATTCTAAGCCCCACCAACAGGGTAAAAAAAACATGTGCAGGGTGGTGCGAAAGTCTTGTCACCCTACATATTTTAAAGAGGTAAAATAATTGCATAGTATAACTTAAAATTCTAGAAAATAATTCTATTTTTTAAAGATTTTTTTTTTCTTTTTAAGAGGTAAAATAATTACATTACATTAAAACATAGCATTAATACCGTTGGGAAAGGTATGTATCCCAACTACTCTCCCTCCAGCTATTGGTAAATAGTAGGGAAGACTGGGCTCTTTTAACCATGACTAGGTAACCAGTCTATGAGAAGGAAATCTCTAAATTCAAACCTGTTTAACTCTGCTTAAGAAATTGACCTTGTGTCACATCCTGCTTGTGCAGAGGGGGTGATGTGTGTGTGTATATATATATATATATATTCTTAACTTTGTATTGTTTCTTTTTCCTTTAGAGGAATCTACATGGTGTAGTGGTTAACATGTTGGACTGTGACATCATAGTAAATTAGTTCAAATTTAAGGAAAAGTATGAACTCTTAACCTACCGGCTATGGGTTAGATAGTACTGCTACTGTTCTTCTACAAAGATAGTTTTGGCATTAAATAACCCATAAAGGTTGATATACCATTAAACAAAGAAACCAGACCAAACCTTTTTTTTCCTTTGTAGACCTAGAGAAATTATTAGAAGTCTATACAACATGACGGACATTTTTGTTTTTATAAAACTTGAGTTTTTTTTTCTTTTTTGTTTCTGATGATAGCCCTTTACTGTCAGAAAGCCAAATTTTAGATTAATGGGGCTCAGAATAAATTTACCTACCTGAAAGTCTGAAGACGTTTTTCAAATTCTGGCAAGTAAAAATCGGCCAAAATAACCAGAGCAATTTTTATTGATATCGAATCACATGGATAGGATTTTGAATTCTCTCCACTTATCCTTACCCACAAGTGACGGTTAGCTCAGTTGGTAGAGCATTGGCCTCTGAATCACAAGGTTCTGGGTCCAATACCAGTCCGCACCAACATAAGCTCATAAGTAGTACAGTTTGTGTAATCTGATCTGATCTGTGCAGTAAAGCATCTGGGAGCTGGCGGTAGGTTTTGCACTCCAGTTCAGCAGAACATTCTCTTTGGTCTAGCACAAGCAAATAGGGGATAGACTCCCTTGCTGACACAGAGTGGAAGTATCTGTTAGAGTCCCATTTATGGGTTAAATAGAAAAAAATGAGTTAAAAAAATTGAGTACTATCAAGAATGAATAAAACAAAATGTCTTAGGCACAAAATAACCCAACGAGGGTTGACATGCCATAAAAAAAAGAAAGATGAGTGAATCCTTAAAAGATTAGCAGCAATTTTTATTAATGAATTTCAGCTGAATAAGATATGGGTTGAATTTGAACACATTTTGTGAATTTATTTCACTCAGTTTTACATGACTTTATTGATTCCTTTTTTTTTTTTCCTTTTTTTTTTTCTTCTCTTCTTTGCCAATCATCCTTATGGCAAATGCCAACCTTTTTTATCATATATGTGCTAGAAGGCAGTGGCTGAGGGTCTTAGTGTCATGGGCAGGGCATGGTATGATAGTTATTGGAAATGGACTTGGCAAGCCAAGTTCAAATCTTTGATGAGGCAGTTTGCATTTCACTTGAAAGCATGAATCTATATCTTCTTATAAACCCCCCCCCCCGTCTTCCACCCAGTTATAGGTAAATAGTTGGGCAAAATAGGTTCTTTTAGCCTTGGCATGGCAACCTGCCTAGGAGAAGGAAACCATCTGTATGGGTCTTAAAAATTGACAATTATCTCTTTAGAAAAGTGCAGTAAGCAAAATTACACTTGTATAGAGCAAACTTTTTTTCTTTTTTTTTTTTATAAATTTTTATTTTTTATTTTTTTTAATCTAAAATTTTTTATTTTTTTAAATTAAATTTTTTTTTTTTTTTTTTTTTTTTTTTTTACCTATGGACCCTTGTGATTGCTATTCTAATCTGGTGGACTCTCCCCCCCCAACCATTCAATGTTTAAGTTGTTTGAAATACGCCTATTCAGTTAATGAATAAAAAGTTAAATCCTCGCTTGGATGCCCCTTCTATGCGACCTTTGTTCACATCCTACCCATGGCAAATGAGTTGGATAAATACTACTTATTCTTTCTCTTACTTGCTTTTTGATTTTCTTGTTATTTCCTCTTTTACCAGTGGTTCTCAACCTTTTTTTTTTTTTTTTACCTATGAATCCCTTTGATTCCTATTTTACCAAAACTGAATTTCTTATTCTCTAGTGAGACTAGTTTGCATGACAGATATATAGTGAGCTTGTGTGTTATTGGGATTTGTCAAACTGGCTCACTATTTTCTTCATAATGAAACTTTCTTACGGATGCACTTGTGGTGTAATGGTTATTGTTAACTATTGTAATTGGTATAAAAAAAAAAAAGTAATCCCCCCTCTCCAACTTAATGGATTGTTCCTCGCAGCAGCAGGAGCACAGATTTGTATAGACACTATTTAAACTGTTATTATTTCTCCACAAGATTTTACACCTGATTTGCCTGGAGGCACTGTACAAGACCTTGTCAACTATCAGTATATCATAAGGAAATGGCCACGGTGACCTGGAGTTCAAATCCAGGATTTGAACTCGGTTTTCCTCCAATAATTTAAAGTACATCTAGTGGTGAAGTTTCAATCCTAGAGCACTGGGGAATGTGGAGTACCCCTTCATCATCATTACTTTCAAGTCCACTCTAACTTGGAGTTGTACTACTTACTAGGGACCCATTTATGGGTTAAATAAATTTTAAATAATTATTTTAAAAAGATGTATTTTTAAAAGAAATTGTTTAAAAAAGAACATCAGTATCCATCAAGAATGAATAAAACAATGTCTTTGGCATGAAATAAACCAACAAGGATTGACATGCCAATTAATCAATCATCCAATGATAACCATTACACTATGAGTGCCTCCATGCATGAATAATTATCCTAAACATTGATAAAAGTGAATCTATGTTCTTTATCTTTTAATAATGATCCTGTTACCACTTATATTTAATATGGGTCAATACTGCTAATTAAATCAAAATTATCATTTTGTGAACTTCTTCTTCAAAAGCAGATAAACAGAATATACTTTCTTTTCTTTCTTTTTTGGTTTGTTGATTAATTTTGTATATTATAATCTGTTTTTTTTATTATTATTGTTTGTTGTTTTTGAGATTATTCCACCAATCAATTTTTCATTTCCTCTTCTCTCAGTGATAAGACACATACAATGGTTTTAACTCTTTGCCTACCAAATTTCCCTGGTATTTTTTTTACCTGTATGATGGTATATTTCAAAGTTCACTATCTATTCACCTCAGAACTCATACTATTCAAATAAAGTCTTGTTATTGTTGTAATCTGAGTCCTGATCAATTATAATGAACTAACCATCTGTTTTTTGTAATTTGCTTAGGTGTGGTGGGAGAGCTGCTGTAAGTGGCTTAAAGTAGGCAAAGAGTTAACTTTGTTTTCTTATATTGATACCATACAAAATAATTAAAAAATGGCTGATATATATTTATACTAGGGTGAGTCAAAAGTTTTGCAATACTACAAGGTTCTTGGTTTGATACCAACCCTCGCCAACTGAGTCGCATGGCTTGAATCTGTATGATAAAGTGGAAGCTGATGGTAGGTGTGGCACTCTACCTCATGCAAAAACAATCTCCCTTGTCTAGTGCTAGTGGAAAGAGGATAGACTCCCTTACTATCTGGTAGATACCATTAATAGTCTGCTGACTTTTATATCACATAACCAAACCAGTTCAAGCTGTGGAAGGTACCCACTGTGGTTGGTAGCATCATGGAAGGTGGTATGCTAACATGTTGTGCATTGCTTCACTCTGTGTGTGATTTGAAAGCCGCACAGATGAATGGACTACATAGTCTAATTCGGGAACTTATGCTTTACAAGTTCGAACTGGGCCATAATGCTGTGGAAGCAGCTTAAAACATTTGTTGTGCGAAAGGTGATGGTGCAGTTGATTGCAGTACAGTAACCAGATGGTTCAAGAAATGTTGCTCAGGCTGCAAGAACCTTGACAATTAGGCAAGGTCAGATAGATCTATGATCCTGGATTCCAAGTTTGTGCTCCAAGCCATTAAGACCTATATGATTGCCCCAACCCTTTTTATCATATGGGTGCTAGAAGGTGGTGACTGAGGGTCTTCATATCCTGGGAATGACGTTAAACTCTATCTGATGGTGAGGTTACAGTTTTGGAGGTTTGGGGAATGTGGAGCACCCCTTTCATCACCATTGCTCCCTGGTCCACTCTGACCTGGTGTAGTAGTATAAAAAAATTTGAGTCTCCATTAAGAATTAATTTATTTCAAATTTTGTTGGCATTAAATGACCCACTGTGGTTGATATGCCGTAAACCAAACCACACAAAAAAAAAAACAAGCCATTGAGGCAAATCTGGCAAGTAGCACTTAGAGAATATCAGGTGAAATTTTTCAGACGAGTTTGATTTGTCACTTTCATGATCTTGCAAAATCATCTGGAGCTGCTGAATTGTGTCTGAGATTATTAAGATATTGCAAAACTTTTGACTTGCCCTAATATTATTACTTGTTATATAGAGGTTTTATGTTTGTATCTTTTTTTTCTTCATGTTTTTAAATTACAGATAATTCAGCATACTCAAGTTATCTTTATTATTCTGCTGTTAATTATTTATTAACTCTTTCACTGCTGCATTTTATAATTTTCTGTAGTTCCCATTGCAATATTTTCTAGTACAAAAAAATAACTGTTTAAAAAAAAAAAAGTTTTCAAAATCTTTAAGTCACTTAAATGTTATGAACTGCTGTTAGACCAATTAAAAAGAAAAGCTGATAGAAAATATGGACCAGCAAACGGAATGTATGAAATTTTACTATTTGTATCATGGTATCATCCACAGTCTTGCCAGCTGGCCAATGTCTCTCCTCTCGCATGTTCTGTTTGTTGTAAAAGGAGAGCTATTGACCATTGGTCAAAACAGTACAAGCTACTGGTCAGCTCCACAAAGAAAAGAAAAAAAAGAAACCGGAGAATAAAATCGTATTGATGACCATTTCTTTTACTCCAACCCTGGGGTGGGGCATGTGTAACGCTTACCTCTTCAGCCTAAGTCAAACAAACCCTGACTATAGCAACTGACCAAGTCTTCATCTGCTATTTCATTCTGTCTAAAAGCTGACTCTTAACACTGCTGTCTGTTCTTCTTTGTAACCAACTATATCACTGCCCTGCACCACCACACATCTGTCTGGTTCCTAACTGATACTTTGAATATGTGAGGTTCTGACTTCCGGGGTGAGGATGGGGACTACTTTTACTGCATGGATTCCCCAGAAACTAAAAATTATATTCTGACTATTGACTTGACCATATTAGTAATGTTTATCATGGATATTAACACCCCCCCCCAAAAAAAAAAAAAAACAAAAAAAACTAACCCTTTGATCCCCATCATGAAGTCCTTCTCTTTCTATTTTATTATCTATTAAAATCTGCCACCCCATTTAACTCAATTAGCTATCCTTTTGATACTACTATATGCACACATCTATGTACCTACCTACATGCTACCTATACAGGTATGATATATAAGAGTAGGCTGAAAATTTCATATCGCAATGGCATGCTGCTGATGACTTTTTTGATCAGTGGGATCCAAGCACTACAACACTAATGGAAGTGGTGTGTTGTGGACTGTTGAGAAATAAACCTCATTTGGTCACATTTCATGAGAGTATCTTGGTCAGCCTAAGAACTTTGCAGCCAACCCTCATGGTCAGGATATGATGTTAAACTGCATCTAATGGTGAAGTTCCAATTCTGGAGTTCTGGGGAGAGTGGAGTACCCTTTCATCGCCATTACTCCCAGGTCCACCCTGACCTGGAGTAATAGTACTTGTTAGGGTCCCATCTATGGGTTGAATAGAAAAAAGAGTTTTAAAAGTGTTTAAAACAAATTGAATACCCATCAAGAATGAATAAAACAAAATGTCTTTGGCATAAAATAAGCCAACAAGGGTTGACAAGCCCTAAAATCCAACCAACCAAATAATGGTCAGACCCACAGATGTTGATAATAAAAAAAAAATGCCAAAAGGTTTCTGTTTAAGTTAAAAATTGCCAAACTTGAAATACATGTTCTGTCTATGCTGTCATTTGGGAAATTGTAGAATAAAACAAGGCATTGAATAATTCTGAGGGCAATGCTGTTAAAAAAAAAGAAACAAAAAGAAAGGGTCGGTAATATTCAAAATGTTTTTAGTTGGGTTAGGGACTGGGTTTGCTCGGTCAGTTGAATGTTTGGCTAGAAACCACAAGGTTCCTAGTTCGATACCGGCCCTTGCCAACTCAGCGTATGAGTAGCACAGGGATCTGTGCAGAATAGTAAGGAGCTGATGGTAGGTGTGGCGCTCCACTTCAGACACAAAAACAATCTCCTTGGTCTAGTGCTAGTGAAAAGGGGATAGACTCTCCTCGCTGATTGGCTGATACCGACTTTAGGCCACCTCGACGACTTTACTTACTTACATTGTTGACCTATAACAGAAAAATCTGAAAATTGGTGACATTTTTTTCTTCCAATCTGAAGAAAATCCTACTTCTGCTCTATAATAGTTATTCAGTTTAGGTATTTACCCAAATTGTTTGCCACAGGTAGGATGTGGCACAAGGTCACAAGTATGAGGCATCCAGCAAGGATTGAACTCTTTCGCCACAGGTAGGATCTGGCACAAGGTCGCAAGTATGAGGTATCCAGCAAGGATTAAACTCACTATTGAGTAGTAATGGATGTGTGAGATTAGCTTGCTAACCATTACAACATGATGGAATTCCCTATCAGTGCAGCCCTTATGGCAAGCCCCAACCCTTTTTATCGTATATGTGCTAGAAGGCAGTGGCTGAGGGTCTTCATGTCCTGGTCATGACATTAAACTCTATCTAATGGTGAGGTTTCAGTTCTGGAGCTTGGGGAATGTAGAGTACCCCTTCATCACCATTACCCCCGGGTCCACTCTGACCTGGAATGGTAGTACCTGTTAGAGTCCAAATGAGTTCTAAAAAATATGTTTTAAAAAAAAAAAATTTAATTTCTAAATTTGAGTACCCTCAAGAATGAATAAAACAAAACATCTTCAGCATAAAATGACCTAATAAGGGTTGACATGCCATAAAACCCAACCAACCTATCAGTGCATGAAATTTATATACATGTATGTAACATGTAAAATTTATATGCATGTATGTGACAACTATTATAGGACAGAGGTTGTCATTTTTGGACCATATGACCTTAAGGCACCCCTTCCGCGATCTCGACTCATGGGGACACTTTTCTCCTTTACACTGTAAAAATCCGGTTGTTTGTTAGGGGTTAGGGGTTAGTTTTATAATTTAAAAAAAAAAACTCTAAAAATCGTCTGTAAACAATTAACGGTGTAAATGGAAAAAATGTCCCCACGAATCAAATCGCAAAATGGGTGCCTTAAGGTCATATGGTTCTCATTTTTTTCTATTATTATTTTGTTGGATATTTCATTCTTATTTATTTTTTTTTTGTAAATAGGATTTGAAAAAATGCTGAGATTTTACTGTTTTATTAATTCATGGCCTTTTTGTGTATGAAATTCAATAATGTTTGTTTCCTTTTTCTAAGATTTCAGTTCTTTTCTGGCAACTTGTAGTAATTGTGAAAAGGTTAAAAGCCAAACAGATGGATTTATGTTTACATTAATTAAAAAGCAGTGTTGAAAAACAGTCAAATATGTTGGTCAATCGCTGGTCGTCTCAGGAGGATAATTTTATTTTTTCTTATTTGACAGCATGTCTGACCTTTTCTGTGCACAGGAATTTCAATAGATTCCAAATGCCAAAACTCTTTAAATAGTCTTGCGGACTATTGATAAGGACTTCACACTCCAGAGTTTATTTAGATGCTCATGTCGGAAGCTGGTACATTTTCATTCAATACAACATCACTCAATTTCTCTCTCTCTCTCTCTCTCCTTCTTTTTCTCTCCTTCTTTTTCTCTCCTTCTTTCTCTCTCCTTCTTTCTCTCTCCTTCTTTCTCTCTCCTTCTTTCTCTCTCCTCCTTTCTCTTCTCTCTTCTCTCTCTTCTCTTTCTTTTCTCTCTTTCTCTCTTTCTCCTCTTTCTTTCTCCTCTTTCTCTCTCCTCTTTCTCTCTCCTCTTTCTCTCCTCTTTCTCTCTCCTCTTTTCTTTCTCCTCTTTCTCTCTCCTCTTTCTTTCTCCTCTTTCTCTCTCCTCTTTCTCTCTCCTCTTTCTCTCTCCTCTTTCTCTCTCCTCTTTCTCTCTCCTCTTTCTCTCTCTCTTCTCTCTTCTTTCTCTCTTTCTTCTCTTTCTTTCTTCTTCTCTTTCTTTCTCTCTTCTCTTTCTTTCTCTCTTCTCTTTCTTTCTCTTTCTCTTTCTTCTCTCTCTCTTTTCTTTCTCTCTTCTCTTTCTTTCTCTCTTCTTTCTTTCTCTCTCTCTTTCTTTCTCTCTTCTCTTTCTCTTCTCTTTCTTTCTCTCTTCTCTTTCTTTCTCTTCTCTTTCTTTCTCTTCTCTCTCTCTTCTCTTCTTTCTCTCTTCTCTTTCTTTCTCTCTTCTCTCTTTCTCTCTTCTCTCTTCTTTTTCTCTTCTCTCTTTCTCTTCTCTCTTTCTCTCTCTCTTTCTCTTCTTTCTCTCTCCTCTTTCTCTCTCTCCTCTTTCTCTCTCTCCTCTTTCTCTCTCTCTCTTTCTCTCTCTCTCTCTTTCTCTCTCTCTCTCTCTTTCTCTCTCTCCTCTTTCTCTCTCTCCCTTTCTCTTCCCTTCTCTTTTTCTTCTCTTTCCCTTTCTTCTCTTTCCTTTCATGGATCTAAGTAACACAAAATATTTTTCATGTCTTGGATTGTGTATTAGATTATTTGTGTGATAGAGAAAGATACAAGAAGAAGAAAAAAAAAGATGTAATGCCCTAAAGAATGAATGTTGCTGATTTTGACCTGGATTCAGTACATAATGCTTGGGGAATTGTAGATATTCTGATAAAATCTTCCAAGTCTTCAGTCTGGAATAATCTATTGAAGGATGCTATTCAACATCTGTACAATCATATGCATGAAACAGCCTAGTACTGTATTGTAATACCTAAGCAAAATATACAGTGTATTAATGAGGTCTTGAGTACTTTAGATACACATTTTTTCTTTTTTTTTAAAATGGAGGTGTGTGGGTGTAATGGTTATTGTTCTTGAAAATGGACACTGCAACAAGAGTTCAAATCCTGGACGAGGCTGGTTGCATTTCATAGTGCTAATACCCTTGGGAAAGCTATGGATCCAACTATTCTCTCCATCCAGCTATGGGTAAATAGTAGGGCAGACTGAACTCTTTAACCATGGGCAATAGCTCTAGGAACAGAAAAAGAACTTAAACCTGTTAAACTCTGCTTAAAATTTAATCTTATGTCACATCCTACTCCTGTGGAATAGTTGGGTAAATACATAGACCTTTTTTTTTTCTTTTCTTTTTTTTTCTTAACCTGTGTACATAATGATCTGTATATGTGATCTAGTGTAATCAATTTATATCATTTGTACATTTTAATGTTGAGTAAATTGAAACATGTTCAGGGTGTTACAATTTTATTTTCTGTCATTTTTTAAATGCATGATTTACTCCAGGATTAAGTTACTGTATAATACAGAACACAGGTAAGAATAAGGTAAGGTTGAATCTTAAAAGGTTGAATCTGCAGTAAATATTAGAATAAAAGTTAATGTTACAGTCAATTAATAGAGGATTGTAACAATCAGTCATAGAATAGCAATGTTTTAGTATATAAGCTTACTATAGGGTACAATAAGTGTGAATAGAAGTTAAGTTTTATTCTACAATAAGGGGAAATAGAAGTTAATAGAGAGGACTTTTTTTTTCTTACAGCTCCCAGGAAATTGTTATATCTATAGGACACTGTAAAAATTATTTATTCTAATAAAGTTTGTAATTAGGTTGTTAGGTGATAATCTGAAAATATAAGTAATTACAGGGCTTATATAGAGCTAGACATAATATACGCTTAAAAATTATAGCAATAGTCAAAAGTTTGAATTTCGTCATAATTCTATTAAAACTAAATTTATTTTTTTTTAATAATAAATAAAATAAGAATTTTTTTTAAAAATTGACCTTGTGTCATATCCTAGTCATAAGGAGGGGTTGGTAAATACATCCATTTTATTTATTTATTTTAAATTTTTGTTTTATTTTTCCCAGAAATATTTAGATTAATTTTCATTGATTTTATTTTAATAAACTAAAGATATAAATAAATAGATAGATAAATAAGATGTTGGTTTGTTTTCCTAAAAAACTATTTGCATGCTTTTTGACCATGACACCTTTTCACATGCATGCATACACTCACAGCCACACACACATGTGCACTTAATGCATATTATGACAATGCAGCACGATTACACCCATATACACCCAAATACACAAATTCAGACTTCTATATAAAATGTATATTTATGCACACTTGTTTGGGAATATGAGCAAATGATCATATTGTATATATCACATGTATATTGAAATATGTGTTACACAAGGTACACATACATGCAACACTCACTTTGGCTCTTACTTATGCTAGACGGGCAGTCAGACAGGCCTCCTCTGATCAATCGGCTGGTCATGTTAAGCTCTAGCACCTATATCATTGTCCAAAACCCTATTGCCCTTATGGCAAGCTACAACCATTTTTATCATATGGTTGCTAGAAAGTGATAACTGAGGGTCTTCATGTTCTGGGAATGACATTAAACTCTATCCGATAGTGAGATTCCAATTCTGGATCTCTGTGAAATATGGAGTACCCCTTCATCACCACTACACCCAGGTCCACTCTGATTCAGAGTGGTAGTACCTGTTATCTATGGGTTGAATAGAAAAACACATGTTTAAAACAAATTGAGTTTTAAAAAGAACAAAAAAAATGAGTACCATTTTTTGCAATATTAGGAATCCCTTGATAACTTGATACCTACTGAAGCACTTGTGGTGTAATGATTACTGTCCTAGGAAATGACCCCGGCGACCTGAGTTCAAATCTTGGACAAGGCTGGTAGCATTTCACATAGTGCTAATACCCTTGGGAAAGGTATGCATCTATTTTCCCTCCAGGTATGGGTAAATAGTAGGGCAGATTGGGCTCTTTAACCTTGGCTAAGTAACCAGTCTAGGAGAAGGAAAACTCTGAATTCAAACCTGTTAAACTCCACTTAAGAAATTGTGCTTGTGAGGAGGAGTTGGTAATTATATACAATTTACCTTCACAAGTCAATGCATATTTATATTAATTTAACTCCCCCCCCCATGAAGACAAGTGTCTTCATCCATTCCTTTTTTAATCATTCATATCTATTTGTATGTTTACCCTTAAAAAAGAAGATCCCCACCCCATCTCTTCATTATAATGCACTTAAAATTCAAAACCACCTTAACATATACATCTAAAACACTAAAAAAAAAAAACATTCCTCAATCTCTTCCTCTTCCTCCCACATTTTTTTTTTTTTTTTTTTGCGTTGCGTTTTTCGCTGATGTTTTTAGCAATTTTCCTTTAATTTTTTCAGCGGCTGCTTGCAAATGATGAGGAAAAAAGCAACATCATCATGGAAGAGATCCGATATCTGGTATCCTTTGCTGTTTTGGGTCATATTTTGGCCATTTTCTTAATGCACAGCTTCCTCACTTTTAGCCCTTAGACATTTAAACTTGTATTATTTTTTTGTAAATAATAGATTAGAATTCAATTAGTTTCATTTTATAGTAAGCAAGGCACTTTTTCTGCTTTTTAGCGCATTTTAATTAGTTATATTTTTAAAATAATTTAAATTAGAATGAGTAGACAATTTTCTACACTTCAGGAAACTATTAAGTATTTAAACTAAAAAGAAAGAAAGAAAAAAGAAATGAGTCTTTTATACAATAGACACCATGTTTACAAAAATTGTAACTTTTTAATTTTTTTTTTTATTTAAAAAAAAAAAATTTTTTTATTTAAATGTTTTTTTTGTTTTTTTTTTTTTTTTTTTAGGTTTCCCATACGAATTATTAGAGAAAAGTTAAAACTTTCCCCGTTGAATAATTCAGGCAGGTATTGGATTAATGATTGAATTAGAATGAGTAGACAATTTTCCGCTATGCAGGAAACCATAAAATATTTAAACTTAAGAAAAGAAAGATGTAATTTTTTGATTTAATTTTTAATTTTTTTTTTTTTTTATTTTTTAAAATATTTAATGTTCCCCCATACTAGTTATTATTAGAGAAAAGTAAAAGATTTCACCCTCGAATAATTCCAGCAGGTATTGAATTAATGATTAAATCAAAGATCTAATCAGATTAGTTTAAAAGGATTGGACAGGTAAAAATTAACCCTTTTTTCTTTTCTTTTTTTTGTTTTCTTGTGACTCAAACTTTGGAAGTTTACAAAGGATCACCAAATTAAACTGGCTAGTGTTATACTTATTTGTTGTGCAGGGCAGATTGGGTTCTTTAGCTTTAGTTGGGCAACCACTCTGGGAGAAGAAAATTCTCAAAATTGTCACTTGCTGCTTGTGTTAGGGAGGGATTAGGTAGATATATTTATTTGGTATATTAATTGTGAAAGTGGCACCTGTGGTGTAAAAGTTGTCATAGTGAGAAACAAACATGGCGACACAAGTTCAAATCCTGAACAAGGCTGGTTGCATTTCACACAGTGCTAATATCTTTGGGTAAAGGTATAAACCAACTATTCTCCCTCCAGCTATGGGTCAAAAGCAGGGCAGACTGGTCTCTTTGACCTTGGTATAGCAGCTTGTCTATGAGAAGAAAAATTTTGAATTTAAACCTGTTAAACTCAGCTTAAAAATTGACCTTATGTCACATCCTGCCTGTGGTGGAGGGAGAGGTTGAGTAAATACATATTTATGTATATTAATCATGGAAAGACAATGTACTGAATATAAGAATATCTTATATTTTATCTAAATTCATAACCTAATAATGATAATATAATAATAATGTCATCTTGGGTTCTTCAATTGTGACTAGAGCTAAGTTATTCTTATATTAAGCTATTCTAAATCTCGCCCATGGCTGTACCAAATTTTCTTGGTATTTTTTACCTGTATGATGGGATATTTCAAAGTTCACTATCTATTCAACTCAGAATTCAAACTATTCAAATAAAGTCCTCTTATTTTTGTAATCAGAGTCCTTCTGCTCAATTATAATGAACTAACCATCAGTTTTTGTACTTTGCTTTGCAGTGGTGGGAGAGCTGCTGTGAGCAGTTTAAAGTAGGCAAAGAGTTAACCTGGATGTTGAACTGGGGAGTAATCTGTAAAAATATTCATAGTGTGTTTCCTACAGGATATAAACTTAAAAGATAAGAGATTAGTATTTGAATGCACTTAAATTTTAAGTTAGAATATTAGACAACACAGTATTTGTAAAGATTACATCATGTGCAAGCCTCATTTATGTATCTGTTCCTTTTTAGTATTATCTGCTTTATTCGGACTATTGTCCCCATTTTCATTGTTATTTGTACAACGTTTCGGCCTTCTTCAGGTATTTCTTGTCGGACTGGGGAACCTTCTTTTCGAACTCGGGACAAGAAATACCTGAAGAAGGCCGGAAGGCATATCGGCCGAAACGTTGTACAAATAACAATGAAGATGGGGACAATAGTCCGAATAACGCAGATAATACTAATCTTCAAGCCTCATCTCAAACATTCAGAGAGATACTGTTTTTTTTGTTTTTGTTTTTGTTTTTTTCAAAGATAAAGATAATTCCAGTATAAATGTTACAAGCGTGTAACAAACAAATCTTGTGTGAAATTTCCATAGTCGACACTTCCTAACAAGTTCACATAATCGTGTTTGGTTAATAAAATTACACGAAACTGGGAACATCCAAGATCAAAACAGAAATCTTTGTTAACTTTGTTCTTGCTGATTTTCCCACGCGTTTAACTCGCTCACCCAGAGAATCTCTTCCTAGAATGCCATCTTTGCAAATTGAGTTGTCTGCAACCAAGATTCTCAAGAGTGTCTGGAAGGTGTTGGGGGGGGGGGGTTGAACAAGAGTTCTGAACAACAAACGCCAAAAAGATTGGGGGGTAGGGAATGGAATCAAGGAAGATTCAACTTCCATTTTTGACAACTTGTTCGTTTGAAGTTAGATTTTCAGCTTTAGAAAATAAACAGTGCGATAGACATACGGCAGAATTGGATAAGATTGGCATTGGCAATGTTTGGAGATACCACCATGGTCCATTATTATATACTATTATAATCCTGGATGTGGTAATTGCATTTCACTTAGCGCTAATACCCTTGGGGAAGGTATGAATCCTACTCTCTCTCCAGCTATGGGTAAATAGTAGGGCAAACTGGGATCTTTAACCTTGGTTAGGTAACCGGTCTAGGAGAAGGAAAACTCTGAATTCAAACCTGTTAAATTCCGCTTAAGAAATTGACCTTGTGTCACATCCTGCTCGTGCGGAGGGGTTGGTAAATATATATATATATACTAGAAGTGGCTACCCGGGGTAGAGGAGGGATTTTTTTAAAGTTAGTCTCGCAGATCCATTATTACTTATCGTGAGTGAGATCCTCGCTAGTTGCCCCATAAAAATCCCCACGGAAATATATAACAATATAGTAAATTTCCATTCAATGATTTATAATTCAAAAAAAAATAATAAATAAATGATGCAATTAATTCAATCAAACAATATTATATTTCAATACGAAAAAACAAAACAAAAAAAACATACAAAAAATAAAATAAACAAAATAACACGCTAATGACTTTCCCCTCTGTTACTTTTCAAATTTGAATTTTTAAATATTTTCCCAAATATAAATCAAATCTTTATCATTTTTGCTCAAAAACCAAGCCCTGGTGATATTTAATGTGTATATATATTTACTTTGTTGTTAATTGTTTCCTACGGACATACAGATACACACAACTGCCCTTTATATATGTACTAGCAGCAGCTACCAGCATCACCTGGGTAGAGGGGGATTTTTTAAAGTTAGTCCCGCAGATCCATTATTACTGAATTGTGAGTTGAATTCTTGTGGGATGCCCCATTAAAATCCCTATGTAAAAAAAATAGACCTTGCATTGATCCAGCTACTCTGAAAAGAAATGTAAATGTCTACTATCTAAAATATTAAATGAAAAAAAAAACAATCCATGCTTGTTATCATTTAAATTTTATTTTTTAATTATCTTCAAATATATAAATCAAATCTATTATTTTTGCTCAAAAACCAAGCCCTGGTGATATTCAATATGTATATATATATATATTTACTTTGTTGTTAATTGTTTTATTTTTGAAGTTTCTTCCGGACATACAGATACACACAACTGCCCTTTATATATGTATAGATAGATAGATAGATAGTCCCCACATGTCACATAAGCAGGTAGATTTCTAACAGGCTGATTTGTTTTATAATCAATCTATGTCTGTTTCGTCTGAAAAATGTTAAAACTCTACAAAAATACACAAGCTGGTTGTTTTGTTTTCTTTTTTCTTTAGAAATGTAATAATAAAAGATTGAAAACAAACTAACAAAAAAAAAAATAGTTATTAAAAAATTATGCAGTAATACAAAACAAATACCTGTTAGAAATCTGCCTGCTTATGTGACATGTGGGGCCGTATTTACAAGTTGGTCACAGTACCACACAAAGATCAAATTTCCATATGATTGATAATCTGTCTGTAGCAGTCCATGCCTTTCCTATGTGTATATTGATATCATTTTCTGTAGATGAGATATTGTTACCTAGGTATGTGAACTGGACTACGAATTTTAAAAGTCTTACCATCTTGTTTGGAGATGTCAAAAACACATGAACTCCATTTTATCTGAGTTCACATAGAGACCAATGCCTCTTGCTGCTTCTCTAGGCTCTTGCAGCAGTGATTTGGTATGTGCTGGTATATATGTGAGCACTATATCATCTGCATAGTCCACATCGGTTATAGTTTCTATAGGATATTGCCAGCTTCTTGCCTCTTTATATTATATAATGTTAGGGTAGCATTGACATGAAGTCAGTGGTGCTTGGTTATATTGAAGCCAGTTAGTCTACTGTTGGTTTTAATAACAGCAGCTAACTAAGTACCACTCCAGCAGTGCCCAAGACAGCTGGTATAAATAGGAATCAAGAATAATCCATCCATGAATCTGGGTGATTTGGTGATTCCACTCCTCGAGTTCTGATTGGCTGCTTGATTTGAATGACATTGTGGAGTCTTATATATACTTTGTCATTTTGGACTTTGTAGCATTCGAGTTTGTATTTGAGTTACAATCGTTTGTTGCCTTGTCTTCCCAGTTCGACAGTAATTGGAACTTTAATTATTCTTCAGGTTACTGATAGTTTCTCTGGTCTGGTTTGAAAATTGCATGTGTGTGAAACCCTAACTTAGATATAAATGATCTATCCACAATATTGAGCACTATTTACTTATAGGTATAGCACACTATATTATCAATATTGATTGTGTGTGTGTGTATCCAATGAATTTTTCATCTATAGAAGACAAGCAAAATTCTTCCAATTATGAATATGAATAATTCTTTTTTTCTTCTCTTGATTCTGAAACTACTTATAATAATAGTGAGTATTAGTTTATAATCATACTAAGTCCTTATGTATTAATCAATAATCACTTTAAGAAAATGTTTTGATACTAATTTTTTCTTTCATAGCAAACAAGAAGTAACAATTTGTCTTTTTTTTTCTTTCTTTTTTTTTTTTGTATTTTCATTTTTGATGCTTCATCTAAAGAACGCCCTCCCTCTCTCTCAAGTGATAGAAAACTGATAAGTGCTCTTTAGTAATAGAGCTTATGTGCTTAGTGTAGTGGTTATTGTAGAAAATGGAATCAGAAACCAGAGTTCAAATCCTGGAAAAAGCTGGGTTTTTTTTTTGTTTGTTTGTTTTTTGTTTGTTTGTTTTTTTTGGTTTTTTTTTTGTTTTTTTTAGTTTTTAGTTGTTTTGTTTTTATAGCAAACAAAGAGTAACGATTATTGTCATTTTTTTGTATTTTGATTTTTAATGCTTTATCTAAAAAAAACAAACTTCTATCTTTCAAGTGATAGAAAACTGAGTAGTATCCTTCTTAGTAATAGAGGTTATAAGTACCCTAGTATAGATAACAAGGCTTCCACTAGGAAAAAGAGGCTGTCAGTTAGTCTTGTGAGCCTCTTAGAGGCATGCTTAGTGTAGGAAATGGAATTTGCAAACAGGGTTCAAATCCTGGAAAAGTTGTTTGTGTTTCTTTTCATAGCAAACAAGGAACAACAATTATTGTCACTTTTGTTAAATTAAAATTTTTAATATTTATCCAAATAACCCCTCTCTCTCTCCCTCCTTCTCTCTCTCCCTCTCTCTCTCTCTCTCTCCCTCTCCCTCTCTCTCTCCCTCCAAGTGATTGAAAACTGATAAGAATCCTTAGTAATCGAGGTTACATGTTACCTGGTATGAATACCAAGGCTTCTGCAAAGCAAAAGAGGTTGTGGGTGAGTCTTGTGAAATTAGCAGGCATGCTTAGGAAATGGAATTGGCAATCAGAGTTCAAATCCTGGACAAAGCTATGTTTATTTTCATAGCAAACAAAGAATAACAATTTTTTTGTATTTTGACTTTTAATGCTTTATCAAAAAAACCTTCCTCTCTCTCTATTCCTCTTCCTCTCTTCATCTCCTCCCTCTCTCTCTATTCCTCTTCCATCTCTCTCTATTCCTCTTCATTCCTCTTCCCCTCTCTCTCTCTTCCCTCTCTCTTATTCCTCTTCCCTCTCTCTCTATTCCTCTCTCTCTCTCTCTCTATTCTCTCTCTCTCTCTCTCTCTATTCCCTCTCCTCTCCTCTCTCTCCTCTCTCCCTCTCTCCTCTCTCTCTCTCTCTCTCTCTCTCTCTCTCTCTCTCCCTCTCTCTCTCTCTCCCTCTCTCTCTCCTCTCTCTCCTCTCTCTCTCTTCTCTCCTCTCACTCTCTCAAGTAATAGAAAACACAAGTATCCTTCTTAGTAATAGAGGTTAAAATTAGGTTAAATACCTTGGTATGGATAAGAAAGCTTCCACAAGGGAAAAGAGGCTGTGGATTAGTCTTGTGATCTTAGGAGGCGCACTTTGTGTGATGGTTATCATAGAAAATGGAATTGGAAACCAGAGTTCAAATCCTGGACAAAACTGTGTTTTGCTTCATGTTCTTGTTTCTGGGTATCTAACCTTGTGTTACATCCTGCCACTGCAGAGGAGGGGATAAAGTAATTTACCCCCATCTCCACACACATGTGACAGCCAATTTCTTAAATGACATTTAACAGGTTTGAGTGCAGAGTTTTCCTTCTCCTAGACTGGTTGCCTAATCAAAGTTGAAAAACCCAGTCTGCCCATAGCTGGAGAAAGAATAGTTGGATTCATACCTTTCTCAAAGGCATTGACAATATGTGAAATGCAAACAGCCTTATCCAGAATTTGAACTTGTTTCATATCTATTTCTTATGACAGTAACCATTACACCATGCGTCTCCGTAAGGTTGCAAGTATAGGGCATCCAGTTGAGAGGACAAGTACTGCCTGGGTGGGGGAGGCCTCCTGGGACCCAGCAATCCAAGGTTAAAGAAGCTTCATTACTTTACTTTTTAAAAAATTTTTTTTTTTTTTTTTTTTTTTTTTTTTTTTTTTAAATAAAGTTAGTAAAAACTTTCTTTGCAATTTCTCTATCATTACAATGTTAAATTTCTAAGAAATACAAAAGTTCTAATCATTTAAAATAGGTTTCCTCCCGATGACACAGGTGGTTGAAGTGAACAACCTCCATTGTCCTTTTATTTCTATAGACTATCAGGAATTGGCCATGTCTTGGATCATTCAAGTGTCCTGCAAAGTCTCATAGTGATTCATTGAAGTGGATAATGCCAGGGTTTCTTTTTTTGTTTTGTTTTTTCTCCCCCCCCCACCTCCTCTTGCCACTAAGCTTAGACACTCATCACCTTGGAGAAATGGTATTTGAAAAGTCCTAAGCATCTCTCCATTGGCTAAATTATTTCCTTGGATCTCTTTTATCTTTGTTGCTTTTCTTATGATCTTTTAAATGGTGAATTCCTCAAACTTTTTTTTCACAGGAATCACATCTAATAACTTCTGAACTTTGTCTTTTTTCTTTCTAAAGAAGCCATTGTTTTTCTCATGTAAGAGTACACTGATCTAATTCTTTGTTTTTCAAAAACTGTTCTGTCTTTGTATATTTTTTACTCATGAATGAAAGTTAGGGCGAAAGAGTACCTTGTAAGATAAGATCCCACTCCTCTTAAAAGTGCTTTAATGTTGTAGTTAATTTTTCTATTAATAATAATTAATTAAAAGTGTAAAAATTATTTACTAGGTTCTTGGTAGATTAATTTTTTCTTTTTTTAACAATTTTGATTGATGGGGGTGTATTTATTTATTTTTCTGAAAAGTGAACTTTAATTTTTTTCTTATGAAGTCAAACAATTTAATAGATTAGTTATAAATGGGAGTAAAATAAGGAAATAAATCCGAAGAAAATGTAGAAATTAGAAAAACAAAGTATTCCAAAAAAGATGAATTTGTTTTAGATTGTGAAATCAATATTAAAACAATCTCTATAGGATGAATGCATAAAAGATATGCCTGTGAAAGTTTTTCACAGGCATGTTATTTTGATAAGTGACCAATACGCTGCTTTGAAACCAATGGTAACAATCATCCCTTAAATGTATTGTAATTTATATATATATATATATATATATTTGAATGAAACCTCAAAGTTGATTCTGTTTAATCCTGTACAATGTTTTAATGATTACTCATAGCATCCACCTTTTTAAGAAACTTGTTTTTTTTTTTCTCTTTGAAATGCTATCACTGATATATAGAAATCTTGTTTTGTATATTGCATCATGTTGTAGCAGTTGTACGATCGCTGGTTCAAAAGTAGAAAAGAATTTTTACAAATCTAAATTTGGTTATAATTACAAGTTTGACAAGATAATTTCAAAATCAGTCATCAGCCTAACCTTGATCGATACGCTCGGACGTGGAACAGGGATTTAGAGATTAATAATCAAGTTGCTTTTACTTTTTAGATTAGAATCTGAATTAAATTATATCTTTATTCAAGTTTATTCACTAGATATTATGCAAGGGCTGGTTTAGCTTAGTTGGTAGAGCATTCGCCTAGGAATCATAAGGTTCTGGGTTTGATACTGGTCTTTGTGAAAATAGAGCATGAGTAGCACAGCTTGGGTAATCTGATCTGTGTGGTAAAGCATCTGGGAGCTGATGGTAGGTATGGCACTCCATCTCAGCAAAAATGGGCTAGACCGTCTTGCTGTTCAGTTGATCCTGGCAATAGGCCACACTGTATACTTTACTTTTACTATGTATTATACACTGATGTACTCCCTGTTAGTGAGGCTTAGAATATGCTTCCATCTCCACGGCAGAGGAGTCTCTCCCTCAATAAAATGTAATGTCTTGATATGACATTAAACTACATCTGATGGTGAAGCTCCAGTCCCGGAGATTGGGAGCATCCCCTTGGCGTAGTGGCTAACACGATGAACTGCTACATTGCACTTCAATCATTATATTCACTTTCAGACCAATAACCTTGGGAAAGGTACGAACCCTCTCGTCCTTTTAGACCATCCTCTACACTCAAAAGTGAAATAAAGACTTGTAGATTGGCCATGATGTTTTTTTTGTTTTTGTTTTTTACTTTTTATAGTCCAACTAAGCATTGTGATTATTTTGAGGTTCTTTTCAGATTATTTATATACAAATCCAGAAAAAAACAGGGTTAGATTTAAAATGTAACATTTTATTAATCTCTCTGTATTTTGTTTTCACTTAGAAGATTTTAAACATTTATCCTGCAGATTTTAACTTCAGATTTTGCTGTTTATAATCCTCTAATTAAACTGATTAAGGGGGCTAAATAAATCAGTTTGTCTCTTCAGGATTTTGTGTGTAGATAATTCCCAAACATCTTATTACAATGGAGATTTGCTGTCTATCTAAAACTATGTCACTGCTTACTTCACGATACCCTCAGGAATTTTGTATGTTTATTAATGATTATTTAATTTATTGTTAAAATCATTAATACATAGAATGAATCTTATTAATGATGTTTCTATGAGAATCTGAGTTAGATCTGCCTCAAATAGCCCACGTTATTAGTGTGTTTAAAATACTGCAGTGTTTCTTATATATCACTAAGAAATAAATGTTTACATAATATATGGTGTGGTTAATTTGCATACTGGTTTTTACAAATAATTACTTGGTGTTATTGATCTCTAATATTATTGTTTTATTCTCCAATGTATTAAAATCAAATCAATCATCTGAATGATTTTATATAGAAACTAATTAAAATAAGTGTAATCTTTTTATGTGTTCTCATTTAATTTCACTAGTCCTTCTAATTTAATATATTTCATTACATTAATTTATATGCATTCGTATTGAATTTCATTAGTCATTTTGATTAATATATTTCATTACATTAAAACTTAAATACTTATGCCCAGAGGGCGCTTATTCTTGCTAGTTTTTATAATTACAAATTTAACTTGGAACAAAATGGTGGAATTTTTAAATTTCCATAGAAGCAGACTTAGAAAAATTAGTTCCTATGTTATTTTCCTCTATGGTGGGGTTTGTGGTATAAGGGTTATTGTTGTAGGAAATGGACATGGCAAACCGAGTTCAAATCCTGGACAAAGCTGTTTGCATTTCACATAGGGCTTATACCCTTGGGAGAGGTATGAATCCTTGATGCTGAACTTCAGTGATTTAATGGGAACCAATGTTTTCTGTGCGACTTGACCATAAAAAAAAAAAGAAATTTCTTATGATTATTACTTGTTGGGAGACAAAGTAATTATTTACTCAGCTTTACTTAGTTGTGGCATAAGGTCAGCTGTATTAGAGCATGCAGAGAGACTTGAACTAAGTAATGGTTTGCTAGTTTAGTGTTGAAAGCCCTGGTTCCCACTAGATCACCGAAAGTTAAACAGTGATGGGCCTGTTAGATACTTAGAT
Organism: Doryteuthis pealeii; assembly: GCA_023376005.1. Lineage (NCBI taxonomy): Eukaryota > Metazoa > Mollusca > Cephalopoda > Myopsida > Loliginidae > Doryteuthis > Doryteuthis pealeii. Next base: position 50,522,265 of record CM042160.1, on the reverse strand, counting down.
GGATGTCCATTTAAGCAACAGCAGGTACTGTAAGCAACCTGATATCAAAATGACTTTGGCATTAAATGACCCGAAAAGTGTTGATATGCCGTAAAACAAATCAACCCACCATTACACCACATGAGATGAAGTAATAGTAGAAGCTAAATAGATACATAGAATTTACGTCAGTAAAAGATTAAGTCCAGCAAAAGGCATATCTTGCTTATCTAGCACATTTGATATATCAATATCTTATATCCATATTCACCTACAGGTATGATAAAAATAATCAAATACAAAAATCAGTATAAGCAAAGTAAAAATTAGTATAATACATAATACAAAAATAATATTGATTTTTTAAAAAAAATTTTTTTTTATTTTATTTTTTTATTTTTTTTCAAATAGTAAATAGTTTTTTAATAGTTGGTTGGTTGGGTTTTATGGCATCTCAACCAATTGAGTCATTTTATGCCGAAGACATTTTTGTTTTATTCATTCTTGAAGGAACTCAATTTTTAAAAAATGTTTGTTTCTGTTCAACTCATAGATGAGACCCTAACAGATACTACCACTCCAGGTCAGAGTGGAACTGGGAGTAATGGTGATGAAGGGGTACTCTACATTCCCCAGACCTCCAGAACTGGAACCTCACCATCAGAGTTTAACGTCATATGCAGGACATGAAGACCCCCAGCTACTGCCATTTAGCACATATGTGATAAAAAGACCTGGGGTTTGCCATAAAGGCAATAGGGTTGGGACAATCATATAGATGCTAGGGCTTGATGTGACTTGCTAATTCATCAAAGGGGGTCTCTTTGACCCACCCATCTAGCTTAAGTAAGGGCCAAAGTGGAGTGTTGCATGTCATGGACGGCTCATCCACCAGAATTCTGTCCTTAAGCATCACGAGTCGCCACCCATGGCCAACAGGTGCTCCCATTGGGGGGGGGGGCTCTTAACCTTCTACAGAGGTGCAGTCGGGGTATACTGACAGGGCTAAGTAAAAGTAGTAAAGTCAGCAGTGACCTATTGTTGGTATCAGCCAGACAGCTAGGCAGTCTATCCTTTTTCATTGGTGCTAAACCAAGGAAATCGTTTTTTGCATCTGTGGTGGAGTGCCACATCTACCATCATCTCCCCAATTTACCGCACAGATCGAAGCTGTGCTACTCATGCACTGAGTAGTGGTGAGGGCCAGTATCGAACCAAGAACCTTATGGTTCTTAGGCCGATGCTCTACCGACTGAGCTAAACAGGAAACCAGAAATTTCTTTGTTTTAAGACTAACAAGAGTTAGTGTGGATCAAAAATCTGTTTTTGTTAAAAGATTGGTAATGTTAGTAGAAGAATGAAATGAAATATTAAGTCTTAGATCTTGACAAATGACAACAAAAGGGGCACTCCACCCTTCCCCCAGATTTCCTGAGGCAGTTTAATGAAAAGGGCACCTTCCTTTTTAGGGATGGGGGGGCTTAACCATTTACAGTTGGGATGCAATTGGTGTATTCTAAGCTTTTTAATAAGCTTTTCCTTTTTCTCATTTCCCAATGATATCTGCATCAGATGAATAAGGTCTAAAAAAAAAAAAAAAAAGGTTTTTGGTTTACCCTTATAGCACTTTTAGCTTAGACTCAATGATATAAAAATGCTTTTCTTCTCTTATGAGATTTTAATACATTAAATCAAACTAGCAGGACCTGTGGATATACCATGGTAAAATAATTTAATTATTACATTTGATATGTTTACTTAAGAGCTATTGCAATATGCAAAAAGTATTACAATTTTGATTTAACTCTCTCTCTCTTTCTCTCGCTCGCTCTCTCTCTTTCTCTCTCTCTCTCTCTTTCTCTCTCTCTCTCGCTCTCTCTCTTTCTCTCTCTCTCGTTCTCTCTCTCTTCCTTTCTTCTTTTCCTTAAGTTTGATTGAAACAGATTAGTGTTATCACTTTTGCGTGCTCACTCCCTCTATCTTTCCCCTACTCTTTTAGTTTCTTTATATTTTTTCTATGTAACATATCCATTTTCTTCTCTTTCTTTCTTTATAATAAAAACTAAATGGTCCATTATTTAGCTGAGGTGAGGTGATGACACTCATAATAAATCTGCGGATAAACACCAGATAATCAGGATTTACATTTTTACATTTCGTATTGGAGGATTTGGACAGTCTCATTTTTAACCAGAGGATGTTGCAAGATGATAACAGTTGTACAAATAAGGAACATGAGTATTGGTTGGTTGGTACCTTTCTGTCCACTAAGGATGATGGCGTAGTGTCCCCCCCAAAAAAAATTATCTGCATCTGTGCAAGTAACTGTGCAGGCCAATTCCTGAGTAACAGTCTTTGGTACACTGACTGCACACAAACTGTGATGCTTTTTGGGGCAGCTGGTTTTTCTCCCTCTTTCTGGCCCTCTTTGCTGTCGAGGCAACTCTCCACCTCACCCCTTTCTGTGCCTTGTTTAATGTTAAGGTGCCAGGACACTCGATTTTTAAAAATTTATTTAAAAATTTTTTTTTTTTTTTTTTTTTTTTTTTTTTTTGCACCTACCTCCCACGTGTTTGTGTCAATGTGGCATATCCTCATGTCTCTCTCACAGACATCTTTAAAGTGTAGGCGTAGTCTACCTACCGATCGAGAGCCTTTTACTAATTCGCCATACAAAAGATCTTTTGGGATGCTGCCATTTTCCATTCTCCTGACATGCCCAAGCCAGCGAAGGTGCCTCATCCATGAGTAGATAATTGTCGTTTAATTTGATTTTTTTTAATTAGAATGAAAATTCTTATAGAAAATATTAAACTAATAGTTTTGTTCTGAGAGATAACATTTAGCAGAATATTTTACTTGTTTCATTTTGGGATAAATCTTCTCTGCTCAAAATAGAGCAAATTCATCCAAACAGTTTTATATTTCTTAGAAGGAAAAAGGTGAAATTGATAGTTTTAATTTTCAAACAACTGAAACTGTAATGGCTGAAGTTCTTAAGAGATTCTGTGGAAACGGCAGATTCCCAGCAGTCATGTAAATTCAATCTTCTTTTGGATCTCATCTTGCACTGGTTTTAAATTCTTTACTAGACTACCCATAAACCTGTTGGATTACTGTTGTAATTGTAATCCATGATGATATTGATGCTTCTATTTAGGAAGGAGTGAATTACTCTAATTAGAATTTCTTAGTTAACAGCTGTCCATGATTATATGATGTAAAAGTTATTTACTAAGCTTAATTGTGGCACAAGGTCAGAAGTATAGGCACCTAGTGAGATTCAAACTCACTGGCAATGGTGTGCTATCTAGCTTGCAAACCATTACACCACAGGAGTGAAAAATGGTCATTAGAATTCCATAGTTAACAGCTATCCATGATATTGATGCTTCTATTTATGAAAGGCGCGATTCGAATTAGAATTCCATAGTTAACAGCTATCCATGATGATATTGATGCTTCTATTTATGAAAGGCGCGATTCGAATTAGCATTTCATAGTTAACAGCTGTCCATGATGATATTGATGCTTCTATATATGAAAGGAGTGATTCTAATTAGAATTCCATAGTTAACAGCTATCCATGATGATATTGATGCTTCTATATATGAAAGGAGTGATTCTAATTAGAATTCCATAGTTAACAGCTATCCATGATGATATTGATGCTTCTATTTATGAAAGGCGCGATTCGAATTAGCATTTCATAGTTAACAGCTGTCCATAATGATATTGATGCTTCTATTTAGAAAGGAGTGAAAGATTTTAATTAGCAGTTCATTGTTATATTGAGAAATTGGATTACTGAAGTTCAGTATGAAGACAATTTAAAAATTACCATTCTGTTACAAATTTGATTGGAAATACTACTGATCCTTGCTTGGATTCCCCATACTTGCAACCTTGTGTCACATCCTACTCATGACAAATGGGCTGTATAAATACATATCATAGTGCTTATCATCAATTGTCTCTAATATGAGCTGTCCCTTGCTGGTGTGGTCACGTCAAGTCCTAGCACCTATATGATTGCCCCAACTCTATTGCTGTTATGGTAACCCTGAACCCTTTTTATCATATGAGTGCTAGAAGGCGGTGGCTGAGGGAATGTCCTAGGAATGACGTTAAACGATGGTGAGGTTCCAAGTCCACTCTGACCTGGAGTGGTAGTACCTGTTAAGGTACTATGGGTTAAATAGAAAAACGTGTTTATAAAAAAAAATTGAGTATCTATTTAAGAATTAATTTATTTCAAAACTTTATCAGCATTAAATGACCCACTGAGGTTGATATGCCGTAAAAGAAACCCAACCAAACCTTACTGTTGTAGAAATAATGGACCATATGACCTAGGCACCCCTTTTACGATCTCGTTTCATAAGGACATTTTTTCATTTACACTGTCAAAACCCAGTTGTTTGTTAGGGGTTAGGGTTAGGGGTTTTATAATTAAAAAAATAAAACTCTAAAAATCGTCTGTTAACAAACAACTGGATTTTGACGGTGTAAATGAAAAAAATGTCCCTATGAAACGAGATCGCAAAAGGGGTGCCTAAAGGTCATATGGTCCGAAATAAGGACCAGAAGAGATTAAGAGATTGCTATAAAAAAAGGTTTATTCTTTTCTTTTTATTAGTGTTCTTGCTTGGGTTGCTTTATATGAATAAACTTTATGTTAGAGATACGGAAACTTCACATAGGTTTTTTGGTTATAATATATTCTGACAAATACTTTTTTCTGCTATTATGACTTAAATGGGGCCAACTATTTCTGTATCAAGTTTCTTAAATTGCAAACTTTATGTCACCTTATATAGCATTTATGAGATGTATATGTGTAAACTTCCGAGTGTTATGTGTAAATAAAAGTGCTTAACTGATTTATAAATATCAAACTGAAAGTAAAGTTCATCGTACGGACACTGACATTGTATAGTGTTCTCATTAAACAAAGATGTCTGTTTCTCCTTACCCACACCATTTTCTCACTCCTCCTCCTCCTGTTTTCTCACTTGTCTGTCCTTTTACTTTTGGCCTACTTTAAGCTGCTCACAGCAGCTCTCCCACCACTGCGATCCTGCCGTAAGCAAAGTACAAAAAATAATGGTTAGTTCATTTTAATTGAGCAGAAGGACTCGGATTACAATAATAGAATAATTGAATAGAATGAGTTTTAATGGGAATAGATAGTGAACTTTGAAATATCCCATCATAAAGCTTTCATACGAAAAAGTATTTGGGGGTGGAGTAGATGCTACTCGGTTTAGCTCAGTCGGTAGAGCGTTCGACTAGAAACCACAAGGTTCTTGGTTCGATACTGGCCCTTCGCCAACTCAGCGTATAATTAGCACAGGAATCAGTGCAGTAAAGTGAGGAGCTGATGGTAGGTGTGGTGCTTCGCCTCAGACGCCAAAAAACAATCTTCTTGGTTTAGCGATAGGGAAAAGGGGATAGACTCCCTCGTTGTCTGGCTGATACCGACTTTACTTTATACAGAGCCAGGAACATTTTAGTTTTGGCCTGCCGTCTTAGCTAGGCTTAGAATACATAGACTGTATCACCTGCAAAAGGGTAAGACCCCCTCCTCTCATGGTGCCCTGGTTATGACACTAAGTCGCATCTGGTGATGAGACTCCAGTTCTGGAACTCTAAGGAGTGTGCAGTACTCTTTCATTGTCATTACTCTCTGTTCCATTCTGACTTGTAGTGGTAGTAGTTGCTTAGCTCTCATCTATAAGTCAAATAGATCTGTTTAAAAATTGTTTCTATTTGATAGGACTGTATGCAAAAAAAACTCTTAAGAAATAAAATACACAAAAAAATGTAAATATGAATGTACAATAAACGCAATTGCTTCATCTCTTGAGATAAAATAACACGTTCCATAGATCAATCAATCATCCTATGTTTTGTCATGAGGCATTTTGGCTGGTAATATTGTGCATATAAGTCATTCAAGACTTTATTATATAAGTGAAAATTTAACATTTGTATAAAAAGAATGCTTATCTAAAGTAGTTAGGGTCTGTTAATATTGTCGTTCTGGATTCCTGCCCTTATTTTACACTGTTTTTTCCGTGAGGGTTACAGGTGTAAAAACATCCCAAGAAAATGTCTCAAGTTTAATCTGAAGAAAGAAACAAAATGACAAAAACCATTAAAACCCATTTTCTGTGTGTGTGTGTGTGTGCTTGTATGGTAAAAAAGTGCCAAACCTACCTCAAAAAAATAATCATCTTTCTTAATCTTCTATGTGCTATTACATAGATATGCATCCAACTGTTCTCCCTCCAGCTATAGGTAAATATTAGGGTAGACTGGTCTCTTTTAACTTTGGTTAGTCAACCATTCTTGGAGAATGAGAACTCTGAATTCAAACATTGAAATCCACTTAAGAAATTGATCTTGTGACACATTCTACACATGGAGGAGTTTGTGTGCATGTGCATATGTGTGTGTGTGTGTGTGTGTGTGTATATATATATATATATATATATATATATATTATATTTGTAAAGATGAAACTGGAAGTGAATCCAACGGTATGTTGAAAGAATGAATAAAGGAAAGAAAGTATAGAAAGGATAATAAAGGATAACTTTAATCAATATCACTTACACGTATTTCGGTCAGGAGTTTATCTATGTGTACAATATTTAAACTATTATTATATTTAAATAAACAAATGAAATGAAATAATAATAATAGAAAAAATGTAGAAGTGTTCTGCACACAAAAAAAAATTCGACCTTCATCAGAGTGAATCCTTATTTAAAATGATATAAAAATGAAATTTAATATATATATATATATATATATATATATGCACACATATGCTACACCAAAAACATAAAATTCTATTACTTCATTTACAAGATGTCTTTGTTAATTTTGTTGGTATTAAGGAATTCTGTAACTTTAACTATTTTAACATTGTTTTATTATATAACAAGATATATTTAAATTCTATGGAGATATAGTGATGTAGTGGTCATAAAAAATGGACTAGACAAGCTAAGTTCAAACCCAGGTTGAAGCTGTTTGTATTTCACTCAACACTAATGCCCTTAGAAAAGGCATTATTAATCCATCGCTTCTCTCACTAGTTAAAGCTAAATAGTAAACTAGGCTCTCTACCCTTGATAAGGGCAACCAATGTAGGATAGGCAAACTCTTTGAATTAAAACCTGTTAAACTCTACTTAAGAAATTGACCTTGTGTCGCATCCTGGTTGTGCAGAAGGGTTGGTAAATGTATACATGCTATTACATATTTTCTGTATGTAATAAAGAAATTGACTATTTTTTAACTGCCCTGTAGCCTGGGGCAGTAGAACACACTGACTGCACATCTGCAAAGGTGGAAGATCCTACAATGAGATCACCTGTTGGCTGTGAGTGGCTGGCAACCCATGATGCTTAAGGATGGAACCCTCACAACTGAGCAATCCATAACATGCAGCACTCTACTTTGGCCCTTATGTAGGCTCGGCTAAACGGGTGGTTGGAGAGGCTTCACCTAATCAATCCCTAGCCCCTATATGATGGTCTCAACCATAAGGCAAACCCCCAACCCTTTTTATCATATGTGCTAGAAAGCGGTGACTGAGGGTCTTAGTGTCCTAGGTATGACGCTAAACTGAATCTAATGGTAAAGTTCCAATCCTGGAGCTCTGGGGAGTGTGGAGTGCCCCTTTATTGCCATAGTGGTAGTACCTGTTAGGGTCCCATCTATGGGTTAAATAGAAAAAATGAATTTAAAAAGGAATTGTTAAATACCCATTAAGAATGAATAAAACAAACTGTATTCAGCATAAAATAACCCAACAAGTGTTCCCATGCTGTAAAATTTAACCAACCAACAATTTTTTGGTTGAAAATCTGACATATTGGATCTTATTAAAGTACATTTCTCACTTATTAAAAGTTATGTTTCAGAAGTATCCAATAATGAATAAAGAATTTTAAAACTTTAATGATTCTCATTCAAGTTTTAAATTTAACTGATTTAATTACTCCAAATATTTTAAGTGTCCAAAAAACATTTTGAGATATCATAAAATTGTGTTGGTGTGTGGTAGGGGTGTTAAAAAGAATTATTTCCATAAACTTTTCTTACAGAATATCCTTTTCATGAATTAATTCAGAAAATGAATATGAAAGTTTTTATTGAAAACAGATAATTAGTAGGTTTTCAAGTTTGGATGTTTATAGGTCTAAAAATATTTTCTCATATTATAGTTTTATAAACTATGCTTCACCCTGTTGCCTGGGGCAGTAGAATACACTGACTGCACCACCACCATCACCTCTGTTGGCTATGGGTGGTGATTCATAATGCCTGAGGACAGGATTGTGATGGCTGAGCACTCTGTGATCCTGTGACCTGCAAGAATCCACTTCTGCCCTTACTTGGGCTAAACGTTTGGAGAGGTCCCATCTGATCAATCAGCTAGTCATATCAAGCCCTAACCACTATATGATTGTCCAGACCGTATTCTTCGAATTGTTCTTATGGCAAAGACCCACACTTTTTTATTATATAGGTGCTAGAAGGCAGTGGCTGAGGATCAACCACCACTTCTTTAATGCATATGAAGTTATTTCTTTTCATTTTAATATACATGAAGTTAATGCAAATTATTTCTTAAACAAATTGTGTGTTTATGTATGTATGTATATATATATATATATATATATATATATATATATAGGGCTGGTTTAGCTCAGTTGGTAGAACATCCACCTAGGAACTGCAAGGTTCAGAGTTCAATACTGGCCCTTGCTAACTCTGTGCATGAATAGAACAGTTTGGATCTGACTTTATTTTCTTTATGTTTGGATTATTTTTACTATAAAACAAAAATATCAAACTGAACATTTTTCATTAACATTATTTTTTTGTCTGATTATATTATGCGAAATATATATATTTACCAACCCCTCTGCACGAGCCGGATGCAACACTAAGTCAATTTCTTATGCAGAGTTTAATAGGTTTGAATTCAGTTTTCTCCTTCTCCTAGACCGGTTACCTAGCCATAGTTAAAGACCCCCAACCTGCCCTACTATTTACCCATAGCTGGAGGGAGAGTAGTTGGATGCATACCTTTACTATGGGTATTAGCGCTATGTGAAATGCAAACAGCCTTGTCCAGGATTTGAACTCTGGTTGACAAATCCATCACCTATGACTAACCATTACACCACGTGCCTCCAAAATATATGTGATATATATACAACTGGTTTCACTTCAGATGCAAAAACAATCTCCCTGGTTTAGCACTAGTGAAAAGGGGATAGACTCCCTCACTGTTCAGCTGATACCAACAATAGTCCACTCTGCTTACTCTACTTACTATATATGTGGAAAAACTAACCCCAAATGATTCTTATGGTCAAGTCAAGCTGAAAGCACCGGTTCCCGATAGATCACCGAAGTTAAGCAGTGATGAATCTGTTCAGTACTAATATGGGTGACTATTTAATCAACAGCTGCTACTGTAAAAAAAAACGAGTATCAAAATGACCTGATTTGGCATTAGATGACCCGAAAAGTGTTGATATGCCGTAAAACAAAATAACTAACCTAACCCACAATGATAAAGTTGTATATTTATACACAGGGTATCCTGTAATGGTTAGTAAACTAGTCTCGCAGATACATTACTACTGAATAGCAAGTTCAATCCTTGCTGGATGCTCCATGCTTGTGACTTTGTGTGACATCCTACTCATAGTGACGAGTTAGGTAAATACCTACAGATGGAAGCACTTGATAAATTTGTAATATATCCTCTTGGTCTGAGGATTGTACAGGCGATAAAACTGACACTTACCAAGAGCCCTTGAGCCATATATCTCCGGTTTCCTAACTTTGATATATGTGTGTGTGTGTGTGTGTGTATATAAGTAAATATGGTAATCTATATAAAATGTATGGTTTGCAAAGGTATTTAGAAAATTACTACTCACTGTAACTTATTCAATTCTCATTAACTTTTCAACTTCAGAACATAGCCACCCCAGTCATAATGCCAGCGCAGTTACTTTTTTTAAATATGCATCTTTTAAGCTAACAGTCTCTCTCCCTCTCTCTCTCTCTCATATATATATATATATATATATATATATATATATATACTATGTTTATGTGTGCACAATAGCGGTGAGAGCATGTACCTCAATTAGAATAGCATATACATAGTTAGTGGTGCTTCGTGACTGTCAGTTTCTCATTTGTATGATCATCAGACATATATATATATATATATATATATATATATATATATATTTATTATATAGGGACCAGTTTAGCTCTGTCGGTAGAGCACCTGCTTAGGAATCACAAGGTTCCAGATTTGATACGACTCAGCGCATGAGTAGCACAGATTGGGTAATCTGATGTGTGGGGGAGTTGACGGTAGGTGTGGTATACCACCTCAGCAAAAACATCACCCTGGTCTAGCTCTAGTGAAAAGACTTTGTCACTGTTACCAACAATAGGCCACTCCACCAACTTTACTTACTTTATATATATATATATATATATATATATAGTCATCCACAGACAGGTGTTTCGACTTATCAAGTCTCTTCAATGTGGCTAGAAATTTGTAAGCTACCTACAGCCGGGAATGAAATCCGATCGGTTGGGTGTCAGTCCGTCACCTTAACCATCAGGCTGTCATCACCTACAGAATGCGAAGGGGATTTTAACTGTTTTAATACACACATCTCTTTTGTATGTAAAGGCCGTCATAGAGTGCTCCATCCCTTATATAAGAGAGCGTTGCGTTTACACTTTTAGTTGGCGGTCATCAGCGATGAGGATCATTGCATATGGAGTTCAACTGTACTAATACAGGTCATTTGTAGTGAGAACTTGATGTGCCTTGTTTTGGGTGTGTGAACGGATAGCACAATATGGTGAACAAATGAAGGAAAAATAACTTTAGATTTGCTTCATTTAATAATTTAAAGTCACATTTTCAGACATAGAGGAAAAACATGGAAATTATTGATCTGTCTTGGAAAAAACTTCACGATAGATTAATAACAACCATGTTTTTGCTCTGTCTGAAAATGCAGTATCTTGCAGTTAAAATAAATTATTACATGAAGCAAATTTAAAGTTTTTTCCCTCAATTTATTCATATATATATATATATATATATATATATATATATATATATATATATAAATAAAAGAGCGAAACGGTATACATTGTAAAATATTGAATTTCTAAAAAAGAAAAGCTAGGGAACCCTTATGTATTAATTTTATTTTATTTTTCCTTTCGGTCAATCTCTTCAGAGAAATTCTCTTGACAAATGTTGAAAGACGTACAAATTGGAATAATAACCAAACGAATCAAGGGAGGATGAGAGAAATAGAATATATATATATATATATATATATATATATATATATTTTATTTCATAAAAAAATTACTACCATGTTTTCATTGCAGTAGCATAAAGGGCTCAATATATCTTGTGAAATATAGAGCATTAATAGTTATATATTATAAAAAATACTGTCTGCAAAATGGATTGTTTTTTAAAAAGACTTTTTTTATTTTACATTAGCAACACGTGTTCCAGATTTTCTGGCATTTTCTTCAGGCTTCGATTTTATATATATATATATATATATATATATATATATATAAAGATAGAGGAAAATTGACATATATGTAATTGCATACAAGTATTTTCATATCAAAGTACATTTGTGTGTGTGAATCTGGAGAAAATAACAGATTAAGAAAAATCCGACAAAGTGTGAGGAAATATATTGGAAAAGTGAATAACAAGTATGAACAATCAATTCAGTTAATATTCTGTTAATTTCAGAAACTTCATCGAATGACTTTATTCGTTTACACAGTTTCGTATATAAGTGAGGACAAGTTAGAAGATTGAGGCGGAGGGGAGAGAAAGAAAGGTAGAGGTATAATGAAGGAGGGGCGTATATATCCCAATCTGTATAAACCATTCTGATGAAGTTTCTGAAATTAACAAAGTATTAACTGAACTGATTGTTTGTGCTCATTATTCACCTTTCCAATATATTTCCTCATATATATGTATATATATATAATATATACACACACACACACAAATATAGTTATGCATATTTCCAATTCTATGCCTACATGTATCTACATATAAACATATATAGATTAGCAAGTGTCTCTGTTGATGAATAAATTTCTGTGAATTCATATGTATCTCCAGTAGTCTCTTGTATGTATTTCTGTTTACATTTTCTTATTGTGTGTTTAGACAAGCACTGGCTCACCACATGCATCTATTGATGAACATACCAAGCTGATACTGTGTGCGGGGCAGGAATGGGGAGTGTTCTTGTAATATTAAAATCAAGCACACTTTTAGTACAAGGCACAAAAAAATACACGTTAGCGTTAGAAAATGTTATTTGAACTTCTCTTGTTATCCAATAGAAAAGTTACTTTCCGAAAGGATGCTTCTCTAGTTGTAGTATTCATCAGTGCCTCACTGTGTTTATATACTCAGTACTAAATGTGTATGTATTAAGTTGTCCTTAAAATAACAACATACACACACACACGTGTGTGTGTGTGTGTGTGTGTGTATATATATATATATATATATATATATAGAGAAGAGAGATAAGGGGCCGGGTTAGCTCAGTCGGTAGAGTGTTCGGCTAGAAACCACTAGGTTCCTAGTTCGATACCGGTCCTCGCCAACTCAGCGTATGAGTAGCACAGGGATCTGTGCGGTAAAGTAAGGAGCTGATGGTAGGTGTGGCGCTCCACCTCAGATGCTAAAAAAGAATCTCCTTGGTCTAGCACTATTGAAAAGGGATAGACTCCCTCGCTGACTGGCTGATACCGACTTTAGGCCGCCCCGTCGACTTTACTTACTTATATATATATATATATTAGAAATATATAGATAACCTACTTAAGTTTCACCAAAAATTGATCAACAGGATTAATCATAAAGATTTTGATTAATTCATAACTCTGAGGATACATTTTTGGTGAAACTTAAGTATGTTATCTATCTATATCTTTCTGAATCTGCACTACTAACGTATTGAAAACTTTTATGTTCTTTATAACCCCAACTTATTCAGTTAATAATTGTATCAATGGTTAAAGTTGCGATTAACTTGATATTTTATTCCCTGGTAAATCATATTCATTTTCATATATATTATGATAATTATGAATATTATATAATATTATGAAATCAGACTTGAAAAGGCAAAAGTAACTGAAATAAATTTATTTCTTATAAATTAAGATTTTACTATACAAGTTGTAGATTCGATGAGTTTAAAGTAAATATTTTATAATGAAAAGGTCTACAAGTGCATTTTGTTTTTGTTTTATTTTGATTTTACAGTAGGCGTAATACATGTTTTGGATTTTTCAATCCTTATCAAGGTAATACAATATATATATATATATATATATATATATATATATATATATATATATATACACACATACACACACAGAGGATGTTTATAAAGTCCTACATCAGAATTAAAATGTAAAAATAAAGGTAACGATCTTGTTGAAATGCAATCATTAAAAAGTACATGAGAAATAAAACGATATGAGTTGAACTTTTTGTTCTTTTACTAAATGATTCTATCATTTGTACAATACGAGTTAAGTTTTTGATTTTAAAACTGCTGCAGGAGTGTGTGTGTGTGTGTGTATATATATATATATATATATATATATACACACACACACAGATGATTAGTGGGGAAACTTTTGTGCTGCAAGCACATTGTAAATTAATATTCCACTTTAATATTTTGTAGACATTGCATCAACTGGTGGAATTGTAAAATATTTTTTTTACAAACTGGTTCACTGTACTTTTTTTTTTTCTTTCTTTTTCTCTCCTGGTCTTCAGTTTAAGATAACATAAAAGTTGCATTGTTTATTACATAGATGTTGTTTATAAAATAAGTTACAATTTTTCTATTAATGCATATTGTCCACTTTTCACGGACAACTCTAAATTCATACAAATAATTAAAAAAAGTACTTATACCCCCCCCCCCCCCCAATACTTACATGTCTGTCTCTCTTGCCCAAATCAGCAACTGCTTCTTTGTTTTTTTTTTTAATCCACATTGCTTTTTGTATACATCGGCAATATTTTTAGTTATATACATATATATGTGTGTGTGTGTGTGTGTGTGTGTTTTTAACAGACTAGCCAGTTTTTACATCTACTTGATATTGATTCCACCTGTAATTTATTCAAACGCTCCACAAAGAAAAAAAAACAAAAGAAAAAGCTTATGAGGGTGGTGGGAGAATAGCAAGCAGGCAAGAAAGGTTTTACGAAATGTTAGGAGGTTAAGTATTATT
>CM042160.1:50487892-50500392 GCA_023376005.1 Doryteuthis pealeii | reverse complement strand
ATAAATCTCTGAATGTTTGAGATGAGGCTTGAAGATTAGTATTATCTGCGTTATTCTGACTATTGTCCCCATCTTCATTGTTATTTGTACAACGTTTTGGCCAATATGCATCTCCGGCCTTCTTCAGGTATTTCTTGTCAGATTCGGGAACCTTCTCAGACTCAGGAATCTTCTTTTTGAACTTGGGAACTTTCTTGTTGTAATCGGGAGCCATCACGGAACTTTGAACCTAACACTTTATTTATTCCATACCTGAAGAAGGTCGGAGGGCATATCGGCCGAAACGTTGTACAAATAACAATGAAGATGGGATCAATAGTCCGAATAACGCAGATAATACTAAAACAAATCTATTTGACTCATGGATTAGACCCTAACAGGGATGTTAGCTGGATATAGAGATTAAACTTGCAACCTCTGGGTTGTGAGTAGTGACACATGGTAAGGCTCCTGTCACTCCCTGTTGGGTGGAGTGGTTTGCCCACCTAGGACCAGTTGGGGGTCATAAAAGTTAAAGCAGTTTCTCCCTTGGAGGCAAAACACTGGTCTTAACTGGGAGAACTATTCATATGCAATAGGTCCAGGTGAAAAAAAAAACCCTCTTAAACAACTACACAAAATATGTAAATATAAATATACAATGAGCATGTTTCCCCTCACCCTTACCTCTCAGAATAAGATAACCCTAGATGTTTTGATATGCCATTGAAATAAATCATATTTTGACTGGAATTGTGGATTAGAAATTATGATTTTAAAAATTGCATCAATAAATTGCACAAATATAATATATAATTTGTTTTAAATTATCTTAAAAAGGTAAAATTGAACCAGTTTATTTACTTCTAGAAATCTTTGTTTAGCTAACTAATGATGCAATTTTTAAGAGTGGGTTTTAAAGGTTGAATTTGAGCTTTGGTTCTTGTCAAGATGGTTAAGAGCAGCTGGTGTGTTTAATTGGGCTTTCTGAGGCAACTGTCATGGTGCCATGCTAAGTAATTTCTCTGTGACATCTCTCAGGGCAATGCAAGCCATCAAAGTAAGATGATCTTACTGTCAAATCACATTGAAAGCACCAGTTCCCTGCTAGATCACCGAAGTTAAGCAGTGATGAGCCTGTTCAATACTTAGATGAGTAACCATTTGAGCAACAGCAGGTACTGTAAGCAACATGATATCAAAATGACTTGATTCAGCATTAAATGACCCAAAAAGTGTTGATATGTCGAGGGAATCTATGCTATCAGTACGCCTTGAAGATGATGACTTTACTGGTGTACCGCCCTGTCAGCTGAGGCATTAGAATGCACTGACTGCACCTCTGCAGAGGGGTAAGACTCCCCCAATGGGGCCACCTGTTGGCCGTGGGTGGCGACCCGTGATGCTTAAGGATAGAGCCCAGGTGGATGGGTAATTCATGACATGCAATATTCCACTTTGGCCCTATCTTGGGCTAGACGGGCGGTCGGAGAGACCCCCGCCAATCAATCGGCTGGTCACGTCAACCCCTAGCACCTATATGATTTCCCAGCCCTTATTGCCCTTATGGCAAGCCCCAAGACCTTTTTATCATATGGGTGCTAGAAGGCGGTGGCTGCGGGTCTACATGTCCTGGGAATGACGTTAAACTCTATCTGATGGTAAGGTTCCAGTTCTGGAGGTTTGGGGAATGTGGAGCACCCCATTCATCACCATTGCTCCCTGGTCCACCCTGACCTGGAGTGGTAGTACCTGTTAGGGTCCCATCTATGGGTTAAATAGAAAAATGTATTTATAAAAAAATTGTATTATCCATTAAGAATTGATTTATTTCAAAACTTTATCAGCATTAAATGACCCACTGAGGTTGATATGCCGTAAAACAAAACAAACCAAACCAATTTACTGATGTAGTCTTGTGCAGTGTTGTTGTAGTTTTGTTGTTTTATTTCTCTATCTTTTTGGTTTTGTCTCATCAACTGCCAGTTGTACACCACTGTTTGCCACCCAACAAAAGCTTACATTCATCAGCTGTGTATAGACACTTGATGCCAGATAGAAAACTTGCCAAAAGCAATGACCGGTAGGAACATATAGCAAGAGAATCTTTGCTGTCATGATGAATCCACCCCCACCCATTATCTACGTACAATAGAACATTAGTTTTAAGTAATGGGTCTAATTATGTATGAAACTGATCATATGTACATAGATAAGTATTTTTAATCTCTTTTAAGATTTTTATCTCATTAAACTCATTTTCAGTTTGTAACAAAATAAGTAATCATTGTGAACTCTGTATTCTGCTGAGACCTTTTTTTTTTTTTATCAAACTTGTCTGCAGGGGAGGAGTACTGACCACCCAGAAATCTAAGTTCTAGAAAAAGAAGTTACATGCACTTTTATGAAAAGTGTGTTAGCAAAAATATTTTCAATGTGTGGTCACTTATGGTAACCATAAAAAAATTAAAAAATTAAAAATTATATTTTGTTATATTAAACCTCTGTGAAAGAAATAATTAAATATTAATTACTACAGTTAGATGTCGGAAATGTCCCAGAATTTAGCCATTATTTGTTTCATTTTCAAGAGAAAAGTATCCCTTGAGATATATATATTATATATATATATATATATATATATATATATATATATATACTAGAGGGGCTGAACTTTTTTTCCCAGAGTACTTTAATGTATGTGCCAGACGCTAAAAAAAAAATCCTCTTTGCCACAAACCCATTTTATTTTACACTAGAAGTGGCTACTCAGCATCACTTGGGTAGGGGGGGACAAAAAACCATGGTGTAATGGTTAGCATTTAGTCTCACAGATATATTATTATTATATATATCTTAATTTTTAAATATCTTCATGTCCCATCTATGGGTTAAATAGAAAAATGTGTTTATAAAAAAAATTGAGTATCCATTAAGAATGAATTTATTTAAAAACTTTATTGACATTAAATGACCCACTGAGGTTGATATACCAAACAGACCATAAATCTTCATAATTTTTGCACAAAAAGCAAGAACTGGTGATATTTAATGTGTATATATATTTACTTTGTTGTTAATTTTTGTATTTTCTTAGTTTCATCCGGGTATACGTACATACCAACTGCCCTTTATATAGATAGAATTTTGAATTTAGTTTGAATTTTCATGAATAAAAGTAGAAAAAGTGCATCTGATATTAATAAATACTGTGTTTCCCAGAAATTAAGACAGGGCTTATATTAATTTTCACTCTGAAATATAATGCTAGGACTTATTTTTAGGGTATGTCTTATTTTTCATATGTTGAAAAACAACATTAAGAAATAGAAAATTACAAAATTTCTAAATAAACAGAAATAATGAAAAACGATCTACATTTATTTACCATTAAAATGTTCTTTTATTTAAAAACTCATTAACGACTATTCATTCAAAAATAATCATATAATTATCCTCTGGAATGCTATTGCTCTCAATTAGGGCTTATTTTAGGGGTGCGGGCTTATATTAAAATCTTCCTGAAAAATCATGTTAGGTCTTATTTTGCAGGTAGCTCTTATTTTTGAGGAAACGTACTAATAATACAAAATAACTAAATGAAAAAAGAAAATGTATATAATTCCTACAATAGCCAACTTTATTAAAAAGGAAATTAAAAAAAAAAAAATGAGGAAGTTGACTATGTTGCAAGTAATCATAATCATAATCATGTCGTGCTATCAGCACAGATATTCATGACAATCTGTCTCCAGCCGTCCCTATCACTCATTTTTCTTAGGAGGTCCTCTAAGTAGCATCCAGTATCCGCACAGAGCTGGTCAATGTAGAGATAGTAAATTCAAGTCTGCGGAGTGGCCTATTATCAGTATTAGCCAAAGAGTGAGGAAGTCTATCCACTTTTCACTTGCATTATACCAGAAAAATATAATTTTGCTGAGGTGGGGCACCGCACCTACATCTGCTTTCAGACGCTCTACCACACAGATCATAATTACCCTAGCTCTGCTACTCATGTGCTGAGTTGGCGAGGACCAATATCAAACCTGAAACCCTGTGTTTCCTCGGCAAATTCTCTACCAGATGAGGTAAACTGACCCATGTATCCAAGAATGACTTTAATACGAGTAGTAAAGTATGCAGATTGGCCTATTGACGGTATCAGCCAAACCGCGAGGAAGTCTATCCCTTTTTCGCTTGCATCAGACCAGAAAGAGATCGTGTTTGCTGAGGTGGAGCGCTATACCTACCATCAGCTCCCAGATGCTTTACCGCACAGATCAGATTACTCACACTGTGTCACTCATGTGCTGAGTTGGCGAAGACTGGTATTGAATACGGAACCTTGCGTTTCCTAGGTGAATGCTTTAATGATTGAGCTAAAATCAGGCCAATGAATGCAAACATGGCTATAATGCTGGAAGGTGTTGTTTGAAAAAGAATATTATTTTAAATGATTTTTCAGAACAATATTCGTATAATTTTCAAGCGTAGGTTTATATTTCTTTAAAGGGTTTGTTTGATTTTGTTTAATACTGACCTTCAATTTCTATTGGAAATAATTAATGACAATTCATTCCATATGTCAACAAAACATGAAACTCTATCAATAGCCTCATAATTAAAATGTCTACAAAACATTAGGATTTATATTATTTTGATTTTTTTTGGACTGTTACCCTCACCTTTATCGGGTGTCCTGGGTATGACGTTAAACTGCATCTAATGGTGAAGTTCCAATTTTGGAGCTCTGGGGAGTGTGGTGTACCTCTTCATCACTATTACTCCCAGGTCCACTCAATTTTGGAGCTCTGGGGAGTGTGGAGTACCCTTTCATTGCGATTACTCCCAGGTACACTCTGACCTGGCGTGGTAGTACCTGTTAGGATCCCATCTATAGGCTGAATAGAAAAATGACTTAAAAAAAAAAAAGAATTTTGAATACCCATCAAGAATGAATAAAACAAAACATCTTCAGCATAAAATGACTCAACAAGGGTTGACATGCCATAAAATCCAAAATATGATTTATATATTTAATTATTGCTTTTAAAAGAAGGTATAAACCTTAAAATCACATTAGATATTGTAGCCATTGAGTAATTTCTCTAGGAAAAAATCTGATCTTATATTTAAAAAAGAATAAAAAGGTGTTTATGGAGTAATGGTTATCATTGTTGGAAATGAACCTGGTTCAAATCCTGAATGAGGCCGCTTGCATTTCACATAGAGCTAATACCCTTTGAATCCAGTTATTCTCCCTCTAACTATGGGTAAATAGAGTAGAATGGACTCTCTAACTTTGGTATAGCAACCATTCTAGAAGGAAAACTGTGAATACAAACTTGTTAAACTTTGCTTAAAAATTGGCCTTGTGTCACATCCTACTTGAGTGGAGGGGTTGGGTAAATACATATGTATGGTGAAAAAAAGTGATGAAAACTTAACTGTCAATTTTCTGATGTCACCTTTTTCCATTAAGGGAATTAAAAGAAGCTTCTGTATTGTACAATTCCAGGTCACCATTGGGCAAGAGTACTTATCTTCCACCTTGTTACCATGCCAGCATTTTTTTTTTTTTTTTTTTTTTTTTAAGCTTTGGATGTCTATTTATTTTTTTTTTTTAAATAAAAAAATAAATAAATTAACAGCTGACATTTTTTTTATATCAATTAGAAATAGCATTTCCTTGTAGCAATGGGGATAATCCCATATTTAAGCCTGATCTCTTGGGATTGGTGGTAGTGTGTTAAACTGTAACTGTTGTTACTAGGTTACAAATTAATCCACCTACCCATATTCATGGCTATATATATATATATTTATATATATAAGCATTTTTTTTTTGGGGGGGGGGTGATTTCATTTGCAAGTCTTATGAAAAGGTATATATTCTCTTTATTTTTTCTCTCCTAAAATCTCAAATGACAAGATATTACGATATCTGTCAATATCACTTTGTTATTAATCAGCAATATCGTAGGGGGGGGGGGGATCATGAGGTGTCAAATAGTCAACAATTAATATTTGCAATTGGTTAGATATCACTTCAGAATTACTTCCTGAAAGACAGTGTCGATTTTGACATGGGGACATGTAGATTCTAGGTGAATTCATTTTCTGGTAAATTAATCATAGGTATGTTCATTGTCTGGTAAACTTATTATAGGTATGTTCATTGTCTGGTAAACTTATTATAGGTATGTTCATTGTCTGGTAAACTTATTATAGGTATGTTCATTGTCTGGTAAACTTATTAGAGGTATGTTCATTGTCTGGTAAACTTATTAGAGGTACGTTCATTATATTCAATTAATTGCTCTTATAATGTAGGGATTTCCTAACTCTTTAGATCTTTTTATTAAATTCTTAAAAAGTATGTAATTAAATTCTGAATTTAGCCACGAATAATTTACCTTAATTACATCATGAAGGACAATGTTAATTTTGACATGTGAACATGTAGATTCAAGGTAAATTCATTGTGTGGTAATTTTATCATCTGTAAATTAATTTTAATATAAATTTATCACCAGTAAATTCATTGTATTAGATTATTTGCTCTTTAGCTGTTTTTATTAAATTCATATATAAAAAAATTTTTAATTTATATATTGATTTTAATTAATTTATATATTGATTTTTTAATTAATTTATATATTGATTTTAATTAATTTATATATTGATTTTAATTAATTTATATATTGATTTTAATTAATTTATATATTGATTTTTAATTAATTTATATATTTGATTTTAATTAATTTATATATTTGATTTTAATTAATTTATATATTTGATTTTAATTAATTTATATATTTGATTTTAATTAATTTATATATTTGATTTTTAATATATTATATATTTGATTTTAATATATTATATATTTGATTTTAATATATTTATATTTTTGAATTTAGTTAATTTTTGGATTTAGTTAATTTTTGAATTTAGTTAGTTTATATATATTTTTGATTTTAGTTAGTTTATATATATTTTTAATTTCAATTTTTATGACATTTTTTTTTTATCAAATTCTTAAAAGCAATAATTAAATTTTGAATTGAGCCACAAATAATTTACCTGTAATAAATTTACCTTACAATGAATTTACTGGACATGGTCTGAGTATTAGTGATACACCCTCTTATTTTGGAACCTGTGCATATAGTGATCTGTATATGCAGTCATTTAATGTAATTCAGCCATATGATTTGTAAATACATATTGAAACTATTGGAATTTTATTTTCAATCTGTGTATATCTTCTCTATCAAATCATTGCATTTTTTTAAAGATATTTTATTTCTTGTTCTGACAATGAAGATGCTGTTCAACAGGACTGTTGGCTTGATTAGCTTTTCTTGTTAAAATAATATTGATTTGTTTTTCTGCCTTGTACTTGATGATTTATATAGAAGTTGATGGACTTGGGAGTTTATTTTTAGCATACTAACATATTTACTTATATAAATTAATATCATGTCTCATATATATATATATATATATATATATATATATATATATATATATATATATATATATATATGGAGGTGCATGGGCTAGTGGTTAGTCGTGGAAAATGGACTCATCGATTCAAGTTCAATTCCTAGACGAAGCTGTTGGCATTTCACATAGCGCTAATACCCTTGGGAAAGGTATGAATCCATTTATTCTCCCTCCAGCTATGGGTTAAATAGTAAGGCAGACTGGGCCCTTCAGCCTTGGGTAGGTAACCAGTCTAGGAGAGGGATAACTCTGAATTCAAAATTCCTGAGGTTGGTCGTTGATTGGGTTTGTGGCAACCCTTGATGCACCAATTCTTTCCTATTGACTTTGCCAAAAAGTGTGGATGGTCCAACACAAGCCTTCACCACTATAAACAAATCACTGTGTGGGTGTTCATTGTATGTATGAACCCTCATGCGTCGAAAATCAACGAAAGAGTCCATAATATATATATATACACGCATAATTTCAATTGTAATATATTATATTATTATATATATATATATATATATATATATTTACATTTGAAAATATGTGTGTGTGTGTGTGTGTGTGTGTGTGTGCATATATATATATAATTTACATTTGAAAATATGTGTGTGTGTGTGTGCATATATATATATATATATATATATATATATATATAATTTAATTGTATATATATATATATATATACATACACACACATACACATATATATTTTCAAATGTGTGTGTATATATATATATACACACACACACCAACCCCTCTGCATGAGTAGGATGTGATACTAGGTCAGTTTCTTAAGGGGAGTTTAACAGGTTTGAATTTAGTTTTCCTTCTCCTAGACTGGTTGCCTCGCCAAGGTTAAAGAGCCCAGTCTACTCTACTATTTACCCATAGCTGGAGGAAGAATAGTTGGATTTGTACCTTTCCCAAGGGTATTAGCGCTATGTGAAATGCAAACAGCTTCGTCCAGTATTTGAACTCTGGTCAATGAATACATTTCTAACTATTATACCACGTGCCTCCACACACACACACACACACACATATATTCACATATATTCAACATGGATACTTTTATAACTTAACATTGATAAGTGTTTGATTAACGATATTTGTCTTATCTGTTTTAACAGTTATATTTGTAATTGATATTTTCACAGACTGTTTAAAATTTTGCTTTCATTTCTCCCATCTACCTCTTATTATATATGATTCAGAAAACAATGAATTCTTAAAATTTGGTATTTGAGGAATGTCGGAAATGTCCCAGAATTTAGCCATTATTTGTTTCATTTTCAAGAGAAAAGTATCCCTTGAGATATATATATATATATATATATATATATATATATATATATATATATATATATATACTAGAGGGGCTGAACTTTTTTTTCCCAGTGTACTTTAATGTATGTGCCCAGAGGCTAAATTTACAATTAGAATTGATTTTCACTTTACCAACTAAATTTTTTCTGAGTGTGCACATGCAAATATGCATGCATATTAACAGCTAATTACCACAGCATTGGACTTGCTTTTTACTACAGTTATTATAAGGTACTTAACAAAAAAAAAAAGGGCAAAAAAAAGAAAGATAAGTTCAACTCCAGAATTCACATAAATTACCACTTTAAACACAAAACTTTCACTTTGTCACTTTCATTAAAAGAATGTAAATTGCCTTTTTTTTAAAATTGAAATTTAGTAAGTACTATATATATATATATATATATATATATATATATATATATATATATATGTGTGTGTTTGTGTAAAATTGATAATATAGTTTGCTATATTTATAAGTAAAGAGTGCTCAATATTATATATCTAATTTAAGGTAGCAAAGGCCTTAAGTCACTAACAGTGGTCTTATGATTCAACTAAATCTTTAGTTAAATCATATGACCACTTATTGCTTATTGATATTTTTTATTTGTGTCTAAAAAAATTAAAAAATAGAACAAACATTAAATCAGTTTAATTACATTGAAAGATAATAAAATTGCAACATGTTCAATTTATTCAAGATTTTAAAATGTACGGTTAAAATTCCCAGATTGCAGGTAAATGATTACATATATGGATCAATGTGTTTACAGGTTCCAAAATAAGGGGTTTATCAACAATACTCAGACCCAAGTGCACTATATATCATCTTTGGAGGCATGTGGTGTAATGGTTATCATAATAGAAAATGGACACGTTGACCCGAGTTCAAATCCTGGACGAGGCTGTTTGCATATTCATATAACACTAGTATCCTTAGGAAAGATATGCATCCAACTATTCTCCCTCCAGCTCTGAGTAAACAGTAGGGCAGACTGGGATCTTTAACCTTGGTATTGCAACTGGTATAGGAGGAAAATTCTAAATTCAAACTTGTTAAACTCTCCTTAAGAAATTGACTTTCCTACTACTATATAGGAGAAGTTGGTAATTATATATATATATATACTGTTAGTTTTTTGCCTATTTGGTTTTCAAAGCAAGTGGTTATAAGATGGGAAAAGACTTTAAAAATGTTACCAGAATAATTATAATTCCTTACATGTACTGATTGCACCCAGTTCAAAATTGGCATTGCAATTTTATTTCATCTGTGTGTCTGTGTGTGTGTATTAATGACATTTCTTTTTATTCTAGATATATAAATGATCACTTTTATGTTTACAGTAGGGGAAACAAAACTTTGCAATTTTCTCACTCTCTTGACACATTAAATTTGGTCGCAAAACATTCATATAATCAGTCTGTGGCCCTGGTATTAAGTGTTCCCATGATCTGCAACACTCCACTTCAGCCTTTACTTAAGCTAGACTCTGTCCTTCAGAGAAGCTGCTCCCTGTCAAGCCTTATTGATTGTCCCAACCGTATTCTTCAAATTACTCTTATGGCAAACACAGGATGCTTTTTATCATATATGGGTGATAGGGGTGGCTGAGGGTCAGCCACCAATTTATTAATTCTACCAATCTATTAATACACATGAAGTTAATGAAAATTATTTCTACAAGTTTATAAAACTGACCAAAAATGTTTTCCTAGAAACTATTCCCTTAAAAAAAAAAAAACCATATGTACAAAAAATAAGATTTGACATTCTATAGACCACAAGGGTTGATACATTGATTCTGTGTTTGGGGGTAGCTCCTTTAATACAGCACAGAGCTCACAGATCCTTGGTAAATACACTGATTCATGTATAATCTCATAATTTCTTGACAGTTTCTATGCTTGTATGTGTGTGCGTGTATATATATATATATATATATATATATAAGATATTTTTAAAGGCAAAATAATGCAAATTTATGTTGAAAAACATATTTATTTAAATTTTTTTTTTTTTTTTTTTTTCTCTTAATATTTTCGGGTTAAAATCCATCTTCAGAGATTCTTATAGAGTTGAAAAGTTTCCATTTGTGTTTGTTAAATCAACTGTGGTCTAATTCCGTTGAATTTGATGGAGATTTAAAATTTGGCAGAGATCGTAAAGTTCCGTTAAGTCCGTGAGTTGTTATATTTGTGGGAAGTTTGAAATCATTTAAGATATATTTTTTTTTCCTTTTAAATTTTTTTATAATACTATAAAAACAATAATAATTCCCCCACTCCGTGTGTATATATATATATACACACACACATACACAATCTTCAGGCTAAGGTTTTGCTATAGGCAAGAAACTGTCAGTAAACTGGTGTTGACTCCATGTCCTAACTCAAATATAATGCTCTATCAATTATATTGAGCACTATCTGCTTAAATAAGATAATAAAAAAAGTCTCCTGAAAAAAAAACAACAAAACCACACCCAAACACACACCTGTTACAAATTAACTATCTCTGTGACTCCCACCAGACAAGATGGGGGTGGAGAGATAGCCACACACAACACACACTGGTTAATAGAAGCCTGAAGAAGATACCAGAAAATCTGAAACACGTGTCGCTAATGTAAAATAAAAAAAAAATCTTTTAAAAAACATAATCTATTTTACAGGCCTTCTTTTTTATGAAATATTTGATTTTCAGATTGTTGGACCCCTAACAACACTTTTTATTTTTCATCCATATAAACAGTCCTTTAATATTAATTTTTGAATACTAATGAATCCAATGCTTATGTTTTGCAGGCGGTCCATTAATAGATGTTCTGATTAGTCGAGAAGGTTCTCCCTTGCCATGTGATAAAGTTTTGTTGATATTCTACCAAACGTGTCGAGCTGTACAGCATATGCACCGACAGAAGCCGCCCATAATTCACAGAGATCTCAAGGTTGGTCTAAATTTCATTTGAGTTATTTTTTTTTTTTAAATATCATTTCAATAATTGATTTTAACTTGGATTTTAAAAAAAAAAAATTTTTTTTTTTGAGGGTGGGGGGCTGTGTTTATTGGTATATATACATCTTTACATGTATAAATAAAGGGGCCGGGTTAGCTCAGTCGGTAGAGCATTCGGCTAGAAACCACAAGGGTCCTAGTTCGATACCGGTCCTCGCCAACTCAGCGTATGAGTAGCACAGGGATCTGTGCGGTAAAGTAAGGAGCTGATGGTAGGTGTGGCGCTCCACCTCAGATGCTAAAAAGAATCTCCTTGGTCTAGCGCTATTGAAAAGGGGATAGACTCCCTCGCTGACTGGCTGATACCAACTTTAGGCCGCCCCGTCGACTTTACTTACTTTTTGTACATGTATAAATTGTCCTGGGTATGACATTAAACTATCTGAAGTTCCAGTTCTGTTGATCGGGTATGTGAAATACACCTTCATCACTATTACTCCTAGGTCCTCTCTGACCCTGAGTGGTAGTGCTTGCTAGGGTTCCATCTATGGGTTAAATAGAACAAAATGAGTTTGAAATAAATATTTAAAAAGTTGAGTATCCATCAAGGATAAATAAAACAAAATGTTTTCAGCATAAAATGACCCAATGGGTTGACATGCAGTAAATCCAACCAAGGTTGCATTGTTTACATGTATAATGTTTAATGTTGCTTTGTCAAATTGGTTCAAAT
>CM042160.1:50287892-50482892 GCA_023376005.1 Doryteuthis pealeii | reverse complement strand
ACTGGTTAACTTTTTTCCTATATATAGAATTGTGTGTGTGTGTGTATATATATATATATATATATATATATATATATATATATATATGGCCGGGTTAGCTCAGTCTGTAGAGCATTCGGCTAGAAACCACAAGGTTTCTTGTTCAATACGGCCCTCACCAACTCAGTGTATGAGTAGCACAGGGATCTGTGCGGTAAAGTAAGGAGCTGATGGTAGGTGTGGCGCTCCACCTCAGACGCAAAAACAATCTCCTTTGTCTAGCACTAGTGAAAAAGGGATAGACTCCCTCGCTGATTGACTGATACCAACTTTAGGCCACCCTGAGGACTATATATATATATATATATCTCAAGCCAAATTATTAAAGGAAAAATTGTGTTAGTTTGAATACTAACTATATGACATATTCACCAATTTCTAAAATACTACCCCTGTCCTATTATATTTGTTACATTTGCATATAAATTTCATATTCTAAATTTAATAACAACTCTAATAAACACTCCTAAGCACTACTTGATTACATACTAATTCTAATGGCTTGTTAGTTTATATATTCTTACAAGACCCAGATTACTTTGCTGAAACAGCACATGAAGATTTCAGTTAATTATTTTTAAAAGTTAAAACTAATAAGCACTTAAAATAATTTTTATGTCTACTTATGAGATAAGGGTTGATTATGAATAATTGTGATATATTGGACTGTTGTCCTCATCTTTATTGTGTATAAACACAACGTTCAGGCCACTGTAAGCTTGGGCTCTGTTTTTAGGTGTTTTTTTAAAAAATTATCTTGAAATAAGTCATCTTCAGACGATTACCCATGAATTCAAATATGGTTTCAGAGCTGAAATCATCACCACTTAAGAGTCCCCTTGAATTAGTTTAGTACCAAATACAATGATCTGTTTAATTTTGATATTTCAAACTATTGTCTTCATCTTTAACGTTCAGGCAACTGTCACCTCTGGCTGTTATTTTTTTGTTTTGTTTTTTTAAATCTATTTTAATTACCTTAAAATACATCATCTTCAGATGATTATCCATGAATTCACATGCAGTTTTGGAACTTAATCATTACTATTCATTCAAGGGGTCTCCAAGCAGCATAAATGCCACCAGACTTATTAACAGAAATATGATTAGATATAGAAAAATTACTACAAGTTCATTTCTGTTTTAGAATAAGCAATTTTCTTCCATTTAAAAAAAATTACTATCATCATCTTGCAAATAAATCCATTCCCCTCAGAAAAAAAAATTAAAAACAAAAAAACAAAAAAAAACAAATGAATAATTATGATATTTCGCACTGTTGCCCTCATCTTTGTGTATAAACACAGCATTCAGGCCACTGTAATCTCTGGCTCCACTTCAAGTCACCTAAAACAATTACCCATGAATTCAAATGTAGTTTCGGAGCTTAATTGTTATTGCTCACTCAAGGGCACTCCAAGCAGCATAAATGCCACCAGACTTATTGACAAAATTGGGATTAGATAGAGAAAAATTAAATGGAAGATTCTAAAAACTGAAATTTTCAAAATGTCCTAAAGAACACTATTACTTACCTAACCGCTTTAATCTGACCAAGAACATGAAATGAGAAGGTCCACAAAATACAGCAATTGTATCTTACCTCCTGCTAAGACCATTCTATGAACGCTAGCTGTTAAAATTCAAAAGTAAATAGATTTGAAAATTCAAATTAAACTGTTAATATTTCCTAAAGTCACATGGAAATTCAAAGTCTCATCAATTAAATGGTAAGTTAAAAAATACACCTGTTAAAATGACACTTTTAAATCCCGGGGGGGGGGGGCAGTGATAAGAAGAGTCTACTGCATCATAGGACAGAGGTTGTATTACATTTTTTCTTTTAATATTTTGTTAATAATAAACAATACGGTTAAGTTATACTGGAAATAGTTAAATGATCTTTCTGTCTGTTTCAATTTTGAATCCTTGAGAATATGTCCTCATATTATTGACAAACAGATCTTTTGTGAGTCATAATTTCTAGGGTTAGGTGGTAGATAATAATAACCTCAACATTCCCTCATTCTTGATCTCTCTCTCTCTCTCATCCTTGATTTTCTGTCCCTCTCTCTCCCCTCTTTTTGTTTTTTTCTTTTATTAACTGATACTGGAATTTCTCATTACTCTTTAGGCAAACCAGATTATATATATATATATATATATATATATATATAAAATTTAGTATTGGAGAATTGAAAATAAAGTAGTCGATTATGGGTGTGAGAGCTTTTTATTTATTATAGAATACAATACACTCAAAGGGCGATTTTTTACCATTGGTTTCAAAGCTGTGTACTAGCCACTTATCAAGACAACGAGCCTATCTTTTTCCAGGTGTGTTGTCTAGATAAGTGGCTAGTATGCTGTTTTAAAACTAATGGTAACAATCCCCCCTTAAGTGTATTGTACTCTATAATAAATAAATACATATATATAATCAAAAATTGAATGATGAAATCTTCATTATGACTTAGTAGTTTGCAATATATATATATATATATATATATAGACAGGGCAGCCTAAAGTTGGTATCAGCCAGACAGTGAGAGTCTATCCCCTTTTCAATAGCGCTAGACCAAGGAGATTGTTTTGGCATCTGAGGTGAAGCGCTACACCTTCCATAAGCTCCTCACTTTACCACACAGTTCCCTGTGCTACTCATACGCTGAGTTGGCGAGGGCCGGTATTGAACCAGGAACCTTGTGTTTCTTAGTCGGACAATCTACCGACTGAGCTAAGCTGATGCCAAATTATTTTACAAAAGGGCTATATTGTAAGTTTATTTTCCTGGAAGATGGAGAAAAAATACTTCAAACATTGGCAACACTAATCAGTTTATAAGTAAGCAATTGGCATATCCACTACAAAAGATTTTCCGCTGCATGATAGAATTATTTTGAGGATATTTAAGCTGAGTGCAAATCTTGTGATCCTAGACAGAGGACTTAGCCGGTAACAATATGATCAGATAGAGAAGTACTGAATCACTTACAATATTTATTTTTCTGAATGGGTACTCTGCTCATAATATAATAGATTACAATATTTCTGTGTACTTAGTTGAGAGAGAGAGAGAGAGAGCCTCTCTTTGTCCTGTGTTGAGAAAGCTGTATTTTACATGATACCATGTCTCAGTGCACAGAACCAAGTGACAATTTGAATTGAAACAAAAAATCAACAATGAATTTCTGGAACTGACTTTTCAGTAAAATAAAGAAATAGTTGAAAAAAGGAATTTTCAAAATGTTAAAATTCCTGTGATGAATATCTCTTTAGTTTTTCTCATTAAGGTAGCTTTATGTTTTATTATAGGAATAGTATAATTCTCTTCGTAAATAATGGGATTATATTTGGGTTATGATTTAATCTCTTTTTTAACTCTCTCTCTCATTCTCATTTTCTTGTGTTTTCTCTTTCTCACCTTATCTCACTCTCTCTCATGTTCCCTCTCCCGTCTCCCTCACCTCTCTCCTCTCCCTCACCTCTCTCTCTCCCTCCCTCTCTCCCGTCTCCCTCACCTCTCTCCCGTCTCCCTCGCCTCTCTCCCGTCTCCCTCGCCTCTCTCCCGTCTCCCTCACCCTCACCTCTCTCTACTCTTCTCTCTCCCGTCTCCCTCACCCTCACCTCTCTCATACTCTTCTCTCTCTTCTGTTATATACTCTCTTTTCCTCTCCTCTCACCATAACTTTCTCTGTATC
Source organism: Doryteuthis pealeii (assembly GCA_023376005.1). Lineage (NCBI taxonomy): Eukaryota > Metazoa > Mollusca > Cephalopoda > Myopsida > Loliginidae > Doryteuthis > Doryteuthis pealeii. The sequence goes on along the minus strand of CM042160.1, from coordinate 50,479,152 downwards.
AGCCTTCCATTTTGTGTCCTTTAGTATTATTGTCTCTTTCCTTTATTTTGTTTTCTTCTCATAACTCTAATAATACTTCATGTTACTATGATAATGGAATTTCTCAGTACTTTTTAGAAAGACCAGTTCATGTGACATATATATATATATATATATATATATATATATATATATATATATATATATAATGTATGCCAAATTATTTTGCACAAAGGTTATATTGTTGTAAATTTATTTTCACAAAAGGGGAAAAAATAATCCAAAAATTGGCAACACTAACCTGTGCATAGAAACTTTTAAAACTGAAGAAATTTAAGATTTTAAGTCAATAAATGATAAACTAGTATTTTCAATTTGTGGGGAAGGATTTTATATTTAAAACTAAATGATTTCTATTAGTTTTCGTGCAATCAAAATTACAGATTATTCATTTTAAGTCTTCAGTATTTCATGTATATTTCATATACTAGCAATTTTGATTATATTTTAATTGGTTTCTATATAAAATCATTCATAGATTTGATTTTAATATGTTGGAGAATAAAACAATAATATTAAATCAATAACACCAGGAATTTATTAAACCCAGTTTTGTTAAAACCAGTATGCAAATTAACCACACTATATATTATGTAAACTTTTATTTCTTAGTGATATATAGGGACACATTGCAGGATTTTAAACGGACTAATAAGAGGAGCTGTTTTAAGGCAAATCTAACTCAGATTTTCATAGAGACCCCATTAATAAATAAGATTTATTCTATGTATTATAAATTAAATACTCATTGATAAACTTATGCAATTACTGAGAGTATTGTGATTGTTACAGACAGTATAAGTGATGGTTACAGACACAGAATCTCCATTAGATATTAGTTATTTTTTTTATAACTTGTTTAAACTTTCTTGATTATGTGTGCTATTTAGTGACCATCAATATATTAGTGTCTGGCTGGATTTTTTTCTATCTATATATTAATTCACTTGTTCCTTAATCTTCTGAACATTATCATCTTGCAACACCCTCTAGTTAAAAATGAGACTGTCCAAATCGTCAAAGATGAAATGCAAAAATGTAAATCTTGATTATCTGGTGTTGCTACTAAATTCTTATTTCTTATGAATGTTGTCACCTCAGCTAAATAATGGACCATTCCATTTTCATTAGAAAGAAAGAAAGGAAAGAAAAATGACATGCTACACAGAAAAAATATAAGAAACAAAGAAGTGGAAAGATAGGTGTTGAGCGTAATCTGTTTCAATTGAACATAATGAAAAGAAAAAGAGAAAGAGTTAAATCAAGATTATTATACTTTTTACATATTGGACTATTTAGCAATAGCTTTTAAGTAAACATTCAAATATCAAATGTTGTAATAATTGATTTATCATACTGTGGTATATCCAAGGGTCCTGCTAGTGTTTGATAATTTAGCGCAGTAAAAAAATACCCTATGTTCTTCATCTGTACATTTAAATTTAATATTTGCAGGAATTTAGTTGGAGGCTTGTAGTTTAATAGTTATCATTATAGGAAATGGACTCTGCCAAATCCTGGATCAGGCTGTTTGTATTTCACATAGCACTAATACCCTTGGGAAAGGTATACATCTAATTATTCTCCCTCCAGGTATAGGTAATTAGTAGGGCAGACTGGGCTCTTTAACCATGGCTAGGTAACCAGTCTAGGAGAAGGAAAAATCTGCTTTCAAAGCTGTTAAAATCTGCTTAAGAAATTGACCATGTGTCACATCCTACTTGTGCGGAAGGTTTGGTAAATATGTATTTGCAGGGTAATACTATATGAATATTAGTGTATAAATTATTTAAATTCTTCTACTGTAGTCCTATTAAGAAAGGAAAAATCTATTTGTATAATAATTTGGCATGTGCTCTATATAGGCTGTGTAATACAAAAATCAAAACCACATGTTGCAGCGAGTAGTTTTATAATCATCAGGCAATTCTGAAGAATGTAAGGGAGGCACACTTAACCTAACGGTTATCATCATAGGAAATGGAATTGGTGACCAGAGTTCAAATCCTGGACAAGGTTGTTTGCATTTTACTTCCTGCTAATGCCATACTGAAATGCATGAATCCATCTGTTCTCCCTCCAGCTATGAGTAGATAGTAGGGCAGACTGGGTTCTTTAGCCTAGGCAATGCAACGAGTCTATGAGAAGAATAGTTGCTTGGATTAAAATAAATTGCACTCTGCATAAAAAAAATCTTGTGTCAAATCTTTTGTTGCGGAGGGGTTGGGTAAATACATTCTGAAGAATCTCAGCCATATGTCATTTTGTTTTCTGTATTACACTCTCTCTATATGTTCTATCCCAGTTATAGAGGCATGTGGTGTAATGGTTATCATCATAGGAAATGGACATGGTAACCAAAGTTTAAATCCTGAACAAGACTGTTTTCAATTCAATAGCGCTAATACCTTTGGGAAAGGTATGAATCCAACTATGGGTAAATAGGTGCCGACTGTGCTCTTTAACCTTAGTTAGGCAAACAATCTAGAAGGAAAACTTAATTTAAACCTGTGAAACTCTGTTTAAAAAAATTGACCTTGTGTCACATACAGAGGGTGTGTGTGTGTGTGTGTGTGTGTATATATATATATATATATATATATATATATATAAGAGAGAGAGAGAGATGCTGATAGGTACATGTCCTGCGTCACTGACGCAGAAAAATCATATCTATGTATCCCAGTATTTTTTTTCTTCCCCAACATTTCCAGCTAACTGTAAATACATTTCAATATTTTCTTGGAAACGAATAACACTGCATGGGGTACAAGGTAGGGTTAGACAACTTTAGTTGTTCATAGATAAAAACTCTACAATTGATTAAGAAACTTCAGTTGGGACCCATCAAATTCCCTGGAGACTCATTCAAATCAAATCTGTGCGTCCAGGACACACTAAATTAAAAGGTTATCAGCATCACCGTGTGTGTGTGTGTGTATATATATATATATATATATATATATATATATATATAAACAGTAATAATATCTTGATATCTCACTGTATTTTACATATAAGAATATAATAGATCTGTTTTTGTTTTGTTTTTAAATTCTTACAGATTGAAGTTTCTTCATGTCTGTTTCACTTTCACAATGCTAAAAACTAATCTTTTTTTTTTTTTTTTCTTTATAGATTGCCAAGAACACCACCCCCATGTATAGGGCCCCAGAAATGTTAGATCTTTATCAGAATTTTCCAATTAATGAATCTGGTGATATATGGGTTTGTATTTCTTACAATTTTTAAATTTTTTTAATTACTTATTGTCTTTATTTAACATTTTATTTTTACTTATTGTATCTTTATATAGAGTATTTCTGTATAATGGGAAAAACTTTTTTCTGCAGTTATTATTTTTTAATGATATAGGTTTTTTGAAAATTCATCAAACTATAATCATTTTTTTTAAAACCAATTGTAAAATTTAAATGTTTTCTTTTAGAGTTGTATTCCAACTACATTGCTTATTTTTTTATACTATAGACTAAGCATATAAAACATGCAGGCTGCACGTGGTCCTAAGCAAACATAAATGTGGCCCGCGTGCAGACTGTACTCTTCTACAACACTTTTACAGTACCCTAGGGTTGTTTTTTAAAGTTTTTTCCAAAAATTCTTGGGTGAAAACTGTAATTTATATTCATTGGGGCAATGTATTGTTAAGAAACAGTTGTTATCAACATTGTCTCTCACCTCTTTTGAGTTACGGAAGGAGGAGGCTAACTCAGTTAATGAAAGGGAATGAGTCTTTCCTCTTGCCTTCTCCTGCTTTCAATCAACACATGGCTATAATTGAAAGTGACAGTGACACTTGTACATTTTATTATTTGAACTTTGTCAGTAATAGTCTTTTTTTTTCCTTTCTTTTTAGCAAAAATGTTTTTTTTTAGTTATGTATTCATTGGGTTTTAGTTGATCATAAAGAAATTAATGATAGCAATCATCACTTTGTTCTGTTAATGTAGAAAAAGGATTTAATGACTTAGTTGTCATGTGCGGCCCTCATGACAGACATATGTAATCCATGCGGCTCTAGAGAGCTACACAATTTGACACTTTTTAGTTGTAAAAACAAAAATAATTTTTAATTCTCTTTATTAATAAATAGGTCCTGAAATTTAATTAAAATCTAATTGTTTTTTTTTTGTTTGTTTTTTCTTCTTCTGCAAATTCTTACAGAACACAGTTTTACTAAAAGCTGTAAATAACTTTTCAAACATAAATATTCCTGTTTATATTGGTTGTCATTTTCTCCAATCAAATTGCACAAAGACTAAAAATTAACTTTCATACAAATCTCAAGTGCTCTTTTCGTTGTTGTTGTTTTAATATACATATTCAGGGCTGTTGAATCGGAAGCAATTAAGGGGTCACTAAAATCTGAGAATTTACACACTTTATATGGCCCTGGTTTAGTCTGTAAAGTTATACAGTGCACACTCCTTATAAATTGATAATAAAAAGTCATGGTTTTATATTTATTTGTAGGTTATAATCACTTAATTACATTTTTTTTGTCAATTCTGTGGTCAAGGTGTGACATAGTAGCCCTCATTTAAAACGAGTGATGTGTCATTAAAAATAATCGTGGTATATTTATCTCTGGACCTGTATTACTTTGAGAGGCTTGAATTTGGTTGCTGGGCTGATATTGGGTTTGCTGGCAATTCTTTGATGTTTTGAGTCTGAAACCAACTTGGGATGCTCGGGATATCTTGCCTTGTGCCATTTATTGTTTTTAGTAATAACACAAGGCGAAACTTATTTTTTTCTCATAGGATATTTTTATTTTCTCATAAGTCAAACTGCTCTGAGTGAGACACACATCTCACTCAGTCACTGCCTCATTCCAAACTGACTCTCACCTCTCACTCCTACACATCCACACTTCACCACATGATGTCTCTCAACCAGTAGAAAAATGTCCATGTGGCATTGTGCTGACTCATCCTAAAAATTTTCCATGCTAACTGTTGTGAGGTTTTAAGTGGTCAAATAAGAACAAAACGACGGGTAACAAATGTAGAAAAATGTATTAACAGAAAGTAGACAAATACAATAGAGAGATGTGGAAATTACGTCCGACAAACAGAGTTATTGGCATACTCGCATTGGCTTACTCCCCAGCCACAATTATCCCTGTTATTTATAGTAACCTGTCGGCACATTCCATTAGTCTTATAGGGTGTATCACCTATAACACTAGCCTACATGTAACTCTTTCAATCCTGGCTCTTTCCACCCACCCCATTATGTTACAAAAGGAGATGTTGATGACCCTGTTGAAATGTGTGTTTTATATGACAATAACCAGTGGTTTGTTTATGGCATTATATAATACTTATTGACTTATTTCCCTTAATCACATACTGTGAATTATCTTTTAGCTTCAGTTAATAGAAATGTGGTAATTTGGTATTTATATTAACCTTATTTTAAAATTAAAATATTCAAGAATGATTACTTAAGTCCCAATTCTATAGAATGCACTTAAACTTTAAAATTGAATGCACCTTTGAGTTAAAGGTGAATTCAGTTTATAATTTTTCATTTTTAGTCCCTAACCTTTCATAATTCAAGGATTATCTATGCCTCTCTCCTTTTTTTATTTTCTTTTAACAATTTTTAGAAATCAAGGAGCCCCTCCCTGGGGCTTACACTTAATTCCTTTATGAATAGTATTTATATCCTAGGGATCATTTTAGGATGGAGGATGTTCCTTTGGTAGCTGCTATTTTTACTTCCTAGCAGCTTGGTTTACCAGGTATTCTCTCCCAGTGTAATTTTGTGTGTGTGTGTGGGGGGGGTAAATATCCTTTCATAAGTTAGGTACTATCTATGCCTTTCTCCTTTTTTTTTAAATTTATTTTCTTTTTACATTTGTTTGGAAACCAAGGGACTCCTTCCTGGGGCTAACTCTTGATTTGTTTATGTGCAGTATTTATATCCTAGGGCTCGTTTTGGGATGGAGGATGTTCCTTTAATAGCTGCTCTCTCTCTCTCTCCCAATGTGTGTGTGTGTGTGTGTGTGCATGCATGTTGGTGTAAATATCATTCCATAAATTAGGGACTATCTATACCTTTCTTCCTCTGTGTGTCTGAAGTAAATATCTTGCAAAATCAGGTAAAAGTTATTCGTCAAAAAATAAAAGAAATATAAGGAAGTGCTGAAAAGTTCTTGACACAACCAAGAAGGGAACTTCTTGGTTGTGTCAAGAACTTTTCAGCACTTCCTTATATTTCCTTATATGGAATTTTTTTTTTAAAGACTTAAAGAAATTTGTGAAACAACATGCCAAGTGTATTGAATTTCAGGATGAATATGTGGAATATCAAGGTCCTTGGTCAGACTGAGGACTTTTCAGCACTTCCTTCTACCTCCTGTGTTGAAAAGAAATTAAGTAGTTTCTGTCTATAGTATACTTTTTTCTTTTATATTTCTTTGTCTACTTCTTTGCTATATATTTAATAAGTTTCTTTGAAAAATGAACTACATATCGTATTTCTTACTTTTATATATTATTTTCTTTACAAGGGAACTAATTACGTAAACTTTTTCTTATCATGACTAGTTTCATATTTCCTTGCTTCCTCTATATTGTACTAGAAGCAACTACCTGTTGTCACCTGGATAGAGGGAGGGGGGGACAAAAAAGTTAGTCTCACAGATACATTATTATTCAATCACGAGTTTGATCCTCTCTGGATGCACCATTAAGATCCATATATAAAAAAAAGATCTTGCATTGATTTGGCCTGAGGCATCAGGGGGGAAAAAAGTGCACAGACACTCTGAAAAGAAAAATAAATGTCTCCTATTTAAAATATTAAATGCAAAAAAAATTCTATGCCGTTTCTATTCAAGTTCTATTTTTTGATTTTCATGAATATAAATCAAATCTTCATTATTTTTGCTCAAAAAGCAAGATCTAGTGATAGTGAATGTGTGTGTGTGTGTGTGTGTGTGTGTGTATATATATATATATATATATATATATATTTTTTTTTTTTTTTTTTTTTTGTCGTTAATTGTTTTATTTTTGTAGTTTACCCCAGATATACACACCAGCTGCCCTTTATATACTAGAAGTGGCTATCCAGTGTCACTTGGAGGGGGGGGCAAAAATCCTGATGTATTGATTTGTTTACTTTTGAGATTTACAAATACTGGACATTTTTAAGTAGAATTTCAATGCTACTTCTATGTATATTTTTATTTTTTAAATATCTTCGAATACAAATCAAATTTTCATAATTTTTGCACAATAACCAAAAACTGGTGATATTCAATGTGTGTGTGTGTATATATATATATATATAATATATATATATATATATATATATATATATATATATATATTTACTTTGTCGTTAATTATTTCATTTTCATAGTTTCAGCCGGACATACATACATATGCACACACACATACCAAGTGTCCTTTATATATGTATAGAAGATAAGTTTCTTTGTAAAGTGAACTACTTATCCTATTTCTTACTTTTTATGTATTTTCTTTACAAGGGAACTAAATATGTAAAATTTTTCTTATTATGACTTGCTTCGTATTTCCTTACTTCCTCTATAATGAATGCGTGTGTACTCATTGACTTATATGGGAGACTGAATAAAAAATGTTTAAAATAACTTAGCTCATCAACATACTGTACATGATTTATCATTAAAAGAATTTTCTTTTTTCTTACCCCCCCTCCCCAATTAAAACCAATTTACATTCCTTATATTTCACTTTCTCTGGTAAACATTTTGTTTATCGTCCTCTCTATAATTTGGGTGCTAATCCAAAGCATAAATGGGCTACCATTACCACATATAGTGCTTATATGCTAGGGAAAGGTATGCATCCAACTATTCACCCTCCAGCTATGGGTAAATAGTAGAGCAGACTGGGCTTTTTAACCTTGGTATGATAACCGGTCTTGGAAAAGGAAAACTCTGAATTAAAACCTGTTAAACTCACTTAAGAAATTGACTTCATGTTGCATCTTGCTCATGTGGTAGGGTGGATAAATATATATATATATATATATATATATATATATATATATATATATTTACCAACCCCTCTGCACAAGCAGGATGTGACACAAGGTCAATTTCTTAAGCAGAGTTCAACAGGTTTTGAATTCAGAGTTTTCCTTCTCTTAGACTGGTTGCCTAACCAAGGTTAAAGAGCCCAGTCTGCCCTACTATTTATCCATAGCTGGAGGGAGTGTAGGATTCATGCCTTTCCCAAGAGTATTAGCGCTAAGTGAAATGCAATTACCACATCCAGGATTTGAACTCAGGGCGACGAGTCCATTTCCCATGACTTTAACCATTACACCACACGCTTCCTATGAATATATATATATATATATATATATATATATATATATATATATATTTTTGGATGTTTTTTCATATTTTATTTGTTATAGTATACAATACATTTAAGGTGCAATTGTTATAATAAGTGTGCTAAAAGGCAGCGACTGAGGGTCTTATTGTTCTGGGTATGATGTTAAACTCTATCTGATGGTTAAGTTCCAGTTCTGGACCTATGGGGAATGTGGGTACTCCATCATCACCATTACTCTCAAGTCCATTCTGGCCCGGACTGATAGTACTTATTAGGGTCCCATTTATGGGTTGAATAGAAAAAAAACTAGTTTTAAAAAATAATTGAATACCCATCAAGAATGAATAAAATTTAAAAATTTAAAAAACATCTTCAGCATAAAATGACCCAATGGGTTTGACATGCCATAAAACCCAAGCAACCAACAATTACTTTTAAGAGCCAAGTAGAGTATCAGTTGTCATCATAATTCTTGGAAATGAGTCATTTCTCAATCAATTGATGTCAGTCTGTGTCATTGTTAAACAAAGATGGACTCACCTGATCGTAATTAATGGTTGATAGATGATGATGGACTGAGGTCAGTCAGTTTGGTTGATTAACAGTGTCAACAGTTTTGACCAGTTTAGATGACCAGTCATTACTTGACATTTACAGATTATCAATGACAATCAATAAAAAGGACGCCCCCTTCACTCTCTCTTTCTCTCTCCCCCTTCACTCTCTCTCTCTCTCTCTCCTCTCTCTTCTCTCTCTTTTCTCTCTCTCTCTCTCTCTTTCTCTCTCCCCCTTCACTCTCTTTCTCTCTCCCCCTCACTCTCTCTCTCTTTCTCTCTCCCTCTTCTCTTCTCTCTTCCCTCTCCCTCTCTCTCCCCTTCTCTCTCTTTCTCTCTCCTCTCCCCTTCACTCTCTCTTTCTCTCTTCTCTTTCTCTCTCTCCCTTCTCTCTCCCTCTCTTTCCTCTCTCTCTTTCTCTCTCTTCTCTTTCTCTCTCCCCCTTCTCTTTCCTCTCTCTCTCTTTCTCTCTCCCCCTTCTCTTTCTCTCTCTCTCTTTCTCTCTCTCTCTACTCTCTTTCTCTGTCACCCTCTCTGTCTTTCTATCCCTTTCTTTCTCCTCCTTTCTCCCCCTCTCTCTCTCACACTTTATATAATGTTAATTGCAGCAGTTATATTCCAAGCATACTTTTCCTTTTTTTCAATTAGTATTATCAACTCCCTAAACAAGCTTATTAACTAAGTTTTTGTTATTATTATACACTGACTTATTCACAAACTGGTATCCTCATCTTGGTTGTTTATAGTCTCTATAGTGTTTTGGCTATTTCTCAGATGAAGCATTATTATTATAAACCAATTTATTCAAACTGATTAACCTCATCTTTGTGATTATACTACATTTCAACTATTATTCTTTCTAGCTTTCTTCAGGTGTTTGAGATTTCATTACCTGACTATAAGTTTGTGCTTGATCAAAACCAGGTGGGTCACCAGGTGAAGGTGTATGATCATGAAGGGTCCCGAAACAGCAAACAATACCATCATGTGCATCTTCAAGATGTAATTTTTGTTAAGTGCTTGTCATAATCGATAACTTTCTCAAAATTTCAAGCTGAATTCCTGACTAGGTGACTGTTCTTATTATGCTGTCCATGTTAGAACATATCGGTACAAATGCAGAATAGCACGCAAGAGAAAATGATTTAGAATCGCAATTTACGTATAAATAGTATTAAATTATGGAAACTCCCAAAGTAGCCTAACCCTAAAACTAACCCTAACCTTACCTTAAACCTAGCATCTCAAAGGTTTCAGGTATTTCCGTGAAATATAATGAAATGTAATGCTTTTATACGTAATCTAATGTGTTATTCTGCATTAGTACCAACATATCTATCATCAATTAATTCTAATTGACAAAGATTTAGCTATTTTCTTTTTAGTGGGTGGGGATTCTTTTTTTTTTTTTTAATTCTTTTTATTTACTGCTAAAGTTATTCATTTATTTTTGTACCACCATATATGTCTCTAAATTGAAATCTGTACTTGCTGGTCCATTGGTCTGTTTAAAATAAGTGTTTGTGGACTTTTAAAAAAAAGTCCTAGGTCAGTAAAAAAGGTCCTGCTGACAAATATTTTGGGACATGAAAAGACCCATTATTATTGATTTTCTTGAAAAAAAACTGCAACTGTAAACAGAGCTTCTTCCTATCCACTTAGACAAAATTCACCTTATTTATTGAATAACCCTCATGTTTTGCTTTTATAATTTTTTTCTTGTATCTGTTGTCACTAAGATGGAAAAACTATGATGTTTAATTATCCTTATCAAATTTCAGAAAACATATTTGTAGCACATAACAGATGTTTGCATTTATTTATTTATTTTTTAAATCTTTTTCAGGCTCTTGGTTGCCTTCTCTTTCAATTGTGTTTTAATGAACATCCATTTGAAGATTCTGCTAAATTACGAATACTTAATGCCAATTACTCGATTCCTGAAACTGACACAATCTTCACCGTCTTTCATGACTTGATACGTAAGTGATATTTTACTCTTATTTCTTCCACTCTCTTTGAAATAGGTTTCTACTAGCAGGACCTGTGGATATACCACAGTATGATAATTTAATTATTACAACATTTCATATTTTTAGCTAAGAGCTATTGTAAAATAGTTCAATATGTAAAAAGTATAATAATCTTGATTTAACTCTCTCACTCTTTTTTCTTTCTTTCCTTCTTTTCATGTTCAATTGAAACAGATTAGTTTTTAATTTTATCACTTCCCTCTCTCTATCCCTTTTTCTTTCTTTGTAGCATGTCCTTTTTCTTCCCTTTCTTTATGATAAAAACTCATAAGAAATAGGAATTCAGTGGATAAGCAACACCAGATAACTAGGATTTACATTTTTGCATTTCATCTTGGACGGTTTGGACGGTCTCCTCTTTAACCAGATGGTGTTGCAAGATGATAATGGTTATACAATTAAGGAACACAACTATTAATATATAGATTTGTCATCCACACTGTCAGCACCAATGGGGCCACCTGTTGGCTATGGATGGCAATCTGTAATGCTTGAGGACGGAATCATGGTGGCTGAGCAGTCCATGTCATGCAACACTCCACTTTGGCCCTTACTTAGGCTATACAGACGGTTGGAGAGGCACCCTCTGATCAATCCCCTAGTCACGTCAAGCCCTAGCACCTATATGATTGTCCCAATCCTATTGCCCTTATGCAAACCCCAATCCTGTTTATCATATATGTGCTAGAAGGTGCCTGAGGGTCTTATTGTCTTGGGTATAACGTTAAACTGCGTCTAATATACAAATACATAAATATTGTCTCCACCCTAAAACATGAAGGATCAGTTGGTGACCATTATTAGTATTATTTATAACATTGGAATTAGTACTCTTGTCATCATTAGAAAATCTGTATATAAAACTGTATCTTAACTGATTTTTGTACCAGTTGCACTAAAGATAAAATGGTTATTTCCTATAACTTCAACCTAAAAAAAAGGGGGGAACCATTCTTGACTGATAAATTATTTATTTATTTATTGATCTACTAGGAAAAAAGAAGTTAGGGTTAGTTTAATGGGAAAATAATGGGTAATTAATTAACAGATGAAATTCATTCAGAGTGGTTCCCCTTTTTTTAGGTTGGAGTTATAGGAAATAACCAATAAAATCATTCTTGTTTTTTTTATTAATATGCTTATCAGTACAAAATTTTTTTTTTTTTTTTTTTTTTTTTTTTTTCCGTTTGCAGGTTCCATGCTCCAAATTGATCCTCGCAATCGTCCGAATATAAATGATCTTACTGATAGATTACAACAAATTGCGGCCGCTTGTAACGTGGACTTAAAAACTGGGCTCGGCTTTTCTAATGGTTTGAGTCCTCAACGTAAGTAAATTTTAAATGTATGCCATAAAATCCAACCAACAATTCTTCAATATTATCAAATTTATAAGTCAGTTAGGTTAAGTGATAGTAATTATTACAACATTTTGAAATTTCTGTTTTAGAATAGTAACTTCTTCCATTTTATTTTTTCTTTATCTAATCACATTTCTGTCAATATGTCTGGTGGCATTTATGATGCTTGGAGACCCCTTGAACTAGTGGTAATGATTTCAGCTCAGAAGCAACATTTTAATTCAGGGTAAGCGTCTGAAGATAACTTATTTTAAATTAAGAAAACATCTAAACAGAGTCCGAGGTTATAGTGGCCTGAATGTTGTGTTTATCTATCTATACATATATAAAGGGCAGCTGTGTGTATGTCCAGAAGAAACTAAGAAAATAAAGCAATTAACAACAAAGTAAATATATATACACACACATTCACTATCACCAGAGCTTGCTTTTTGTGCAAAAATAATGATTTTATTTATATCTGAGAAGATATTTAAAATTAGGATTTGAATAGTAAGAGAAGGGAAAGTCATTGGTGGCCTTCGTGATTAAAACATAAATCAACTTTGTAAGACCAAAACAATCAATGGATCTGCGAGACCAACTTTTTATTTTCCCCCTTCCTCTATCCAGTGAACACTGGGTGTTACATAATTCATAGGTAGCTTATGAATTATGCAAGTACTGATCAGAGATCATTAGATTCAATATAACGGGGGTTGAGCGGAAAATTACCTCAACCATTATGGTTATGGTTGATTTGTGGTGACATCCACTGCACCCCCACTCCCCGCAAAAAAACACGCCAGTAGAAGCGTGTGACAATTTTTAGTTTAGTTTAGTTGCAGCCAGAAATTCAGAGTGAACAGACGTGAAAGTCTTACTGAGATGTCGCTTGTTTCAATAAAAGCTACAAGAAAAACAACAAAGTCTTGTTAATTCATTAAAACAAGAGGTGACCAGCCCAAAGAAGAAAGCAACCTACAGGATCAGCCCTGAGAAGATGGGCCAAAGTTAGCAAGCAAGATCCCCTCATCATCATCTCTACCTGCCTCTCTCTCTCTCATTTATATACTCGATGTAAGGAGTATATAACAAGGGTAGCCACTTCTAGTTAACAATAAAGATAAGGACAACAGTCCAAAATATCAAAATTATTCAGTTTAGTTTATCACATTTAAAATTCTTCAATTTGAACCTTTCCACAAATCGTATAAAACTTAAAAAATGTCTCTTAGAGAGAAAAAAAATTTTTGATTAATCTCTTCTTTTTTTTTTCTTTCCAGCTACATCCTCATCAACTCCTGAACATCAGTCAGTACAGGGTACTCCCCCTCCCCGACCACCTCCACCTCATAATCCATCAGTCCCTGCATCCCAGTACAGCCACCCTTCCGAAATGACCCAGGGATATCCTTCATCTGGGGCCAGTCAGCTCTTCAGCTCCCTCAAAGGAGCTGGGGGGAGTCTTTTTAAAAATATTAAAGATGCCTCATCAAAAGTTATGGAGACTGTTTCTGCGTAAGTAGATAGTTTGTTTTTTTTTTTTTTTTTTTCCGTTTTATAATGTGGATAAATTTGCAACTGAATTGAAAACTGGTGCATGTTGGTTTTAGGATTCTATGTATAAAATTTTAGATTTTGTAGTTCACATTTATCTGCCCCTCACCTTTTTGTCTCCAAGCCACACACACCTTTTTTTTTTCTTTTTTTTTTTCTTTGTCTCACTTTTCCTTTTCTTTTTTTCCTTTTTTTTTGATAAAATATAGAAAACATTTAGATTTTGGAGTGGTAGTACCTGTTAGGGTCCCATCTATGGGTTGAATAGAAAAACATGAGTTTATAAACAAAATTGTATTATGCATTAAGAATGAATTCACAACTTTGTTGGCATTAAATGACCCACCAAGGTTGATATGCCACAAAACAAACAAACAAACCAAACCTAGATTTAGATTTCTATAACAATGATGAAAATGTGGATTCAATTTTTCTTTTACCTTAAGGATAATTCTTATCTCTTGAAAACCAAAACTGTCAGGAATCTGGTAATGGTGAAGTTTTAAGTTACATGCCTCTTCTGTTATTAGTAGGAAAAAATTTATGAGAGCATTCTGAAAGTAATGACACCTATTTATTTATACAGAATCTATAACATATACAGAGAGCACAAATAAAATCATTGGATAGAGCAAGTTTTCAGCTACAAAACACTATATTTCCACATATTCATCAACATTGGCTATGCATTTTTGTTTGTTCTAATAACTTCTACTGGGAATGTTTCATGGGAGATGAAGATAACATTCATCTATTTTCCTCTACTATTTTTTTATTGAACAATTGCATTTTTTTTTTTGAGTGAAGTTGCTAACCCTGGTTTGGATTCAGTTTTTCCTTCTCCTAGATCAGTTGCCTTAACAAGACTTCATTGGAGTGGTAGTACCTGTTAGGGTCCCATCTATAGATTAAATAGAAAATGAGTTTAAAAATAAATTGAGTACCCATCAAAAATGAATAAGACAAAACGTTTTTGGCATAAAATAACCTAACAAAGGTTGACATGCTGTAAAATTCAACCAACCAAGACTCCATCACTCAGTCTGCCCTACTATTTTACCTCTAGAGGGAAAAGGAGGATTCATACCTCCACAAGGGGCATTAGCACGAACTGAAACACTCATTTATGATTTGAATTTGCTTTATCAAGACTATTTCCTTGTAAATATACCTGTGCAAGCTAAATCACTGCTTTATATTTTAAAGAAGGCAGCAAGAGATATTGGCCACATTGGTGAACTCAAATAAAACAGAGTTCATGTGTTTTAAACAAGATGGATCCACACGATATGGTAAGCCTTTGAAATTAGTAAACCAGTTCACATACTAAGGTAGCAATATCTCATCTACAGAAAACAATATGCCTTGTCGGTGGGGCGTTAGAATGCACCGACTGCACCTCTGCAAGGGGGTAAGACTCCCCCAATGGGGCCACCTGTTGGCCGTGGGTGGCAACCCGTGATGCTTAAGGATAGAGCCCAGGTGAATGAGCAGTTCATGACATGCAATACTCCACTTTGGCCCTATCTTGGGCTAGACGGGCGGTCGGAGAGGCCCCCTCCGATCAATTGGCTGGTCACGTCTATATGATTTTCCCAACCCTATTGCCCTTATGGCAAGCCCCAACCCCTTTTTATCATATGGGTGCTAGAAGGCGGTGCCTGCGGGTCTACATGTCCTGGGAATGACGTTAAACTCTATCTGATGGTGAGGTTCCAGTTTTGGAGGTTTGGGGAATGTGAAGTACCCCTTCATCACCATTGCTCCCTGGTCCACTCTGACCCGGAGTGGTAGTACCTGTTAGGGTCCCATCTATGGGTTAAATAGAAAAATGTATTTATAAAAAAATTGTATTATCCATTAAGAATTGATTTATTTCAAAACTTTATCGGCATTAAATGACCTACTGAGATTGATATGCCGTAAAACAAACCAAACCAAACAGAAAACAATGTTAATATATGCATAGGAAAGGCATGGACTGCTATAGACAGATTATCGATCATATGGAAATCTGATCTCTTATAAGATAGAGCAAGAATTCTTCTAAGCTCTAGCTGTGTCAGTGCTGTACAGTATGACTGTACCACTAGGACTTAAAGAAAATGATTAGAAAAAAACAAACTAAATGGGAGCTAGACAAGGATGCTGCATGCAGTCTTGAACAAATCCTGGAAGCAGCTTCCCACAAAAAAAGCAGCTGTACAGCCACTTACCTCCTATCACACAAACCATCCAAGTATGTCAAACAAGACATGCTGGAGAAGTAAGGACAAACTTATAAGGGATTTTCTCCTGTGGACACACCAGTGTAGGCCAACCGGCAAAAACCTGCATCAATCAACTCTGTGCAGATACTGGGTGTTGTGCAGAGGACTTCCCAGGGGTGGTGACTGATAGGGATGGTTGGCAAGAGAGTCATGGACATTGGTGTTGTCAGCATGACCTATTGTTAGTCCTTGAATCCAACTCCAAAATGTTAGTAGTTTTTCAGTCCAGTTATAATCTGCAGCTCTCCACTTGTTTACCCCCCCCCCGAAAACTTATGTACTAAACTAACTACTCACTTTATTGTGAATCTTATATACCTGTAGTCTTTCCCTTTAATGGCCCAGTAAAATCACTGCTATGCAAATATTCTAACAATGCCATCTATTATGTTTAACTATTTTCACCAAATATCCAGTTACTGAGGGGACATAACTCTTTATCTTGGAAAGAGCATCTTTATCTTGATCAAGTTCAAGAAATAACACTTATGATGACAACTTTTATGTAACACACCTATGGATTTTTTTTCGCCGTGTAGGTGGGGCTTAGAATATGCTGTCTGTATCCCCTGCAGAGGGGTAAGATCCCACCCCAAAAAGAAGGGGTATTCTGTGTATTACACTAAACTGCATCTGATGGTGAAACTACTGTTCTGGAGATCTGGGGAATATGAAGTACCTCTTCATTGTCATTACTCCCAGGTCCACTCTGACCTGGAGTAGTAATAACTTTTAGTGTCCTATCTATGGGTCAAATAGTTCTCTTTAAAAATTATTCTTACTCGATTGGACAGTGTGAAAGAAAACCTCTTAAGAAACAACTATACAAAAATATGAATGTGATTCTCTAATCTCTAGGCATAAAATAAGCCTAGATAGGTTGACATGCCATTAAAATCAATTGATTAATCATGCATTTCTTATTAGGTAAATAAGAACAGCAGAAGCAACTTAGTTTTTTTTTCTTTTTCTTTTTTAGTTTTTTTTTTTTTTTTTTTTTTTTCTTTTTTTTTTTCTTTTTCTTTTTTTTACAGGAAAATTATTTCTATGAAATCCAGCTTTGCTAGAGCTACAGTGAATATGGCTTTTCATCTACATCACTGTCAATACTACTGAAACACATTGCCCACTGCCTGTGTTCACACCTATTATTTGTTTTTTTGTAAACAGCCAATGAGTGTGCATGAATATTAGTAAGAGTAATTGTTTTATATGGAGGAAATCAGTGACACATGTTTTCACATCAGATGCCATTTTGCCTGTCCAGTTGCTATATGTAACAAATCAACAACAAAAAATGGGTTATTGGTAGGAAGTTTCAACCTCTACTGCCATACTACCAATATCCTCTTGTGGGGAAATCATTAGAAATATTACTTTCAGAATGACCTAATAATTTACAGGCTCTAGTTAATCACTGGTAAAAATGTACTAGCAAGAGTGGTGACTGAGGAAAAATACAGTTTTGTAGGTGAAAACTTGCTCTATCTATATTTACGATAAAAGAATATCAAAGAATTGAATTTATTCAAAAGTATTTTTAAATAAAATCCCTTTTTTCCATAAATTCATCGCTAAAATTTGTATATAGCATAAAGTCTGTTGTTTTTATCTTTATGATTTAGTTAAAAATGAGTTAAATATTCCAGTGAAAATGACAAAAAAAGCATAAAAACAAGTTCAGCAGGCTTCAAAATTAAACATTGCGATCTAAAATATTTAATTTTTTCAGAAAATTATTTTATTTTCTCTTTAATAAAACTTTTAAACTGAAATGAAAAGTGTTTTACCAAATATAATCAAAGTTTTATGTTCTGTTTGGTGCTCCATACTTTCCATCCACTGTGGAAAATTTTCAGAAACATTTCTCATTGTTTTGATACCAAATTTTTCCTATTTCCATATTCTTTAATTTTGATGGTTGCCATGGAAATTCGTAGCGGTCATTTTGTACTGGAAGATTCAGACTGGGAATTGAATGAAATCATCAGACCAGGTAACCAATAAGCACCCCGGCTGTTTGCTAGATTCAAAAGGACAGGTTTTGCTTTTCACGGTCAACTTCCGGTTGTTTGTTAACTGACAATTTTTAGACTTTTTAAAATTTTTTCTTGTCCTTTTGAATCTAGCAAACAGCTGGGATGCTTATTGGTTACTTGGTCCAAATCATCAACTACAAAGTTTATTTTAATCACAATGACTCAGATACAGATGATACACATGCTGTTGTACATCATTACTTATTTCATCTTTCTAGCACCAGCACACTAACCATTACTCCCCGCAAAGCACCTCCATAACACATGTATATATTTACCCAATCCCTCTGCCGTGAACAAGATGACACAAGGTCAATTTTTTTAAGCAAAGTTTGAATTCTAATTTTTCCTTCTACTAAACTTGTTGCCTAACCAAGACTAAAGAACCCAGTATGCCCCTACTATTTACCCATAGCTGGGTGGAGAACAGATGGGTTCAGGCCTTCTGTAAAAATATTAGCATGAAGTGAAACTCAAACAGCCCCACCCTGGATTTGAACTCTGATCACCAATTCCATTTCTTATGACCATAACTGTTATGATAAGAACACCTCCAAAGATGAGCAGCTCATAGTCAAGTCACATTGAAAGCACCAGTTCCCAGTAGATCTCCAAAGTTAAGCAGCGATCAACCTTTTCAATACTTAGATGGGTGAGCATTTAAGCAACAGCAGGTAGTCTAAGAAACCAAGTAACAAAATGACTTGATTCGGCATTAAATGACCCAAAATGGATTGATATGCCATAAGACAACCAACCAATCATTCAATGTGTTAAATAATTCCATTTCATTTTTATATAATCATCCTATCTAATGGCTTATGGTCAAGTCACATTTAAGCACTTCCTGCTAGAACACCAAAGTTAAGCAGCAATGGACCTCTTTGATACTTAGATGGGTGACCATTTAAGCAACTGCGGGTACTGTAAGCAATCTAATATCAAAATGACTTGATTCAGCATTAAATGACCTGAAAAGGGTTGATATGTTGTAAAACAACCAAACCAAAGATAAGTGCCTCTATGTAGATGTCGGTCTCCCCAAGGTTCTGTGTAGATGACTGAAGATTATAGTAAAACAGTTAGAAAAAGGCCCCCCTCTGCTCAATCAGCTGACCATGTCAGGTCCTAGCACCTATAAGATTGTCCCAATCCTATTGCCTTTATGGTAAGCCCCTAATCCTTTTTATCATATATATGCTAGAAGGCAGTGGTTGAGGGTCTTAGTGTCTTGTGTATGACGTTAAACTCTATCTGATGGTGATGTTCCTGTTCTGGAGCTCTGGGGAATGTGGAGTACCCGTTGATCACCATTATTCCCAGGTCCACTCTGATCCTGAGTGGTAGTACCTGTTAGGGTCCCAGCTATGGGTTGAATAGAAAAAAAATGAGTTTAAAGAAAATTAGTTTAAAAAAGAAAAATTGAGTAGCCATCAAGAATGAATAAAACAAAAGATCTTCGGCATAAAATGACCCAACAGGGGTTGACATGCCGTAAAACCCAACCAACTAACCAACAATTAGAAAAATCTTAAGTTTTGATCCATATTGCAATATTTAAGTTAGTTTTTAGTTGATATCATTATACGTTTAGAAGTTTCTGTCAGAATTAATATAGGATAAAATAAGGGATCAACTGATCACAATTTTAATTCAGAGGTGTAATTTTTTTTTTGTGCATTCCTATTTTAATATTATTTTCATGTTGATGATAAATTCTATTTACACAGAAAAATGCAAGACGTTTCTACTAAGTAAGTGTAAATCTTTTGTATTGTATGTAAAATAAAAACTTCTTATAACTCAACTTTATATTATAACTAAACTGTCTAACCTTTATAATTCTCAGCCTGTCTTATATGTATGCAAATATTTAGTGCATTTTCTTTCTTTCTTTCTTTCTTTCTTTCTTTCCAAAGGAAGTTTTGTTAATTTTTCTTTTTTATGGTGGTTCAATAGAGGGACTATGTATTATCTAATATAATTCCTCCTAATATCAGCTACCTTACATTTTATAACAGATTTTTAATGGGATGGGATGTGTCCGTTTCATTTATAATTCTATATATTGGGACGCTTAAAAAGTTTCTGGTTTTATATTTTTCTAATTAATGTTAGATTGAAATTGTTCAGCAATAATTTATCAAAGAAAAAAAATAATCTTTGTGCTGTTGGCTTTTTATAGATAACCCTTTCACTACCAAGTTTGTTTTTGTGAATCAAGTCTCAAATAGGCACCCAAAATCGCCCCAGTAATGGAAGGTTCACTTTTGCTTGTCACCGCTAGCTTCTGCTTCCGTTTATTGGTAAACAAACCAACAGACGATTTTTTGAACTTATATTGTATCTGACATTATAATTTCACTGTAATTTCAATATTGATTTTAATTTTAAAAAATTAGTTATTTCATGTTATTGTTGTTAGCATTTGTCATATACAATGTAATCGTCTGTTGGTTTGTTTACAAATATTCAGAAGTGAAAGCTAGCAGTGACAAGCAAAAGTGACCTTTTCATTACTGGGGTGATTTGGGGTGCCTATTGGAGACTTGATCCTTTTTTTTGTTAAGTTTTAAATACAAAATTATGCTTTGAGTATGACATTTTAAGGGTTAGAATGAAAATGAAATTTAACTGAGACACCAATGTCCTAGTGGTAGTAAAAGAGTTAAAGAAGGTAAATTGTAGATCAAATGTTTAAAAAAAATATGCATAGTTTATGGAGATTGTAAAATTTACTTTCATTTGATTTAATGTGCCATATTGGTGTATATACATAATTCAATAAAAAGAGATGATCAAAATACATATTGTTTTGAATACAAGTCAAATTTATAGTGATACATTCAATATACAGTTATTATTAGGTATTTTGGATTTTAAGCAAGATAATAGTGTGTTGAAGGAAGAAAAATTGAAATGTTGAATAAATTGTTCATTAAGATATTAATGTTTTTTTTTAACTTAATAAACTGGACAAATTTTGTTTGGTCATTGAATATTTAAATATCAACTTGATCAAAGATACAATTTTTTTCTTCTTTCCATCTATTTTTAAAATTTTTTTTTATTTGAATATTCTACTCTTATAGTTTTTTTTTATTTTTAGGGTTTTTATCTATTTTTTTTCCTTACTGTATATCTATCCACTTTCATCTTCATATATATTATTGTGGGATATATATATATATATAATATCTGTAATACCCAGTACTTATTATTCCAATAGCCTCGGAGGGATATTTTGGTAAATTTCGGTTTCTTAATTACTTTTTCTGTATAATAAAAGACAAAAAAAAAAAGAAGTTATACTTTTCTAATACTAACTTTGCTTGTCTGCTTGCAAATAGTTGAAGTTCTAACCTTTTTTTAATGTTTTATTAATCATGTTTTCTGAAAATATTTGAAATTGCTTCTTTATTTTTCCAGTTAACCTCTTACCTAACAATTGTTGGTGTACTGACTTTCATGAATTAGCGAGAAATGCGGCATAAAAGCTGGGGGTCCGCTTTATCTGAATCTAATAAAACTATCATTGTATTATTTATAAGGTAATTTATGAGGAAGTGCGTCCCGGTCTCCTACCTAAGAAATTGCTACCCGGTGACTATTAAAATAACGTCCCCAGCTATGTCGGTGTTACTTGAAAGAAAACAACCAACTTAGGGCGTTAAATGTATTTTAGAGGGGGGGGGCTTCTCTTTTTTGGCGTAATTCTTATTTATTTATCGTAATTTGTCGTAATTCTTGTTCATTTATAGAAATTTGTCGTAATTCTTGTTTGTTTATCGTAATTTTTCATAATTCTTGTTTAGATATGAAGATGGATATATAGTTTGGAATAGACTGAGATAGATAGATAAACAAAATAATATAGATAGATTTTTGTTGTAATTCTTGTTTATTTAAGCTAAAAACAAGACATTAAACAAACATGAATAAAAGAAAATCTGAGACGACATAGCTGGGGCTGTTATTTTAATAGTCACCGGGTAGCAATTTCTGAGGCAGGAGACCGGGATGCACTTCCTCATAAGTTACCATTTATAATTTAAAGGATCATGACCCCCAATATTCTGGCATGCATAGAATGATTTTCAGCCTGCATGTTTGATTGTATGAATTTACCCAACCCCTCTACCACAAGCAGGATGCGACATAAGGTCAATTTATTTAGAGGTGTACAGCTGGTTTGAATTCACAGTATTCCTTCTAAACAAGTTGGTGTACCAAGTCCAGTCTGCCCTACCATTTACCCATAGCTGGGAAGATAGAATAGTTGGATTTATACTTTTCCCAGGGGTATTCAAGTTATGTAAATAGCTTCATCCAGGAATTGAACTCTGGTTGCAGTGTTTATTTCCTACAACGATAACCATTACACCTCATGTGCCTGCATCTCTCATTGTAGGGTATGTTTGATGCCATGCACCTTATAGGTAAGGGGTTAACAATGTTTCATTTTTTTGTTTGTTTTTTTTTTGTTTGCCTATTACTCAAAATACTGATCATTTTCTATAATAAATGATTTTATATTGCCAAATATTTTTAGACTGTTTAGTATTTAAAAAAAAACAGTATAAATAATTAGATTCTTATTGGATACTCGGACCATATGACCTTTAGGCACCCCTTTTGCGATCTCGGTTCGTGGGGACACTTTTTCCATTTACACCATCAAAATCTGTTTGTTTGTTAGGGTTAGGGGTTAGTTTTATAATTTTTTTTTTAAATCTAAAAATCGTCTGTTAACAATTAACTGGATTTCAACAATGTAAATGGAAAAAATTTCCCCGCGAATCGAGATCGTAAAAGGGGTGTCTAAAGGTCATATGGTCTGGATACTCAGTACTTCTAGTCTTGTGTCAAGCTAAGCAAATAATTTATTTGCAAAGAATTCTTAAAACCAGCAAGTGGTTTTATTCAATCAAATGATATATATTTACCAACCCCTCCACATGAGTAGGATGTGACACAAGGTCAATTTAATATGAGTTTAATTTGAATTTAGTTTTCTTAATCCTAGATCAATTGCCTAACCAAGGCTAAAAAGCCCAGACTGCTCTACTATTTACCTATGACTGGAGGTAGAATACATGCATACCTTTCCCAAGGGTATTAGTGCTATGTGAAATGTAACTAGCCCCGTCCAGGATTTGAACTTGGGTCGCCAAGTCTATTTCCTATGACAATAACCATTACACCCCACACCTCCCACGTTAACTCTTTTAGGTAAAATTTTATGATTCAATCACAGAAATTTAAATTTTTTTTTATTTTTTTTTAATTTTTTTTTTCCATATTTATCTATTTATTTATTTACTTTAGATTTATCCAGGTAAATTTCTACATTTCACTGTTCACTGAAAATAAAGAAGAAAGTGATTTTTCAATGCTAAACTTATTAACGCAAGTGTTACATCCAGAATCAAATTATTATATGTATAATTCATAATAAGTTGTACTTAATATTACCTTTCAGTTTTGATAGTGGAAAGGAATTGATTTCTATTTCCCAGGTAACTGTGCCAGATGTTTTGCTCTAAGCTTTAAATAGGAGAGTGCAGTTTAGTGTGTTAAATTGTATATTTTTAGTCATCGACAATACACGTCAACTTGGACTACAAGATTCTACAAGCATTTATGAATATTGGACACTTATCCTCACCTTTTGACATTATTTAACCCAACAAATTTCTGCACATAGGTTAACTCTGTCTTGCTTTCTCTTTTTATCATCTATTCTTTTCTCTTGTAATTTTAAAGATGTTTATGGCCGTCTGATTTTTATACAGCAATAGACTTACAAAACTGGGTGATATTCAACTGTAGTAAACGTGGGAGGAAGAGAAAAAAACTATAATTGTTTTCTTTGTTTCTGATTAATTTATAATTGTTTTTGGGTTTGTTTTTTTTTTTTTTTACTATTAGAAATATTGTTTATGCTCAGTTGATATATATATTTAATTCATTTTTTTTTCTGTTCATTTACTGTGTAGTGTTAATATATATTCATTTTATTAAGTATTTTTTTAAATTCATTTATTCATATAGTGTTAATATTTTATTCCTTTTATTAAATATTTTAAAAATTCATTTACCATGTAGTGTTAATTTTATTAATTATTATCATGTAGTGTTCATTTTAAGTATCTTTTAAGTTCATTTACTGTGTAGTATTTATATATATATATATATATATATATATATATATATATAATTTTTTAATTGATGTGTTTTACTTGAATATACTTGACTCTTTATATTTTCATCTAACATGATTCTTTAATTATAACATTTATTTTGTTGCGATATTTTTGATTACATTTTAACTTAATAAATCCATAATAATACATTCTAAATTAACACTAAATTAACTGAACTTTAGTTTTATTTCATTGGATTAAAAAAAATTTTTTAAATTTTTTAAATGAAATCATCTTTAGAAGATACAAATTTGTGATATTTTTTTAATTAGTTTTTAACTTAAATCCATTATACATTCCAAATTAACACTTCAATTAACTGAACTTAATTTTATTTCACTGGATTAAATTTTGGTGGGGGGGTTAATTAAATCCTTTTTAGAATAACAAATTCTTAAATCTTGATAAAACACACATCCACAATTTTAACTTTCATATTGGAAAGTTTAATTTAAAAAAAAAAAATTAAATCCTCTTTAAAAAAAAAATTCTCAAACATATCTTCATATAGATACCACACACACACACGCGCCTAATTTTAACTTTTACATTGGAATGTTTGATCAAGAGATGAATACTTTTTGTTTTAATAATCAAAGAGAAAGTTCTTTTGAAGTTGAGAACTATCCAGAATATTCCTAAAAATCTATATATTTGTTTGTATGAATGTAACTGTAACAAAGTAAAGAGACTATCATAAGACATTTGTTATTAGAGCAAGACTCTTAAAAAGACTCTTAGAGAATAAAGCAATTTACAGTTCAATTTGCAACTGAATGATAATTTTGTTGGATATTCATTCATGATAAATATGATTTTTAAATCATCTAAACTATGAAATACTAATTTGAATCCTTCAATCCTTCATAAATATACACACCAACATCATATATTACTTTGTATGAATGTAACTGTAACTCAACAAAAAGGGCATATCATAGCACAGTTGTTATTTGAGCAATATATTTAAAAAGACTCTTAGAGAATAAAGCAGTTTACAGCTCAATTTGCAACGGAGTTCTGATTGAGTTCGGGTCAGAATTCATGCTAAATATTTTTTTTAATGCTAATTAGAATCCTTTACTCCTTCTTCGAAGGAGTGAACCATCATCATGGACAGCTGTTAACTCTGAAATGCTTATTAGAATCTTTCAATCCTTCCTTAATAGAAACATCAATATAATCATAGACTGATGTTACAACAGGAATCCAACCAGGAGGTTCACAGCTTGTTTAGTGTATCTTAAAAAAAACAACAAAAAAAACATGGGGGTGGGAAGCCAGTGGATTGTCCAGCAGATTACCTCCTACCTGAAAAAAAAAAAAGCAAATTTTATGGTTTTCTGTATTCGAAGAAGAACTGGGATGAATTACATCATCAATGTATGTTGATGGATTCCGATCCAAAGGAAAAAGGATTCTGGATTTTGGCAGTCTCGTATTTTCAGTAGCAAATCAACCAAAAACGTAATTAGTGGAATATTTGGATATTACGCTAATTTGGATATCATTAAATGTCCAAGGAGATGAAAGAAAACAAACTTGTTGTGGTGATAAGCATGAGTGAAACAAAGAAAAGGACGAGTATCAAAAAGAACCCTGCTAGACTGACCGTCATTTATTCTGGTCATAAAAAATACAAGATGAATAAACTGGGTGTTTATCTTAACAAAAGAAAGTGGCAACACCGGGCGGTTGTTTGCGAAAACTCTACTGAAGGAACCCAATTGGAAAATAGTTATAGTAAATTATTGCAATCAAAACTTTTGGAAAACAAAAACAGTGATATACCTCGATTATCACCAGGTGATATGATGTAAGTTATTTTATTTTTTACTTGTTTCTTTTCTTCTTTTTTCCCTACCCCCCCCCTCTTTTTGCTTTTTATCACAACTCCCAGAGTATCATTCTAAATAAGAATAAGCCGACTAAAACATTTGAACTTGCTTCCATTGTTCTCATTTTTTTTTTTTTTTTTTTTTTTTTTCTCTCTCCTTATTGCCTAATATATCAATCAGGATCAGCTGCAAAGGTAGTGTGAATAGTTAACTGCCATTCCTCCCCCCCCAAAAAAAAAGAAAGAAATTTTACATGTTAGCCTATCATCTGTCTTTCCTTTAGCATTTTGAGTTTTTTGGTTTTTCTCTCTCGATGAGTTCCCAATTTATCAATAACAAAGATCATACAGGTAGATCACACGCCATTCAAAAAAAAAAAAAGAATTCAAAATGTTAGCCTATGATCTATCTTCCATTTGGTATTTTGGATTTTATGTTTTTTCTTCTCTCCTAACAATACCTTACTACTTAGACTAGGGTTGTTTAATATGTTGATTGTAACGGTAGTGCATGTAGATTACCCATCATTCAAAAAAAAATTAAAGATGTTAGCCTATCATCTATCTTTCCTTTGGTATTTTTGATTTTTTTTGTTTTTTCTCTCCTGATGACAATACCTGTTTAGACCAGGAGTGCCTAATATATCAATTGTGATTGACTTGATGATTGTGACACTAGTGTGCCATTCAAAAAAAATTTTTTATTTTTTTTACAAAATTTTTTAAAGATGTTTGTCTATCATCTATCTTCCCTTTGGTATTTTGGATTTTTTGGGTTTTTCTCTTCTGATGACAATAACTTACTACTTAAACCAGGGTTGCCCAATACGTCTATCACAAAGGTAATGAGTGTAGATCACCCACCATTCAAAAAATAAAATTTTTAAGATTTTAGCCTATCATCTATCCTCGCTTAATCATGTTGGTTTTTATCTACTGATGACAATACCTTTCTATTCAGACCAGTGTTGCCCGATACGTCAATTGCAAGTGACTGGTAGATTGTGACGCTAGTATGGGTAGATCACCGGCCATTAAAAAAAAAAAAAAAAAATTTCGGATGTTAGCCTATCATCTATCTTCCTTTTGGTATTTTGAGTTTTATGGGTTTTTTTTCTCTCCTGGTGACAATACCTTACTACTTAGACCAGGGTTGCTCAATATGTCAATCGCAATGGTTGTGCATATAGATAACCTGCCGTTCAAAAAAAAAAAAAAAATTTAATAAATTAGCCTATCATCTATCTTCCCTTTGATATTTTTGATTTTTGTTTTTTCTCACCTGATTACAATACCTTACTGCTTGAGCAAAGAATTGAATCTAGAACTTGCTAGTAGTAACTAATACTCTAAGCAAGGTTCATTAAACTTAGTTGGGTAGCTGGGAGGGGATACACCATAAAAACAGCTGTCATTACTGCCACTTCTCCTAAATATAAATGACCCAACAATAATTATTTGCAAATTTATCCTCATTAGCCTTTTTTTATTTAATTATTTATTCTGTGTTGAATTATTAGTTGTTATTTGTATATTAATTTCATTTTCTACATACTCTAGTATTTCAATACAGGTAGAACAAAAAATTATAAAAAAAGAAACAAAAATCAAGTTATTTTTCTATGTTTACATAACTGTGTGTTGTGTACATTTGGAAAACTGACCCAAATGTTCATTTGACAGTGTTAAATCAATGTTAATAAAAATTTCTCACTTTTTTTTGACCTTTCAGCTTTTATTATATGAGATTAAAACTGGAACTTATGATTATGATTTATTATTTCTTGTTTATTATCTAAAACAGGGTGAATAAACTTATAGTACATCTACCCCAAATAGGGTCAGTTTAGCTCGGTCGGTAGAATAGCTTTGAACCACAAGGTTCCAGGTTCTCGGTGCATGAGTAGCATGGCTTGGATCTGTGCAGTAAAGTGGGAAGCTGATGATGGGTGTGGTGCTCCACCTCAGATGCAAAAACAATCTTACTAGTCTAGTGCTAGTGAAAAGGGGATAGACTCCCTCACTGTCTGGCTGATCTGACAACAGTAATACCAATCTTATTTTACATGCACCCACAAAAATATTTTGAACAGATTAAAAAAATCTAATTTTTTTTTCTAGATTTTGAAAGAAAAGAAAAAGATACAAGTCATTGTTTTAAAATAATTAACGTTAAGAATGCTTCATAATCTATCACAATTTAGCTGTATACATCTTTTCTATGATCTCTGACAATCTTGTACACACACACACACACACACACACACACACACACACACACACATATATATATATATATATATATATATATATATATATATATATTTTTTTTTTTTTTTTTTCCCAACAAATTTTTTCATTCAAAATAAATGTTCACTCTGATGAAGGTCGAATCTTCTGTGT
The DNA here is from genome assembly GCA_023376005.1 of Doryteuthis pealeii. NCBI lineage: Eukaryota > Metazoa > Mollusca > Cephalopoda > Myopsida > Loliginidae > Doryteuthis > Doryteuthis pealeii. Next base: position 50,450,505 of record CM042160.1, on the reverse strand, counting down.
GCAAAATATTTTCACACACATAAACTGACCGAAACACATGTGTAAGTGATAGCGATTAAATTCATTTTATCCATCTACATTTCTTTTCTTTACTCATTTTTCCTCATATATATATATATATATATAATATATATATATGTGAAGTAAATCCGACAGTATGAATTAAAAATTTAAAAAATTCCGTCCCTGAATGTGAGCGTTCGTTTGTACCCCTCCTGATTAACAGTTTATTTATTCCGTCTTTCCTTTATAAATATAGTTGCTTTGAAAAAGACTGCTTTATTAAAAGGTTGAAACAGATCTGACAGCAAACTAATAACATCATTTGTTTTTTCTAAAATATTTTCAATATATATATATATATATAATGTGTGTGTGTGTAAGGTTTTAAATAAAATTAATCTATATCTACACTAGTCTGTTCACATCTTTTAAAAAAAATTACTTATGATTTCTCTTTTTCTTTTACCTTTTTTTTTTTCTTTGGATTTTTTTTTTTTTTTTTTTTTTTTTTTTAAGATTATCATCAACCATCAGAGCTGATGAGCTCTAAAAATTGTAAAACTTTCTCACTTTTTGATTTTTCAGCTTCTATTATATGAGAATAAAGCTGGAACTTATGATTAGGCTCCTGATGTATAGTTTATGGAGTTCAATTTTTTTTTTTTTTCATGAATTTCTTTAGTAAAATTGTCCCATGAATAATCAATGTAGGTGGCAAATATTAAAATTCCATAAAATCTGTCAATATGATTGCAGATTTACTTGCTTATAACACATGGTGTTATAACTCTCTGCATGAACAGGATGTGACACATGGTCATTAAGTGCAATTTAACTGGTTTGAATTCAGAGTTTTACTTCAACTAGGCAGGTTACCTAACCAAGGTTAAAAGGCCCAGTCTGCCTTACTATTTACTCATGGCTGGAGGAAGAGTAGTTGGATGTATACCTTTCCCAAGGATATTAGTGCTATGTGAAATGCAAACAGCCTCATCCTAAACTGCATCTAATGATGAAGTTCCAATTCTGACCAGAGTAGCAGTACCTGTTAGGGTCCCATCTATGGGTTAATAGAAAAAAAATTGAGTTTTAAAAAATTTTTTGAATACCCATCAAGCATGAATAGAACAAAATGTCATTGGTATATAATAACCCAACAAGGGTTGACATGCCATAAAATCCAACAAACCAAACCTATTAGAAAGTGCTGAAAAGTTCTCTGCCCAACCAAGAAGAAATGGACATTTTATTAAAAAAATAATAAAAAATTCTTTTTATTCTTATTTTATTTATTCATTGGATTTTGGGGGGGGTAGGTGGGGGAGAACTTTGCAGAATTGTATAGAATTGCCTTGAGAATATCTAGTACAATTCATAGCTTAAGATAATTCAATTCTTGGTTTGACGAGAACTTTTCAGTACCCCTACTCCTTTGTATTTCAGTAAGTAAATCTGCTCTAAAGACAATATAAAGTCTTGACTGTGGAAGTGAGTCAGTCATTATTCTGTACTATGCTTGTGGCAATGCAGGAACTGTATTGAGTTACGGCTTGCTTGCAACCTTTGTCTGCCAATCCAGTGGTAATTGGGCTTCAACATTGTAAAGAGAGAAAAAAGAAAAAGCATAACAAAAGCACAACTTGACTACATCCTAATAAACAAGAAATGGATAAATAGTGCTATGAACTGCGAGGCATATTCCTCCTTTGAAGGAGTATCCTCTGACCACAGAATAGTCACTGCAAAATTACGACTAAGCTTGCGTAGAAATAGAAAGCAAACTAGTAAAACTGTACGATACAATTGGTCGACTCTTGCAAACAGCGATATATGCAATCGCTACGCTGTCACAGTAAAAAATAAATTCGATATCCTCCAGGAGACATCTGAAAGCCTCTCACCAAACGAGGAATACGAGAACTTTGTTAGTGCTCACATAGAAGCAGCAGCAGAGTGCGTACCAACCAAACTAAGAGCTAAACACACTGTTCCCTGGGAGACAGAAGAAGTTAGAGAAAAAAGAATAATTTAAAAAAGCAGCCCAACTCAATAAAAAAACCCGGCCAACACAAATTTACACAACCTTAGAAAAGCCCAGATAGAACTAACCAAAACATACAAAAAAGAACAAACAGAATATACAGGCGCAAATAAACAACATCAAACAATCAGTGGAAGACAGACAATCGCGATTAGCATGGCAAATAGTAAATGAAATCAGCGATAGGAAAGTACCTCTAGATCAAAGCTAAAGGCAACCAGCCAGAAAGATAGACTGCAGAAATGGAAAGACCACTTCCAGAAACTTCTGGGGAACCCACCTAAAAACATAGAAAATAATACCCAAAGATCATAAATAGACAACTAGACATAAAACTAGGGGATTTTACAACAGAAGAACTCGACGAAGTATTAAAGAAACTAAAAAATAGAAAGCAGCAGGTCTAGACGAAATACCCCAGAAGTATGGAAGATGGAAAGTTCAACGACATACTGCTTAGGCTATGCAATGCTGTATATAGACAAAATAGAATAAATAAATGGACGGAAGGATGCATCCTCCCATTCCGAAAAAGGAGATCTAGGAATCACTAAAAACTACAGAGGCATAACTCTTACTGCTATTGCAGCTAAAGATATATAATGCCCTTCTTCTTAATCGCATCCGACCGAAATAGAGAAAGTCCTCAGGAAAAACCAAAACGGTTTCCGCAGAAATAGATCCACAACCTCTCAAATCCTAACTATACGACGAATCATAGAAGGGGTTAGAGCAAAAATCTAGAGGCAACGCTACTATTCGTAGATTTCTCTAAGGCATTTGATTCCATACACAGAGGGAAAATGGAACAAATACTACTAGCATACGGTCTCCCAAAGAAATGTTTGCTGCCATAATGATGCTCTACAAAGACACTAAAGCAATGGTACGCTCACCAGATGGCGACACAGATTTCTTCGACATCACCGCGGGGGTCCTTCAGGGAGATACATTAGCACCATATATATTTATCATATGCCTAGACTATGTACTCCGAACTTCACTAGATACCATAAAAGAAAAAGGTTTCACTCTAAGAAAAGCAAGAAGCAGGCGATATCCTGCACAAACTGTCACAGATGTAGACTATGCTGATGATCTCGCACTTCTTGCAGATACCCCGGCACAGGCTGAGGCACTCCTGCACAGCCTGGAGAAGGCAGCAAAGAGCGTCGGCCTATATGTGAACTCTGATAAAACTGAGTTCATGAGCTTCAAAAGAAAGGAGACATCTCCACACTTGACGGCAAGCCTCTTAAAGTCGGTGGAACAATTCACATACCTAGGTAGTAATATCTCATCCACAGAAAGCGATGTTAACACTCGAATAGGAAAGGCATGGTTGGCCACAACAAATTATCAGTCATATGGAAATCCGATCTCCCCGACAACTAAAGAGACGATTCTTCCAGGCCGTGGTTGTGTCGGTGCTGCTGTATGGCTGTACCACCTGGACCCTAACAAAACGCCTTGAGAATAAGCTAGATGGGAGCTGCACCAGAATGCTGCGAGCGGTCCTGAATAAGTCGTGGACGCAGCACCCCACAAAAAAGCAACTGTATGACCACCTACCCCCCATCTCACAAACCATACGAGTAAGACGGGCTAGGCATGCAGGACATTGCTGGAGAAACAAGGACGAGATCGTAAGCGACGTACTATTGTGGAAGCCAGCACATGGACACGCTAATGTAGGCCGCCCAGTCAGGACCTACATTGACCAACTATGTATGGATGCTGGCTGCTGCGCGGAGGAACTCCCAGAGTCGATGAATGATAGGGAAGGTTGGCGAGAGATTGTCATGGATATCCGTGCAAACTGCGCGACATGATGATGATGACTTATACAAAGTGATTTAAAAAAACATATACTTCTATGTGATAACCTTTAGGAGATTGATTTCAAACAGTCTTTACCTGTTCATTCCTGTCAACACATTCTTGGAATCTTCTCCAGGTGTTCTCTGTAATATCAGTTTTGCTTTCCTAATAATATACTCCTATAGATGTTAACATATTTTTTTAATCACCTGTTGAAGGTTCCAAAAGTGTATTGATGGATAATAAACAGGTGAAACTGTTTGAAATCATTGTTTCATAAACGTATAGTGTTAACATTTTTTAAAATCTGATAATGAATAATGATTCCAAGAATTTGTTAATAGATGATAAACAGGTGAATACAGTTTGAAATCATCTAATATTATAAATGTGAATGTCAGTGTGTCACATTTTTCAACTTTGCTCCTAGAGGCTGTAGCCCAACATATTATACCATTGTGGAATTGGGCTGCCCCCATGAGAAAATTAAAAACATTCCTAGGTGAATCTGGACCTGCAATTCTGAAATTTTGGATTCCCAAGTTTTCATTTCTGTGATTGTTTTCAGCGTGTTTTGATTTTTGTTTTGTTTTTAACATTTTTTTTTGTATGATACCAATTTCTTTAAAAACTTGGAAATAAATTTAGGAATAATCCAAATTAATTGTGAAATCCAGCAAAAATCATCTATGAAATAGAAATAATTGTTTGTATGGAAAGCAACGACCAAGATACATCAAATTGTCTTTAAATTAAGTGTCATTGTTGCTCAATCAAGAGCCCTCCGCAAGAGCTAGCTATCTTAATTGCTGCCATATTGGGCAGCTTTTAAGTTAGTGACATCATAAAGGTACTCCTAGATGAGTGTCAATGTTTATTTTGTTTTTGTTTTTGGGGGGGTTGTTGCAGTTTTTTTTTTTTTTTTTTTTTTTTTTTAAAATTTTTGTTTTTTAATCCTATTAATTAAATCAAAATAATTCCTCCTCCTATTCATTGCTGTACATCAAATTGTCTTTAAATGTCATTGCTGTTCTGTAGGTCCAATCAAGAGCTCTCCACAGAAGATAGCTATCTTAATTGCCACTATATTGGGTGGCTTTTAAGTTGGTGATATCATAAAGGTACTCCTATAGGAGTGTCAATATTTTGGGTTTTTTTTGTTTGTTTAATCCTATTGATTGAATCAAAATAATTCTTCCTCTATTCATTGCTGTTCTCTCTTTTTTTTTCTTCTCTTTTCAGTTCTATGAACAAAAATGAATTGGATGTCAATTACATAACATCAAGAGTGCTTGGTAAGATTTAATGATTTTTCTTAATTTTCTTTCTTGCATCTATCTATGGACTAAATAGATAAAAAAATCAGGGCTATTTCCTATAACTCCAACATAAACAAAGGGGAACCACTCTTGACTGATAAATTATTTATTTATTTATTGATCTACTAGGAAAAAAGACGGGGTTAGGGTTTAATGGGAAAATAAATAAATAATTTATCAGTCAAGAGTGGTTCCCCTTTGTTTATGTTGGAGTTATAGGAAATAACCAAAATGAGTTTGCCCATCTATGGGTTAAATAGAAAAATGTATTTATAAAAAAATTGTATTATCCATTAAGAATTGATTTATTTCAAAACTTTGCTGGCATTAAATGACCCGCTGAGGTTGATATGCCGTAAAACAAAACAAAACTAGTTTAAAAAATAATTGAGTACCCATCTAGAATGAATAAAACTAAATTGTCTTCGGCATAAATTGACCCAATGGGTTGACACGCCATCATTCATCATTGGCATTTCAGTCTCGGAAGACTTTAATATAGTTTTTTTTTACCCCTGAAGTTACAGCGCCTCCTGTGACTGAAGTCCAATGTTCGAAAAACATTTTCAACCACAGATGTCCCTGAAGAGTTGATGTGCCGGTGCTTTGTCACTGCTGCTTTCTTCTGGACCTCTTGTCTTCATGGTGTTGCACCATGGTGGCTTCAGACAGGAACAGTCCACTACGGAGAGCCTGCCGCCACCTGAACCAAATTTTCCCACCTGGAAGGGGTAATGCCAATGCACCCGAGATCATTCTTGCAGACATCTTTGAAATTCAGCTGGGGGCGACCAATCTGTCACTTACCTGACGAAATCTCTGCATAGAGGTTGTCCTTTGGGATTCGTCCATCAACCATCCGGCGGACATGGCCTAGCCATCGGAGATTATTGACATGCCATAAAACTCAACCAACCAATCTTTTTTACAATTTTTTTTTTTTTTTTTTTTTTTTTTTCTCCATTCATTTTTTTTTTCTAATTTTAAAACAAAACATTAGGTCATTGAAGAAAGCTACAAAAGGTGAATTAGTAGCCGTGGTCATATGATTATCTAAATCTGTTAGTCATTTTTAAATAATTAATATTCTGTGATGACTGGAGTCTCCTATTTCTATAAATACCTCTGTATTGTATTCTTAAAGTATGACAGTAAACTGCATCTAATGGTGAGGCTCCTGTTCCTGAGCTCAAGAGTGTGGAGTACACCTTCATTGCCATTACTCCCAGGTCCACTGTAACCTGGAGTGGTAGTACCTGTTAGGGTCCCATCTATGGGTCAAATAGATCTGCTTAAAAATGATTTATATTCAATAGGACTTTGTGCAAAAAATCTCTTAAGAAATGACACAAAAAATATGAATTTATAATGAACACAATCCTCCTGACCTCTAGGTATAAAATAACTCTATAAGGGTTGACATGCCATTAAAATGAATCTGCATTGTTATAGGAGAATAACTTTTAATTTTATTTTAATTTTTTTTTTAAATCTATGAATCATCAAATATAAACAATAATTTCTTGTGAAATTGTACTTAAATTCATTCACATGACATATTTAAATTCATTAAGTCTTTGCCTACTTTAAGCCACACACAATGGCTTTCCCACCACTACGATACTAACCATAAGCCGCTGGCAGTACCTATTGTATATGTCACTTGTATACACAGAAAAATCACTACATGAACCCCCCCCGCCATCTTTTGATCTTTCTGTAAACGAACCTTGAGACAGGTTCTTGATCTCTATTCCAATAGGGATCATACAGATAAAAAATTACCAAGAAAATTTTCTATTGCAGTGAAGGAATTATGGTAGGCAAAGAGTTAAATTGAAGATTTAACACAAACACAAAATAGAAAACATAACTACACACACACACACACACACACACACACACTAACTAGCCTAAAAACACATAATTCAGACCAATAAACTAAAAGACATATACATATAGAGATGTGTGTAAATAAGAAGAAAAAATAATAATGATAATAGTAGATAAATTAAAAAAGAAAGAAAATTACATTATTTTAAGTAAGCCAACACACATGATTTCAATTTGAATTTTTGGCCCACAATTTCAAATTCTAATCTCTAGTGAAAAATTATCAACCTACTTGAAAATTGACTGTCATATTCTTAGTTTTCTTAGTAAAATTTATCATCTTTTAAAATATTTTATTTAAGTGATAAAAAACCCAGTGATTTTCTACAGTTTTTTCTTATAATACAAATTTGTAACTTCTTCACCTGACGATTGCCTCGCATGAAACCAATATGGTTGTGAATGTTTCTTTATCACCAAATAAATAGATATGTAAAACCTTTATATATTTATTTTATTATATTATATAACAGCTCTATTTTATATTGAGGACTCTACCAATAATACTGCGTTTGGTACACTGTTCCAGCAAAAGTTGAAACAGTGACCATCCCACACTATATATATATATATATATATATATTGTTTTGTTACAGTTTTAATATTTCCATCTCATTTTGTATATTACTTTTCTAGTGATGTCCTTCCCTGCTGAAGGTGTTGAATCTGCTTTCCGTAACCATATTGACGATGTCCGTTATTTTCTTGAATCCAAACATCGGGGTTATTACGCAGTTTTTAATTTATCTCAGCGCTGTTACCGAGCAGTCAAATTTGAAAACCGGGTGAGTCTCTCTCTTAGATTTGCTTTTTTCAATGATCTTTTTTTCTAATAATTTTGTTTGCTTTCTTCTGTTAATTTATTCCTCAATTGTTTTCAATTGGGATCTGTTTGAGAATACTAACAGGGATGACATTTAACCTTCTTGAGAGAAATAAAAAATATATCGAAATTATATATCGGATATAAATTACATCCATAAATATATCTACAAAAATTACACCAGTAAAGGAAACTTGAGTATCAGCTTTTGTCTCACGTTCTGAAAGTTTTTAACATTAAATAACCCACATTATTATATACCATTAAACAAACCAAACCAAATCTTATTATAATGGAGATTGTGGGTTTGTCTGTCTGTAACCGAAACTATATTACTACTCAAGTCACAATTCCCTTTTTATTTACATCACGTTCTCCATGATTTTATTTTTCATTTAAACCTCCATTTAAATAAAATAGTTTTACATTATTAAGACTGTTGACCATATCTACATACTAATAATATGCAATTGTATTTATATATACAACAAAATAGCGGTTTACAGTGTGAATGGGAAGGCTAATTTGCATATTGATCTTAAAAATTTGATTTTAATAAATATCTGCTTAGTATTATTGATTTCTAATTGTTTGGTTTTATCTTAATGAATATGAGCAAAAATCTTGGAGATAAATCTTAAAAGAAATCCGTTAACAAGAAGAAATAACTGTAATTTTATTCTTTACTTCCTATTTTAACTAAATAGTTCAATTAGGAAAAATTACCAATGAAAGAAGGGAGTAAGGGAAAATGATGGAAGAGTTAATATCAAAGTTGTTTTATTTTTCAATCATACCCCCTCTGTTCCAAATCTTTTTATCTGCATTCTTATTCAGTTTCATTAGCTTTTCTAATTTAATATGATATTTTATAATATTAAAACTTAAATACTTGCACCCAGAGGATGCATATATTTGCTAGTGAAGTTAATGAAAATTATCCATACCAATTTGAAGATATCAAGAACTTGAAACATTGAAACTTTTCTCAAAATGACTTGTTTTGGCATTAGATAACACAAAAAGAGTTGATATGCTGTAAAACAACCAAACCAAACCCTTAATTCTTTTAATGTTTGTTCACTCACTATTCATTCATTCCTAATTATTTTAGGGTCTTAATTTTCCAAAGAAAAAAAACAGCTCGATATTTGAGGCTGAGTGGTATTTTACTTTACTCCATTTTGGGTGTTCAGAGAAATCACATCAGATATTAATAAGTCTTAATGTCTAAAAAGCTTCATCAGAATGAATTTTATTATTTTAAAACAAAATGATATATAGACGAGAACTCCTTCTCTACCTCCTCCTTTTACCTTTTCCTTGTCTATATATCATATAGTAAAATATCAACTAAGCCAAAATATTTGGACTAATGGATTTGTAGAGTTAAACAGTGTATCCCCCACACACACACACACACTTCTTAGATGTTACTAATATGTTTTTTCTTTCTTCTTTCTTCAGGTCTCCGAATTGGGCTGGCCTACAAAGAGGGCTCCCACTTTGGCAAGCCTTTTTGAAACCTGCAAGAGTCTTTATAATTGGTTGCGGCAAAACCCTAAAAATATGTGTGTTATACATTGTTTGGTAAGTGATAACTTTTATTTGTTGAAGACAATGTTTGGAGTTTGATGATCAGGTTTCAAACCCAACAATAGCCGACAGATTCATGTGTTGATAAAGTTGGGAATGGTATATACTGAAAAAAGTTCTGTTTGTATTCAAGTATTAAGAATAAACTCTCTCCTTGTGTTACCAGTTATCTTGATTTTGGAGCTTTAGGGAGTGTGAAGTCTCCCTTCTAAAGTATCATCTGGAATACTATTGGCTTAAAAACAATATATGCAAAAAAAGATTTGGTATTAGATATCCTACAAGGGTTGATATGCCATTGAATAAAACTAGCAGGACCTATGGATATACCACAGTGTGATAATTTGATCATTGCTACGTTTGATATGTTTACTTAAGAGCTATTGAAATTGTTCAATATGTAAAAAGTATGATAATCTTGATTTAACTTTTTCTCCCTTTTTTTTCTTCTTTTCATCATGTTTGATTAAAACAGATTAGCGTTATTACTTCTGCATACTCACCCCCTCTCTCTCTTTCCCTTTCTTTTTCTTTCTTATATTTTTTCTATGTAGTATGTCCCTTTCTTCCCTTTCTTTAGAATAAAAACCGAATGGTCCATTATTTGGCTGAGGTGATGACACTCATAAGAATTCAAAGGTTTAGCAACACCAGATAATTAGGATTTATATTTTTGCATTTTATCTTGGATGATTTGGACAGTCTCATTTTTAACCAAAGGGGTTACAAGATAAGTCATATAAATAAGGAACACGAGTAATAATATATATATATATATATATATATATATATATATTATATATATATAACCAGATAACCAACCTTTTGTATTTTGCTGTTATAATGATTAAATCACATAGTGTTTTATACACTGTTTTGTCAAAACTTGATTTTTTTTTTTTTTTTTTTTTTTTTTTTCTGAAAAGTGTTTTTTGGATTTAAAATATAAACTCATGGTTTATTTTTGTGTTCAAATTCCAGCAGTTCCTTGTGCTAATTATTCTGTTTATTTGTTGTTGTTTTTTTTTTTTTATTTAATTCAGAATTTATTTTTTCAATTTGAAATTCATTTATTTATTTTATTTTGTTTAAAAAAATCTTTTGATGCTACCCTTAAGCCTACAGTGTTCCGTCTTTCCTTGCAGGATGGTAAATCTGTGTCTGCCACTGCAGTTTGTGCTTTCCTTGTGTTTTGCAATCTTTGTAAATCTGTCCAAGATGCTTCTTATTTGTTCATGGCAAAACGAGGCTCCCCAAACCTGACTGCGTCCCAGCTAAGGTTTGTTTCAACATATTTTGTATTTGATAAATATTGCATGTTTATATATCCCTTTCACAACAAAAAACACATAAAACAATGGCTTTTGAAACAGGGTTTCTCAACAGGGGCCATATTGCCTCATTAGAGGGGAACACAGGGCTAAATTTGAAAAAGAGTCAAGAGAAGGCTACAGAAAATTTAGGATTCATATATATATATATATATAGGGGTGTAGAAAAACACAAATTGTTCCAAAAGATGAAATATTTATTCTTGATGGTAATGTTGACCATCCTTTTCATATTCCACAAGTCTCCTACCATCTCCACAAGATTTCAGCGCATGTCCTGATGAAGTTTGCATAAACCGAAATGTTATAACGTCAACATTACCATAAAGAATAAATCATTCACCTTTTGGAACACTTAGTGTTTTTCTATTTTTCTACATACTGTCGGATTTATTTCCCCATTTTACTATAATATGGAGTAATTTGTAATTAATAATTTTCATTTAAAATTAAATGTTAAACTTGTTATTTAGTTAAAATGTTAAATGAATCTAAGCCTTTTTGTTAACATAATTATTTATTTATTGTATTTTTCAATCTGATCTATGCAAAGTATCAAGTTGATGAACAGAGCACAGGGGAGGAAGGATAAAATATTAAAGTTGGCATGGGTGGGGGCACAAAAAACTTGCATTGGATTGAAGGCCAAAAAAAAGGTTGAGAAACACTGTTTTGAAAGATTGAAATAATTATTTTTATATGACAGACAATTTCAATATTTTTTCTTTTAACACTTGAAAATTCAAATTCTGTACAATTGTCTTGCAGCAACATGGCTTCTCATTATTCTTGACCTCTTTCAGTGAGAGTCTACTCCACATCCTTTCCACACATGGAACAAAATAAATCATATTTGTCTGAATTTTTGAGATGGGCTTGATAATTTTTGTATTATTTGGATTTTTTCAACATGGTTAGCTGAATGAGAACAGTCTACTGCCATGGATTGATTAAAGGGTTTGAAGATCCATGAAGGTTGCCAATTTCGATAAGAAACACCTGAAGAAGGCTGGTGGGCATATCAGCCGAAATGTTGTGTATAAAGGGCCGGTTTAGCTCAGTCAGTAAAGTGTTTGGCTGGGAACCTCAGGGTTTCAGGTTCGATACCGGCCCTCGCCAACTTAGCGTATGAATAGCACAGGGATCTGTGCGATAAAGTGAGGAACTGATGCTAGATGCTAAAACCCTCCTTGGTCTAGTGCCAGTGAAAAGGGGATAGACTCCTTTGCTGTGTGGCTGATACCGACTTTAGGCCACCCCACGACGACTTATAACAATAAAGATAAGGACAACAGTCTGAAAAATCCAAATAATACAAAATATTTTAAAACCTTCTCATAGGTCCATCAAGTGTGCATACATCAAACCATTTAGCTAGCTATGGGGGACAGACAAACTAACTCTTCCCAGTTGTAGATATAGATTTCTTCAAAATTTTCTGCTGAATAATTTAATTAGCCTTTATTATTGAGAACTTAATGTCACCCATTTGATGCTTACCTAAGATATCATTGCTTAACTCATTGTACCCTAACAGTCTATAATGACATTAAGTTAAAAAAAATTGATTAATAAAATTAAAAAGAAAATTCTTGGTTGGGTTAAGAACTTTTTTACTTTAATTTTAAAAATTCATTTCCTTTTATTGTTTATAATCACAAATACACAATTCAGAATCATTGGATATTAATGTTAAACAGATTTGAAGTTAAGAATAAGAAGAGAAAAAAAGGGGAGGGGGTGCACATATGAACAACAAAGATCTGGCCATAAAAAATTGAGATTTTTTTTCTTTTTTTTTTTTTTTTTTTTTTTTTTTTTTCTTTCTTTTTCCAAGAATATTTTTATTATTATTTAGCAAACAGAAGACCTATCTCTAGTCTTTTGATTTGTCAGATTTTAAAAATATTGATTTTTTTTTAAATGTGGGTAGTCCTGTTTACAATATAATTACTATGTCAAGACGATCTCTGACTTATCAATATGTATGTATACCAATTATTATTAGCAGGAAAATTCATAATAGGAGTAGGAGAAAATTAAGACCAATTTTCATCATTTAAAAGTTGACATTTGTAAATAATGCCAAGGGGAGATAATTGGTATACATTCACATTAGAAAGATCATTTCAATATAGTAATTACATTATAAGCAGTACTTAATAATCGGGGAAAAATCAATATTTTTAAAAACTGACAAATTGCAGGAGTAGAGGCAAGACTTCTGTATATTTAAACAATAAAAAAAGATTTTTCTTTAAAAGAAAAAAAAGAAAAAGAGATATAGCTTTCAAGATGTACATAAATTTTGAATTTTTAATGGCCAGTCTCTCATCATTCAGACGTGCCAAAAAAAGCATTTAAAAAGTAAATAAAAAATATTATGCTGTATCATTCATAATAATTACAGTATAAAAAGGAACCCCCTTTGAAAATCGATAAAATACAATATTTTTAAAATTGATAAATCAAAACAACATTTAACGCTTTATCTACCATATTTGATTTGCAGTATTGAACACATATATTCAAAATGAATATGTATTAGGCATGTGTTTCCAATGTTCATGAGGATAAAACAAATATCGTCTGTTGATGTCAATTTCTGTTCATCGAGTGATAAACATACTTTAAGCAGGAATTTATTCAGTTCTCAATTCACACTGTCAGTTGGGACTGTAGAAAAATTGTAAAAATTATTTCTCCCAATTTATTAATACACATGATGTTCAAGATAGAGATGAACACAATTAATCTTGACTGATGAAATAATTTTCACAATATAAGGAAAACTCTGAATTCAAACCTTAAGAAATTGACCGTGTGTCACATCCTGCTTGTGTGGAGGGATTGGGTAAATAAATATTCATGCAACAAAAAAAAAAACTTAGATTTTCCTTTAAATAATTAAAGAATAAAGAGATTTACTTGGATAGTCAGTGTTATTGGCTGTTATAGAGTTGTAGCTTTGTTTGGCACCCAGTGAGAATCATTATCAAGAGTTTACTAGCCTGGCTCATTAATCATTACAATATACAAGTACCCTAGCTATCAGATATTAAAACCTTGGTATTTTATTTTGTTTTTTTTTTGTAATCTTAAAACAGAAACAAATACACCTACACATGAAGATTGCAGACCTTTGCTTTTTTTTAAATGCTATTTCTGTTATAATGTTTTTGTTTTTTTTCAGATACATACAATATGTGGCTGATATTGTCAGTGATCCGCCTGTGATTCCCCATAACAAACCTGTCCTGCTGGTCTCTCTAACAATGTCCCCAATTCCTCTGTTTAATAAGATAAAGTAAGTTTACTTCTTTTTATATGATTTGCTACATATACAAAATTGCTTTTAAAAGCAGATTCATTTTTTTTAGCTTTTTTTTTTTTCTCTTACATCTCATCAGAAAAAATTCCATAAGATCAACAACAGGATAACAGCAGAAGTTCAGATATAGTAGAGGATGAAACAAAATGATTAGGGAGAGAAAAAAATTTAAATAATTTAAAAAATTCCTTTTTTGGGGGGTGTAAAGTTTGTTACCCCGGGTCAATTGAAGGTGAGCTTGAAAGATTATTAAGCTGGAGTTGGTATGTGAATTCCTTTTGTTTACAGAGACCAGGTCTGAATATGGTGATGTACAGAGTTTCCAGAATAGCTAGGTCTGAATATGGTGATGTACGGAACTTCCAGAATAGCTAGGTCTGAATATGGTGATGTACGGAGCTTCCAGAATAGCTAGGTCTGAATATGGTGATGTACGGAACTTCCAGAATAGCTAGTTAGAAACTAGAACTAGCATGGTCAATTATTGTAAACATATTAATGTTGTAGGCCATGGCACAATTAGGATTCGTCAATAGATGTTTAGTTAGTAATGGCAGAATCTGTATTTTAATTGGTCGAAAGGCAGAATCTGTATTTTGATTGGTTGAAAAGGCAGGTAATGTTGGGTTGTTAGAACGCATGTTTTTTTTATATGAACCTTGTCTATCATCTCCAAATTAACCAATGAGATTCTGAAAAACCAAATAATTTTGTCACTGGTTAATTTTTAAGATCCACTTTGCTTTCTTCCTGTAATGAGAAATGCTGAGTATCTTGTTTCTTCTCATAAAGTCACATCCTTCTGACTGTTGTCAAAACAACACTTCTAGGGAAAAGCTTGCTTTTATTTTCTTCTCACTGACAAAGTCAAACAGGACTTGTTTTTCTTATCTCCCTCTCAACCATAGTATCCTGTGTATGATGTAAATCTGCATTTAATGGTGAAGTTCCGGGGAGTGTGGATTACCCATTCATCACCTGGTCCACTCTGGCCCAGAGTGGTAGTAGTACCTGTTAGGGTCCCTTCTATGGGTTTAATAAAAAAATGTATTTAAAAAAGTTTTAAAGGAAAATTTTAAATACCTATCAAGTATGAATTAAACAAAACATCTTTGGCATAAAATAACCCAACAAGGGTTGACATGCCGTAAAATCCAACTAAATGTCAAACACATTCTAATAATTTTCCAAAGTCTGTTGATGAACACATCTGTCATTTCAGATGGGTCCTAATGCACACACTATCTCATGAATATTCATAAGCAATAGTAGTAGTATTAAACACTTGGACCTGTGCGTGCACATGAATCGCATTACAATTGACTTGTTCCAGGTTCAATACCAGTCATCACCAATTCAGCACATGAGTTGCAACACCTTGACTAATTTGATCTGTGCAGTAAAGAATCTAAGAGCTAATGGTAGGGGTGGTGCTCCATCTCACCAAAAGTCTCCCTGGTCTAGTGCTAGTAGAAAGGGGATAGATCCTCTTGCTGTTCAGCTGATGTCGACAATAGGCCACTCCACTGACTCCTATTGATATCATTCTTTATAATGTTTTTGTTACAACATTTCAAGTGATCCATTCTGTAATGTTTATCATGTAAACCAGCTTCATGGAAAATTTTCTCTCTTTCTTTCTTTTTCTCTCTTTCTTTCTTTCTTTCTTTCTCTTCTTTCTTTCTTTTTCTCTCTCTTTCTTTTCTCTCTCTTTCTCTCTTTCTTTTTCTCTCTGATATAAACCAGAAAATAGTTTGAACAACTTGAAATGATAATGATTCATTTTTACAATTGTCTTCTTTTTTTTTCACAGGACTGGATGTCGCCCATTTGCTGAAGTTTTCATAGGAGAAGATAGGATCCTAACAACATCCCAAGAATATGAAAGAATGAGGTAAGAAATCACTGAAATCACTTTACAAATTTAGCTAACTTTTTTTTTATTTGTTTATATATTATATATATATATATATATATATATATTCAGAAGTTTTAGAGGCAAAAAAAAACCTGAAAAAGTCACAATTTTTATTGTTGGAAAAAGAAACTAAATGATCTGGGATAAAAAAAAAAATATTCGATAGTGCTCAATATGTACTTGTAGAGCCAGTTTAGGGAACCGAATCATTGACAATAATTAACTACCCAGATTTCACCAAAAGGATCTTCAGGTTAATTTTGAATAGTATATATATAAAGGGAGGGTAAGTAAAAAGTAAAAAAAACTCAAAATGTTTACATTTTATATGTCCTGACAGTGACTGTTACCATTTGGTGCTTACAAATTGACAAAAAAGCAATTATTATCTACACAAATATTTGAAAATTGATTCATATCATGAAACATAGTTATGCTAAAAAACTTATGACTTAAATATTTTTTTAAAGCTTATTTTTAAAGAGATTTTAATCTACATTTGGTCTGTTAGTAAATCAGTCTCAGATATTGAGCATTGTACAAGGTGGTCTGACAGTCTTGTCACTCTGTTTTGTTTTGTTTTTGTTTGTTTTTTTGTTGTTTTTTAAGAGGTACATGATACAACTCGAAATTGAGAATAATTTTTTAAGACTTTTTCTAGAGATAAAATAATTACATAACTTATATATTGTATCATTAAAACAAAAAATAATGAAAGTTGAAACATTATGCACAGGTGACAAGACTTTCGGACCACCTTGTAGAATGAACATAAGTTGTATTTATTTTTTAAACTGCAAATATTTGAGCACTTGTTGTAAATGTAATTTTGATTTATTTTATATACTATATACTACATAATGTATATATATATATATATATATATATATATATATATAGTCATCCACAGTCAGTCCTGTTTCGACATATATCTCCTAAGTACGGCTAAACTTAGCAAGCTACCTCCATGTGAGATTGAAACCTGAACGATTTTTCATCAGTCAGTTCCTAACTTCTGGGCCATCACCACACCCATCAGTGATAGAGGGAATTTATACAGATAAATACCCTCCAGAGTGCTCAACCTACCAAGGGTGGGGGAGCATATATATATATATAATGTAAAATGGTGACTTACCGGATATACAATATTGAAATAATACAATAATTAACCGAATAAGTCAGGATTATGAAGAATATAAAAGTGCTCAATACATTAGTAGAACAGATTTAAATTCATGATTTTTGTGATTGTCCTTAATTAATCAGTTATTTTAATTAATTACAGTTAACCCTGATGATCCAATTTTGTTGAAATTTAAGTAGGTTATCTTTCTACTATATATATATATATATATATATATATATATATATATAGTAGATACTGTAGCCATTAAAAATAGTAGTTATATACATACTTTGTAAGAAAATTTCTTTTATTATTAAAAGAATAATAACCCAAATTCCTATCTGTTTTCTTTTTCAGAGGCTTTTCAATTGAAGAATATAAAGCAACAATCCCACTGAATATATCTGCTGTTGGAGATGTGACAATTATAGTTTATCATGCTCGATCAACGTTTGGTGGAAAAGTCCAGGGAAAGGTTTGTGAATCAACTGGAATTCTATGTCACTTGTCAATGGAACTGATAGTTTGGGAAAAAAATAGAAACACTCTACATTAGATATATCATTCTGTTGTTTTTACATGCAGATAAAATACGGAAGACTGAAATGAAAATGCAAGACCAGGTTGTTGGAAAATTAACAAGGTTTTATTTAACACAGGCAGAAAATGCTTCTACCCTAAAAGTGACTTAACAAGTTCAACCGTTCTGACGCATGTGGTAAGCTGTGTCCACGCACAACCAAAGCCAATCCAAAAGTAACCTTGCAGAAATCCCATTTCCATGTTTCCCATCAGTCCCCTACTGATCAAAGGGAAGCAACTCTGTTTTTTTTGTTAGGTCTTCCTAACACTTTCTCTTCTGCAGATATAGTACCTAAATACTGAGGATAGAATCGTGTGTTTTTTCTTATAAATAATGTCAGCCCTGTCGGCTAGGATGTAAAATACACCAACTGCACTCTGCAGAGGGTCCACCTGTTGACCCGTGATGCATAAGGACGGAATCCTGGTGTCTGAGGGGTCCACCTGTTGGCTGTGGGTGGCGACCCGTGATGCATAAGGACGGAATCCTGGTGCTGAGGGGTCCACCTGTTGGCTGTGGGTGGCGACATAAGGACGGAATCCTGGTGTCTGAAGTCATGACATGCAACTCACCACTTTGGCCCTTATTTAGGCTAGACAGGTATTCTATTGCTACCAGGTCCACTCTGTCTCAGACTGGTAGTACCTGTTAGGGTTTCATCTATGGGTTGAATAGAAAAAAATGTGTTTGAAACAAAAACCCTCCTCAGCATAAAATGACCCAATTATCATATATGTGCTAGAAGGTAGTGGCTGTGGGTCTTAGTGTTTTGGGTAAGACGTTAAATTGCATCTAGTGGTGAAGTTCCAATTCTGGAACTTTGAGGAATGTGGATTACCCCTTTATTGCCATTACTCCCAGTTTGTTTGTTTTTTTAAAGATTTTTTTATTATGTATTTATTTTTTTCTATTTATTTAGATCACATCTATGAAAATGTTCCAACTTCAGTTTCACACTGGAATGATCAAGCCTGATGCAGAAAACCTGAAGTATCTATTGTGAGTAATAATTTAACGCTTGTTTAAAATATAATGCATTGTTTAAACAAAAATAATTGGTTTGTCTAAGAAATGGGGTCTGGATTCCCCAGACAACCCACTAAAAAGATTGTTATATTAGAAGAATATATTGAACTACGTATGTTAATCATGTTGTCCTTTTAAAAGATATTTCCCCCTTGGCTATGCCAGATATCCGTGTGTGTATATATATGTATATATATATATATATATATATGGGATGAAACAGAACATCATAAGCTAAAACAGTGAATGATATATATAGGGCATATTGTGTGTCTGACGATTGGGCACAACTCATGAAACTGACAGTGGCATGAAAAAAGTTTGTATATGAAATTTCATGTTAATTCAATTTTACCATGACTTTAAGATTTTAAAAAGTGTGTATATATATATATATATATATATATATATATATATACTTTTTAAAATCTTAGTCATGGTAAAATTGAATTAACATAAAATTTCATATACACACAAGACTTTTGTATTCTATAGATATTTCATATAAAATTTAATCTCATCCAAACTGACAAGATATCCTTTTCTGTTATAGTAAAAAAGACATGTTTAATTAGTTTGTGTGTGTGTGTATATATATATATATATATATGTATATATATATATATAACTAGCAGGTTTCACCAGGAAGGATATTCAGGATAACTCAGACCAAAACTGATAAGTACAAGTGGATGTGAAAAAAAAAAATTAGAGAAGGAACGCAGCACGCATTTGGATTGTTAACAATCCAGTCACCATTTACTTTTGTGCTGCATCTATTCAGAATATTTAAAAATTTCACATCCTTCATTTAATAATTCTTTAGAATTAGGGTAAGATGCAATGGCTGGGGGGGAAAGAAAGCAGTTAAAATTGGGACTCGCTTGATTTTTTTTGTGTCTTTTCCATCGAGTCATCCCATCTTCAAAACATATATGTTAATACTTATGTTCCTTAATTGTACGACCGTTATCAACTTGCAACATCCTCTGGTTAAAAATTAAACCGTCCAAATCATCCAAAGATGAAATGCAAATCCTGATTATCTGGTTTTGCTTATCCACCAAATTATTTCTCATGAGTGTTGTCACCTCAGCTAAATAATGGACTATTCCATGTGTATTATAAAGAAAGAAAGGGAAGAAAATTACATGCTATACAGAAAAATATAAGAAGAAAGAAAGAGTAGGGGAAAGATAGGTGGTGAGTGCACAGAAGCGATAACACTAATCTGTTTCAATCGAATATAATGAAAAGATGGAAAGAAGGAAAGAAAAAATAAGTGAAAGAGTTAAATTGAGATTATTATACTTTTTACATATTGAACTATTTAGCAATAGCTCTTAACTAAACTTTATGATTAAATTAATCATACTGTAGTATATCCACAGGTCCTGCTAGCATATATATTATTCTTATTACCCAACAAAAATGCCTCATTGTTTTGGGATTTTAATTGCTTTAACTGTCAATGTATTGGATGTTAAGACTGGTCTGAAATTTTTTTTCTTTCTCTCTCAATTGTAGTACCGATTTGGACTGTGTTGACGCCCCTGAAAAACTCCCAGAATTATTCAAAGTCGGCCTTGAAGTGAAAGTCAGTCCAAATGACAGACCAAAAGATGACCAAGTTCTACCATGGGAGAATTTTGATGCTTCATCTCTTAATTCTAAAATCTTATTTTCCTCAAAAGAAGAAATGGATAAGATCGTGAATGAAGTGGGTAAGTGACTTATAAAAATAATTGGGATTTGCAGAGTCAAATAAGGGTGTGGGGTGTGGAAAGGGGGACCTTATGGTGTAGTGGCTAATGTGCTGGTCTGAAATTTTGTAGAAAGTGAGTTCAAACTCCAGCTGTGCTATTACATTCACTTTTAGACTAATACTCTTGGGAAAGGTATGAACCCCCTCATTCTCCCCAGCTATGGGTTAGATAGTACCACTGCCCCATTCTTCTACAAAGAATGGCTTTTGCTGTAAATAACCCATGAAGGTTGATATGCCATTAAACAAAGAAACCAAACCAAAGATCAAAGAATTTTGATAATCCTACAGAGAAGATAACAACTAAAATAACCCACTGCATATGCTGAGAGTCGCTTGTGTCCTGTTAGCCGCCCGGCCTATGACAACATTACAGGCTCTTTTATGGTGCCATGACTATACTACACATACTTTAGGCCTATCTACAAATTGCTATGTTTATATATTGTTTTTTTGGAACCCACTGCATATGCTGAGAGTCGTTCATGTCCTGTTAGCCGCCCAGCCTATGACAACATTACAGACTCTTTTATGGTGCCATGACTATACTACACATGCTGACAGCACAGATTCCATGACACTCTCTCACCACCATTAAGTTTTTATCTGTATCTTTATCAGTCATCACGGTTATACAAATTTGAAAATATCTATTAACTCTATCGGCAAATTTAATATATTGAATATACATCAACCAAGACTAAATAATGGTTAAGTCACGGTGAAAGCATCAGTTTCTGCTAGGTCACCAAAATAAAGCAGCAATGAGCCTTTAAGCAACAGTAGGTACTGTAAGCAAACTTAGTCCTTTGTTTATCAAAAATGACTTGATTTGGCATTAAATGATCTGAAAAGGGTTGATATGCTATAAAACAACCAACCAACCAAAATTTAAAAAATAGATAATCATGCAATTCCTAAGGATATTCTGATGTAAGCAGGACATATTTTTGGTTACAGACAGTCAACGAATCTCTATTATAATAAGATCTATATAATCTTATAAAATTATAATTTTTTTTTCCTGGTAATATATACTAGCAAATATATGCACCCTCCGGGTGCAAGTATTTAGGTTTTAATGTAATATAATATTGTATTAAATTAGAAAGGCTAATGAAACTAAATAAGAATACAGATAAAAAGATTTGAAAAGAGGGAGTATAATAAAAAATGTAACAACTGAAACTTACTCTTCCATCACTCTCGTCTTTCATTGTTATTTTTCTAATTTAAGTATTTAGTTATAAGAGGAAGTAAAGAATAAAATTACAGTTATTTTATCTTGTTAATGGATTTCATTTAAGATTCATTGAAGAGATTTTTGCTTATATTCATTAAAATAAAACCAAACAGTTAGAAATCAATAATACTTAGCACATATTTATTAAATTCGATTTTTTAATATTAATATGCAAATTAGCCTTCCCGTTCACACTGTAAACCGCCATTTTGTTGTATATATAAATATAATTGCATGTTATCAGTATGTAGACATAGTTAACAGTATTAATAATGTAAGACAATTTTATTAATAATTGAGGTTTAAATAAAAATAAAATCATGGAGAATGTGATGTCAATAACTAAGAGAATTGTGACTTGAGTAGGAATATAGTTTCGGTTACAGACAGAAAAACACACAATCTCCATTATAATAAGATATATATATATATAAACCAATTACCAAAGATCTTTTTAAAAAGACTTGTTTTCTAAAATATGTCATGAAACAAAGAATAAGCTTTTGTCCATTTTTTTCTTTTCTTTTCCTCTTTTTTTTAATTTTTATTTTTATTTATTTTCTTTTTTTTCTTTCTAATTATTGTTTTCTTATTTCAGCCACTTGTGAACATAGACGATCTCTTCACCGAAATTCTAGTCATGGTTCATCTGACACTCCAAATGAAAGCCCAAGTAAATCTTCAATTGGGCGAGGGTCACCCCAATTGGGTGGCAGCCCCAGGACAAAGCCGAAAAGGCCTGAGTCTTGTCCAAAAACAGTTGGCAAAAGTCAGTTCTTTGAAAACCTTGACTGGCAGTCAGATGGACGCGCATCCCCGAGCGGTCAGTCTAGGCCAGCGGAAGAATCAGCCGAAAGCCTTCTGGATGACACGGACACTACAGAGGATGATTTTTCGTCATTGTCAAATACGCGGGTCAACATTCCACGTGGGCCAAGCCCTACTCCCTTCCAGCAACAAGGGTCACCTCAGCATAGAGCCACACCCCCTGTAGACAAAGAGGGCACATTTAGTGCCCCTCCTCCAGAGCAGACAGCTAATCTGCTTGATATAGGTGGAGCACCAGCAAACAATGCCGGTGACGGTGGTCAAAAGCTGGCCGGTCAGATGAACCTTCTAGACATGAATGAATCTGCACCGGTCAGTAATTTTGACCTCTTGATGGGAGGGTCAGATTGGAAGGGGGATCAGACTTCTGTTTCATCGCAGGGGTCTCAATTGGGTGACACCTTCGACCCCTTCCAGCAGGCTACGACACCGACTTACCCACAGCCCCAGGCGTCACCGCAGAAGAAACCAGAGATCCGGGAGCCGCAAATGAATTTTGGCAATTTTGATCCATTCCAGGCGTCTTCGAATGAATTATTTAATCTTATGGATGATGGCAAGAAAAAAAGCCCCGCTAATACACAACCTTCACCAACTGCGGGGATTGATTTGATGGGCTCTTGGGATAATAATCGTAGCAGTGGCCTTGCTGGCTCCAACCTAAGCGGCTCCACCAGCAATCTCTTTCCTGGGAGTTTACCTAAGAAGAATCCGAGTTTCCCATCAGGACTTAATCTCCCTAATATTTCTGCCCCTGGAAATGCAGGAGGTATTGGTGGACAGAATATTGGCGGCATGAACATGGGAGGCACTGGCCTTCCAAGAACAGCTTCAGCAGCAGCAGCCATGAATATTCTTGGTGACGGACCAACACCTGCAAAAAGTGCACAGAATCTAAAATCTCCAGATCCATTTGCTGACTTGGGTAAATATTTACTTTAATCATTTTAACTAATAATCTGTTTCTTTTCCTTTTCTTTTTCTTTCTTTTCCTTTTCTTTTTCTTCTTTTCCTTTCTTTTTCTTTCTTTCCTTTCCTTTTCTTTCTTTCCTTTTCCTTTTCTTCTTTCCCTTTTCCTTTCTTTCCTTCCCTTTTCCTTTTCTTTCTTTCCCTTTTCCTTTTCTTTCTTCCCTTTTCCTTTTCTTTCTTCCCCTTTTTCCTTTTTCTTTCCTTTTCCTTTTCTTTCCTTTCCCTTTTTTTTTTCTTCCCTTTTCCTTTTCTTTCCTTTCCCTTTCCTTTTTTCTTTCCTTTCCCTTTCCTTTTTTCTTTCCTTTTCTTTCTTTCCTTTCCCTTTCTTTCCTTTCCCTTTTCTTTCTTTCCTTTCCCTTTCTTTCCTTTCCCTTTCTTTCCTTTCCCTTTCTTTCCTTTCCTTTCCCTTTCTTTCCTTTCCCTTTCTTTCCCTTTCCTTTCTTTCCCTTTCCTTTCTTTTTTCATAGATGTAATCTCAGCATTTTTTAAATAAATTCTCTGCATTGATTGTAAACAAGATTGTATTGCATTCAATTTGTAAATACTGATTACATTCTACTTTTTTATTTTCAAGTTACCAATCAGTGCATTTTTCTGTGTAGAACTGAAACAAGAATTATAGATTAGAAGAAATAAAAATACCACTGAATAGGATAAATATTTCTGCTACCCTATCAACTGGGGCTGTAGAATACACTGACTGCACCTCTGTAGAGGGGGTAAGACAACACCCACCCAATGACACATGATGCTTGAGAATGAGATCTTGGGGGTTGAGCATTCCTGGTACTAAGTAGTCACATAACTTGCAACACCCCACTTTAGCCCTTACTTTGGGCTAGATGGGTGGTTGGTAGGGCCTAATCTGATTAATTGGCTGGTTATGTCAAACACTAGCACCTCTGTGGTTAAGTCCCAACTGTATTCTTCAAATTGCTCTTATGGCAAACAAACACCCAACCCTTTTTTATCTTAAAGGTGCCAAAAGGCCAAGACTAAAATAGTACCCCTTCATCACCATTACTCCCAGGTCCACTCTGACCCGGGTGGTAGTACCTGTTAGGGTCCTATCTATGGGTTAAATAGATAAAAAAAAAAAGAATGAGTTTAAAAATAAAATTGAATAACCAACAAGATTGAATGAAACATCTTTGACGTAAAATAACCCAACAGGGGTTGACATGCCGTAAAATCCAACAAACCAACCAACTGGGAAACTAATATATATTTTATTATATAATAATGCTTATTACACTACTATACCTGAATGTGTGTGTGTATTGTACATTGTAGGTAACTTATCTTCAATGAAGTCTCCTGGTAGCACGAGTAGTCTTGGGACACCATCTCCAGCGGCACCCACATGGCAGCAGCCCAGCCCACAGCAGCCTAAGGCTCCATTTGGTGGATTGTATCCAGGTAAGAATTCAATTGATTGCTTCACACTTATCTATTGTCTGTCTTAAAAATTGATACTATTATTATTATTATGTGCCATAATAAGTTTGTTGTTTCAGGAGGTGGGGCATTTTTTGTCATATCTCGGGGGGTTGGGCATTACAACAGTATTGAGCAGACTACAGTAGTATTCACCCTAGAAAAAAACACTTCAAGTGATTTTTTTTTTTTTTTTTTTTTTTTTTTTTTTTTTTTTTTTTTAAATTTTTAATTTAAAAAAAAATTTCTTTGTTTTTATCAGTTAGATCCCAGATTATATGATTATTAAAAAAAAAAAAAAGAATATGAAATATTAATTCTCCCCCCCCCCTTTTTTAAAGGTTTATAACGGGAATCAGTTTTCCATGTTAAATCATTGAACAGACCTTCATTTCATAAACATTTCTGGGTTTGTTTGTTTTTTTTTGAGGGGGGAGTATCATATCTCTAGGGGAGAGTTTAAATCTTTCTTTTGCACATAAAATATATTTTTCTCTTTCCATTTATCAAAGCTAGATTCATCTCCAAAATTTGGTTATTGATTTTTACTGATTAAGGGATATAATTAATTAATTAAGCCCAAATCAACTGATTTGCGAAATTGGCCGTATACAAGCTCCTTCTGATAATAAAATATTGTTCACTCCCTGCTTTCTGTTACAGCGATATCAGCAGTGAAGTTTAATTTTTGTGAATAAATTTTGCAGTCTAAGCTGTTCAACTCTGAATGTATGAGTTTTTATCCATTGAACTATTTTTTACACAGTTAAAAAAAAATATTAAAAATTAGCTTCGGACAACCTCTATGCCGTTCAGCTCGGAATCTCTCGCCTATTTATGGTCCAATCTTTAAAATATTGTGTTAAAAAAAACAAAAATGGCCTCAATGGTGTGATGGACTGTCTATAAAAATATGCAATGATTGGTTGTTTTTGTGTTTGTTTTGTTTTTTCTTGTTTTTTTCTTTTTCTTTTTTTGTTTTTCTTTTTTTTCTTTTTGTTAAATCAATGTTATTCCAAATCCTTTATATCTGTGTTATTTGTTACAGGAGGAGGTGGTAGTGCTCCAACAGCTGGTAGTGGTTGGCAACAACCCCAAGCTCCTCCCACTACAGCTCAGGCTCCTCCTTCACCCAAGAAACAAGTCCCACCCACCCAGCAGACAGCTCAATCTCAACAGAAGCCTTCTTTTGGAGGGGCTAGTGTAATTGGTAATCGAGATGATCGAGGAACTCGAAAACCATTTGGTAAGTGTTTGATTAATCCTGACAATTATTAATTTATATGAAATTGATCATTGAGAGGTTCCTCATTTTGATTAACTTGTCAGTTAGCAAGGTCAGTGGTATGGTGGTTAACCAGTCAACCATTGATGTCAATGGTGTTATCTAATAAAACCTTGTGATATTCTTGCAAAAAAAAAAACATAATACTAAGCCTCAGAAGGAATATGTGGAATAAAGTAAAATAAAGTCGTCAGGGTGGGAGTCTATCCCCTTTTCAATAGCGCTAGACCAAGGAGATTATTTAGGCGTCTGAGGTGGAGCGCCACACCTACCATCAGCTCCTTACTTTACCGCACAGATCCCTGTGCTACTCATACACTGAGTTGGCGAGGACTGGTATCGAACTAGGAACCTTGTGGTTTCTAGCCGAACGCTCTACCGACTGAGCTAACATTGTCCTCATATTCATTGTGGCTGATGTGTCTCCGGCCCTCTTCAGGTGTTTTTCATCAAACTTTGGAACCTTCTGGTCATTCTTTCTTGTTATATAAATAATTTTGTTGAAGAGTCGTTGTTTCATTATATAACCGTCAAGCTGTATTTTGGTTAACTTGTCAGTAATCAAGGGTTGGGCAGTGGTATGCCCAATCAAGAGCTAGCTTAACTCTTAACATCTTGTTGAGAATTTTCTAAGTCCAGAACCCCATTCTTATAAGGATTTATCAAAAAATGGCTAAAAATATCCTTTTCGTTTAAAGTTACCTGTTATTTCCCTTAAATCAAAGACTTCTAAATATGTTTAATATTACATTTAAACAAAGGCTATCGTTTGGGGGTGGATTAGGAAAACGAATGTGACTTCCTGCCGGGTGGAATGAGGTGGTATAGTATGTTAAGAGTTAATTGCTGCTCAATAGGACAGTTTTTAAGCTTGTCTTATATATTTGTTATTTTGTTCCTTGTTTAACTCTATTTAGAAACTCTTTATTTTAATAATTTTGTTTTCTTTTCTTAAAGGACCAAAACCCAAAGTTCATTCTGATGCATTTGGCGATTTGCTTGGGGACTTTTCTTCCAAGAAAGCAAATGAACCTCGAACAATTGGTGAGATGAGAAAGGAGATTTTAGCAAAAGACATGGATCCAGATAAACTAAAGGTAAGAATAAAAATTCTCATAATCCAATAATATTAGGGTGAGTCAAAAGTTTTGCAATATTTTAGTAATGTAAAGCCCAATTTGGCAACTCTGGGTATTTTTGCTGAGCCACACTGGACTGTGAGATATTGATCTCACCTGATACTCTCTGAGTGCTGCTTCCTGGATTTGCCTCTATGGCTTTGGTTGGTTCTGTTTTATGACATATCAACCCTTTTTGTGTCATTTAATGCCGAATCAAGTCATTTTGATAAACAAGAGGTCTCTGGTTGCTTACAGTTTGGTTTATGGCATATCAACCTCAGTCAGTGGGTCATTTAATGCCGATAAAGTTTTGAAATAAATTCATTCTTAATGGATACTCAATTTTTATAAACACACTTTTCTATTTAATCCATAGATGCGACTGCTTACAGTACCTGCTATTACCTAAGTGGTCACCCAATTAAGTATTGAACAGGCTCATTACTGCTTAACTTTGGATGGTTGTTTTGTGGCACATAAAGTCATTTTGATGAAGGATTTAGTTTGCTTACAGTACTTGGTGTTGCTTAAGTGGTCACCCAATTAAGTATTGAACAAGCTCATCACTGCTTAACTTTGGTGATCTAGTCAGAAATAGTGCTTTTGGCATAACTTGAATATAATCTATGGTTTTGGGACACAGCCTCAGAATTCAGTTTTTAGACCTAGCTGATCTTGACTGATTCTTGAGGTTCTTGAACCATCTGGTTATTGTATTGTGAACAACTTTACCTTTACCATAACAAATGAATTTGGTTTGAACTCATAAAAACATAAGAACCCAATTTAGACTATGTTGCATGTTTATCTGTGCGGCTTTCAAATCACACACAGTGAAGCAATGCACAATGTATCAGCACATCAACTACCACAATTCTACCAACCACAGTGGATACCTTCCATGGCTTGAACTGCAGGGCTAGTTCGACGGTCTCATAAGCCCCCACCCATATCTATGATACAGGACCACCGTAAAATATATATATATATATATATATATATATATATATATATGTATAGTTAAGAGAAAGGAAATGAATCCGACGGTATAAATATAGATAAAAGGATATGAAAACAATATTTCGATTTATAAAAATCATCTTCAGAGCTTGGTTTTACTCCAGACTCATCGAGAGAGGAGTCCAGAGTAAAAACAAGCTCTGAAGATGATTTTTATAAATCGAAATATTGTTCAATATTAGCTATGAATAAGATATAAAATGTTTTTAATTTAACAGCATATTATATATATATATTATATATAGCCTATTCTACTAACCGGATTTGCTTCTATGGTTTTGAGCACAGTCTTGGAATCTAGTTTTAGGCCTATCTGACTTTACCTGATTGTCAAGATTCTTGCAACCCTAGTGAAATTTCTTGAACATTCTAGTTACTGTATTGGGAACAACTGCACCTTCACTTTTGGCACAACAAATAATTTGGTTGCTTCTGGTTGCGTAATGGCTCAGTTGGAACTCATAAAGCATCATCATCATCATCATGTCGCGCAATTAGCACAGATATCCATGACACTCTCGCCAACCTTCCCTATCATTCATTGTCCCTGGGAGGTCTTCTGCGCAGCAACCAGAATCCTCACATAGTTGGTCAATGTAGGTCCTTGATGGGCGGCCCACTTTAGCATGTCCATGTGTTGGCTTCCACAGAGAACGTTGCTTAGCAGTGTCCTGCATGCCTAGTCCATCTCACTCAGATGGTTTGTGTGATGGTGGGCAGGTGGCCATACTGCTGCTTCCTTGTGGGGTGTTGTTTCCACTATTTGTTCAAGACTGCACGCAGCATTCTTGTGCAGCTCCCATCTAGCTTATTCTCAAGGCACTTCGTTAGGGTCCAAGTGGTGCAGCCATACAGCAGTACTGATATAACCACAGCCTGGAAGAATTGTCGCTTTAGCTTGTCAGTGAGATCGGATTTCCATATGACTGATTGATTGTGGCCAACCATGCCTTTTCTATTCGTGTATTAACATCGCTTTCTGTGGATGAGATATAAAACATAAGTTGCCAATTTGTTCATCTGTGAAGCAATGCATAATGTGTCAGTCCACCAACTACTACAATACTACCAACTCTAAAGAGTACCTTTTTGCAGTTCAAGTTGCTTCAGTCATGTTATGTTTTGGGCATGACAAAATTGTATCTAATGGTGAAGTTCTGATTCTGGAGCTCTGGGGAGTGTGGAGTACTCCTTAATCGCCATTACTCCCTGGTCTACCCTGACCCGGAGTGGTAGTATCTGTTGGGGTCCCAACTGTAGGTTAAATAGAAAAAATGTTTTTTTTTTTTTTAAATTGAATTTAAAAAAAAAAAAATTTCAATAGTTACTCTGAACCTTTTTGTCGTAATCGGGAACCATCACGGAACTTTGAATCTAACCCTTTATTCAGTCCACGGGGTATCCTGTTCTCATTCCGCTAACCATAGCTGGGGTACAGGTGTTAAGCTGTGTTAATTATTATTCTATGTTATTGCTGCCCCTGACTAGGATTGAACCTGCAGTCTAGAGATAACTGTCACTTAGAACTGTCTTAACCTAACTCCTTTATCCACCAGGCCATGTGTCTGTCCGCGTTTCTCATTACAGTTCTTATTTGGTTTTTTTGTTGTTTTTTTTTATTAAGTTAATTTTACCGTTTTACTTGATTCACTTTCCAGGTAATGGACTGGACAAAAGGAAAAGAACGAAATATCCGTGCTCTACTTTGTTCCCTGCATACGGTTTTGTGGGATGAAGAAACCCGATGGAAAGAATGTGGAATGCATGAATTGGTCTCAGCTGACCAAGTGAAAAAAGTCTACAGAAAAGCAGTTCTCTCTGTGCATCCAGATAAGGTAAGACTTGACCACTGACTGAAAAAAGGTTAAGATATACGTTTTTAGTTTTACAACTGAGTTGCTGTGTTTTCAACTGATTGTCAATATAATTAAGCCATGGAAACTTTTAGCTTTCTGGATAAAGTAAAAATGTAAAGACCTTTTCTCACATTGGAAAGAACTGCTATGCTGGAAGAAGGGGAAGGCCAGTATGGGTAACACATACCTTAAAAAAGAAAGTAGCCAGTTCACTGGCAAACACAAAAAAACTATGGGCAGATTTTAGGAACATGAAGGAGCATGTCATTGAGATGTGACACAGAAAATTTAACTTTCTAAGGTCAGAATTACCCTGATGATTCTTTCGGTAAAACCTGAGTAGTTAACTTCTGTTGCTTATTTGGTTCCCTAAACTGGCTATACAATTATGTATTGAGCACTTTCCAAAATTTGTTATTCCAACACATTTGTTTTTTCGTTTTCCAAAAATGAAATTTGTGACTTGTTTTTTTGGGTGGGAGTCTTTTTTTATTTTGTCTTTTTCTTTGTTCCATTGAGTTTTCCAAAACTTCTAATATATATATATATATAATATTGTATGGCCTATATATTTAACTGAGGTAGATGAAAGAAAGTGTTGAAAAAAATCAAATGTACTTAATATTAAAAACGTTTAGAGAATGAAGAATGATAAAAAAAAAAAAATGTTAATTTTTGTGATATTTTTGCTGGCAAAGAGAAATCAAATCAAAATGAAAGTCACTTTGAACAGGAAGTGAATCCATTCTGACATTTTCTTTTTGTCACTGTTTGGTGTATCCAAAAAAACTAACCATTTCATTCCCCTTTTTTTATTCTGAGAATTGTTCTGTTCTATTGTCCAAGGATGTTTGTAGCTAAAGAGAGTTTCTTAATGAAAATATTGTAGTTTTATATCTAGATTAATTTTTTATGGGTGTAGTTTGTAAATCTATTTTCTTTATTTTGGATTGTAGTGAATTTATTAAATGAGGTATTATGTATGTATGTATGTATGTATATATATATATATATATATATATATATAACCAAAGATACCTCATTTAATAAATTCACTTTATTATTATTATTTTTAAATATATATTATTATATATATTCATTTATAATAAATTCTATTTATTAAATGAGGTACTGTGTGTGTGTGTGTGTATATATATATATATATATATATATATATAAATAACCAAAAA
The DNA here is from genome assembly GCA_023376005.1 of Doryteuthis pealeii. Classification (NCBI taxonomy): domain Eukaryota; kingdom Metazoa; phylum Mollusca; class Cephalopoda; order Myopsida; family Loliginidae; genus Doryteuthis; species Doryteuthis pealeii. The sequence continues at coordinate 50,418,977 of CM042160.1, read as the reverse complement.
TACCCCATTTAATAAATTCACTACAATCCAAAATAAAGAAAATAGATTCACAAACTACACCAATACATAAACCTCCTTCCAATAAAAATACATTAACTTAAAAAATTTTTTTATATCTGGCTTAACTGGCAATATAACAATTAGTATAAATATCCCCCGAGTTCAATATCACTTCTAACATGACTGGTAAGACATTTGTACTTTTAAAAATTTTTAGTCATCTTATATATATATATATATATATATAATGAGAGGGGGAGTTGAATTTGACAAACTGTCGTTAGTCTCTGATGTTTACAATTCCTAGAAAATACATTACCATACAGCCGGGTTAGCTCAGTCGGTAGAGCGTTCGGCTAGAAACCACAAGGTTCCTAGTTCGATACCAGTCCTCGCCAACTCAGCGTATGAGTAGCACAAGGATCTGTGCGGTAAAGTAAGGAGCTGATGGTAGGTGTGGTGCACCACCTCAGATGCTAAAACAATCTCCTTGGTCTAGTGCTATTGAAAAGGGGATAGACTCCCTCACTGACTGGCTGATACTGACTTTAGGCCGCCCCGTCGATTTTACTTACATCTACAAAAGAGAAATAAGTGCAATTCTCTAATTGGGTAATCTGAACATTAGCTACATAAATGAGAGTAACTTCCCCTTGTTTATTTCACTTTCAGGAAGCCGTATGTTTTAGTCGGCCATTTTCATTTCACCATAAATCTACACTGAAAATATGAATTTTTTCGAATCAATACAACTGAAAATGTTTTAACATGAAAATATCATAAAATGTATTCTTAATTGTTCGTGCGCATTATTTGAAATGAACTTAATTGTTATTAAGAACACATTTTATTATATTTTCATGTTAAAACATGCAGTTGTATTGATTTACGGTGAAATGAAAATGGCCGACCAAAACATATGGCTTCCTCAAAGTGAAATAAACAAAGGAGGTTACTCTCATTTATGTAGCTAATGTTCAGATTACCTCTAATTGTATGAAACTTTTTTGTTTTTAATCGTCATCCTGGTTAAAATAAATAACCCTGTTTAAACAACACAACTCTTTTTCTTTCAGTCGACTTTTGTGACTTTATTTTTTTTTATAGAAGAATATTTTTAAAAATATGTCCATCAGAAATTCCATAAACATAACCTCATATTTTGTTTTTTTTTCTTGTGTGTTTTTCAGTGTCAAGGAACGCCACACGAAGCCCTGGCAAAATTGATTTTCATGGAGCTGAACGATGCCTGGGCCGAATTTGAAGAAAAAGGAATGCAATCGCTTTGTTGAAAAAAAAGCATTAAGAAAAAAAAAAAAAACATATGGTCATCACAGAATGATTTCTGAGCTCCACTTTATTCAAACATTCCAAAAACTTGGATTTTTTGCCGGGGTGGGGAGAAAGAGTAGGAGGAGGAGGAGGGGGGAGGGTACTGCATTACAAATGGGAGGAGGCAAAGAAAGTTGACTCCCTATGAAGCATTACTCGTTCATTAGGCCTGAATGTTCTATCTATCTCTCGCCTTCTGACTCTATATCTGTGTCTGTCTCTGTCTTTCCTCTTCGGTTAAATAATAACCAGATATTGAATATATAGAGAATTGAATTTGACAAACATGCTGGATCTCTTTTGTTCACAAGAAACAAAGAAAAAAAAAAAGAAAAGAAAAGAGGGGGAGTGAAAAATATGTCTACAAAGGCTAAAGAAGAAAAAAAAAAAGAGACTAAAATGTAACAAATGAAAAATGAAAAAATCCAATACAAATGGAGGATGTAGATACACAGATGTTAAATTGTTTTTTTGTTTTTGTTTATTTTTTCGTTTTTTTTTTAAATTTTTTTTTCGTTTTTTTTTTTTGTATATAACCTTGAAGATTACAAAGTTAAACAACCGTGACTTAAAACGAAGAAGTTAAAAAAAAAAAAAGAAAAAATGAAAAAAAAAAAATGTAAAATTTGATTATTAAAAAAAAAAAAGTGCTGTTGTAAATTTTTGTACATAATTTCTGTCGGAGTACATCTGCATTTATTTGTTCGCTTCCATCTGCCCCCCCTCTCTCTTGCGTCTCCCAGCTATTATTTTCCCCCTCACCCTCAAATGGTGTTGTGATAGGATTTTTTTCTTATCTCCAAGTGTATTGGTCAAATTGGCTCAACTGATTCATTGCCTGTTGTGAAGATAGCAATTGTTGTCTATCTCTTCTCTCCCACTAAAATGCAGTTTTTATCTTTTTTGGTCAAATGTGTTCAAATTTCAAATTGATCAACCAACAAGCAGCAAAATTGAAGTTCTCTTTATTATGTTTCCATCTTGTATATTTTTAGCTTTTAGAATTTCCAAGATGGTAACCACAGTCGTCTTTTTCAAAGAGACTTTCTCTTCATATACTGCTGTTTAGCATAAACTTAAATGTAGCTTCTGCTTCCCATGGCATTTGTGTTTATCTTAGCGTATGATCTTTATAAAATAGTCGATTGATTTTTTTGACAGATCGTTCAATTGATTAAATGATCAAGTGTTGTTTAATCACATTCTGAGATTCTGAGTGGTAAAAATTCTTTGGGGTAAAAATAATGTTTTTTAGCTTGGTCAACAGAAAATGTGTGAAATGTTTTTTAGACATTAACAGATAGAAAAAAAAAAATTTGACAATATCAGAAAATGAAAATTTAAATACCGATTTTTAATTTTTCTTTTTCTTTTTTAAATATAAATGTAAAAGTTTTTCTTTGCTAAAAAAAATGTCCTGTGAAATTTTTTGGTTTTTCAGAAAGATAATTCTTGTGAAAACTTTTCCTGCTCTTTTTTATTTCTCCTTATTGTCGTCTGTTCAAACTGATTTTTGTCTTCAAATTTTTAAGCTAGTCAGTAGCTGACTGTGTATCATCCACAATTTACCCTTACTCCATGTGTAGATGCACATAAACATAAACATACATACACACACTTGCCTACATATGCATAGAAAATGTGACTCAAAATCTAGTATAAGCCACTAAAGGTTGGAGGAGGAGGAGGAGGAGGAGACTTTCTCTGCTGAATAAATGCACAAAAAGGAAAAAAAAAATGGAAGCAATATATTAAAGGTGAATTATTTATTGTTGATTGTATACAACATTTTTTGATACATCTGCTTACATATCCTGATGTAGAGTTGATGTACATAATGAATTAAAGTTTTGGTAAGCAATGGTGGAAGAAGAAAAGTTACTCATTCAAATGAACAGTCGAAAAACTCTTGGGAAATTGTTCGTTAATCTGTTGTATTTAAAAAAAATAAATGGAATAATAGCTGCAAACCAATTGAGCCTGATTCTGGAGAAACGCAATTTTTAATTCTTTTTTTTTTTTTTTTTTTTTTTTTTTTTTTTTCGAGAGTTGTAAGGGAGGTAAGTCAGATAAGATTATTTTAAATTTTCTGATAAAGGTGAAGTTTTCGACCATTCGTTTAATTAGGACGCTTTCTTTTTGTTACACCGCATCATTTCTTATTGTGGAAGCCCACGCAAGTGATTTTAAATTTTTTGATTTCAAAAAGAAGTAAAACTTTTTTTTTGTATTTGATTATTTTGACGAAGGAATTTTAGAATTTTAAAAACATTTTAATGAAAAAAAAAAAAAAAATTGAATAAGAATTTGAATAATATGGAAGCAACAAAACTAATTTTTATTGATTTGAGTTAACTCCCATTTTTGATTTTTTAAACAACTTTTTTTTTTAATTTTTAATTCCTTTTTTTTTTTTTTTTTTTTTTAAATTTTTCAACTTTTTCCTTTTTAATTTTTTATTTTTTTTTAAATCGCAAGTTTTCTCTTTTCTAAACAAAGAAAAGTTAAATTTACTCTTAGCTACAATGACAATAACAATAATAATAATGTTTGGTTGTTTATATCAAACTCTCTCATAGATTATTTAATGTCGAAATTTAACTATATTTTCAATACTCATGGGATTTTTATTTTTCTAATTTCACTTTTTTTATTTATCTATAATCATCTTTCACAATTGTATGATATAAAATATTCCTAATACAAATGATTTATACACAATTATATGGTTTAAACTAACAATTCATTAACAACAACTTAATAATAATAACTTGTTTGCACAAAGTTATAATTTCAAATATTCCTATCTAATCCTAATAATTTTCAGTACTAACAATTTTGTAGGTTAGTGCCATACAGTGTGTTATACACTTGGTATAATGTAACTCCAGCCAACAGGGCAAGTAAAAATGAGTTAGATATTTCAGGAGATTTTATCTTAATTTTCTAAGTTCCTTTTTAATGGGATTTCCTAAGCTTAGTTTGGCACAAGGCCAAAGTACAGAGGCACCCAGTGAGAATCAAATTCTCTAACAATGGTCTAGTAGATTAGCGCCAGTACTGGCATTTCTTGAACTTCCATCGTCTCGTCCCCTTGGTTAGAACACATCAGTGGGACTTCTGATCAACCTGACTTTCACTTTTTATTTCTCTCCCTCCTTATTATAATGGAGATTCAGTGTCTGTCTGTAACTGAAATTACATCACAATACCCTCAGGAATTGCATAAGTTTATCAATGAGTATTTAATTGATAGTCAAAATCATTAATACATAGAATAAATCTTATTCATTAATGATGTCTCTATGAAAATCTGAGTTAGATTTGCCTTAAAAAGGCCCATGTTATTAGTGTGTTTAAAACTCTGCAATGTGTCTTATATATCACTAAGAAATAAATAGTTACTTGGTGTTACTGATCTCTAATATTATTTTATTCTCCAACATATTAAAATCAATCCTATGAATGATTTTGTATAGAAACCAATTAAAATATAATTAAGATAAGTGTAATCCTTATATAGACATTCTTATTTAATTTTGTTAGTCGTTCTAATTTAATATATTTCATTACATTAAAACTTACATACTGGAGGGTGCATATTCTAGCTAATTTTAATAAAGAAATATTCAACACAGTCTCCCAGAAATTGTGTCCTTCATTGTTAATCTTCAATATTGGCAGCATAGCTTGTTAGTCATTATACTACGCAAGGTGCCCCAAGTTTATTTTCACTGTTATAAATAATTGTATTGTAAATGAACTGATAAATTATAATTTTATAAATAAATAAGTAAATAAATTGTAATGATTGAATTAATTTTTTTTAAGTCAATAAACATTCCAAATGGGCTTCCCTAAACTTGATCAAAGTTATTTTAGAAGTTGATCCTGTGTAACAAAAATTGTGTCCTGATAAAATGAGCCGATTTGAACGGTCAAAAATCTCTGCCAATTCTTTAAATCTGATTCCTCCCATCTTTCCCTTCCCCTTCCCCCTACAAAAAAGAATCAAATTCAGTTTTAAAGGTCCAATAAGTTTAATGAATTCTTCTAAGTTACCATTTTTCCTCATTGACTGTCAATAGAATTTTAAAGTTCACATGTACACACGCAAAATATCATATTGTTGAAATTGTCATAGGTCCAAGTCCCACTGTTGGTCATGTTATTGCCGCTCTTAAAAAGAGAGAGAAAAAATCATGTAAAGAAAGTCTAGTGTTATGTAAATTAAGAAAATTTAATAAAATAAAAACAAAAAAAGATATTTTCCTTATCTTCATGAACAAACCAACACCCATTTTTTTTTTCTTTATATGGTGGCTCATTTTTTTCTTCCTCTATTTTTAACGGTTGAAAAAGTTGCAAGAAGCAAAAGAAATTCACTTAGGAAACTTTATTTTTTACTTATTTAATGAATAAAAAAAAATTGGTGGTTGGGGAGCTTATCAGATATTCAAAGCAAAAACGTTTTATTAATGTGCTGATTGAAATTGCTAAACAATGTTTTTACTTTTTTTTTTTTTTTTTAAATTCAGTAACTGAATTCAAGTATTTGTAGTTTTAAAATATTTCTTTCTTGTCCCACAGTAGTTGTTCCATTTAGTGTTAAAATTTACATCCAAATGTAATAACTATTATTGTACAGTTAGTATTTTATTGAGTATACAGATTAAGGGAGCTAACTCTGATTTTATATCATTGAAATTTCCTGATTACACGATGGATTTACCCCCCCCCCCCCCCCTTATTCATTATTCGTTATGGCATTTCAAATCGTAATGATTTTTTTTTGTCTCAAAGAAGATTAATTTGTAAGTTCTAAAAAAAAAAAAAAAAAGGTGTGTGTGGAAGGGGTCCTATCAGATATTCAAAGCAAAAAGTTTTATGAATGTGCTAAGTGAAATTACTAAACATTTTTAAATTTTTTTAAAAATTTACTAACTGAATTTGAATTTAAATATTTGTATCTTTGTAGTGAATTTGATCAAATTATTTATTTGCGCTCTCTCTCCTCTCTCTCTCTCAAAATAAGATGAATTAAATTAGACTTTTTTTATTTTATATTATCATGTATTTTATTATTAACAGTTAAAACAATATGTAGAAGTATCAAGACTTTCTGAACCTCTCGTAGATAGAATAATGAAACTAATATCAATCAAGTAAATCTATTGATCTTCAAAATCTCAAGGGTAGATAAATAAAGCCTTCAATCCTATAAAAAAAAAAAAAAAAAAAGTTTTATAATTACATAATACAAACCGAAAATTCTATAAAAATTTTCAAATTCTTAATTATTTAATTCTTAAAGTTTTCTTTTTTAGAGGTAAGATAATTATATAACTTATATATTATAATGAAAATTAAAACAATATCTAGTAGTGATAAAACTTTTTGACCAACCTGTAGATTTCTCTACATTAAGTGTTATCTGCTTAGACCAGAGTTATGGGCACCCAGTGAGAATTGAACTCATTAAGAAATGGCCTGCTAGCATATCTATACCATGTGAGGCACCCAAATTTTAGAAATTCTAAAACCAGTTTAGGTTTAACACAAAGCCACAAATTTGAAGCATTAAGTGATGAATGAACCAAAATTTGAATGCTTTAATTATAAATGTGAACATTTATCATAAAATCCGACTTGGTTTGATTTATTCGATTTTGTGGTTTTAAAATATTTCTTTCTTATCCCACAATAGTTGTTCAATTTAGTGTTGAAATTTAATAACTATTTTGGGACAGTAGTATTAAGCATACAGCCTAAGGGAGGTAACTCCCATTTTATATCATTGAAATTTCCTGGTTACACGATGGATTTACCCCTCTTTATTCGTTATTCGTTCCGGTATTGCAAATTGTAATATGATTTTTAAATCTGGTTGTGTAGGTTCATTTGTTTTTGTTTTTTGTTTTTTTTTTTGTCTCAAAGAAAAAGAATAATTTATACATTATGAATAGTAAACTTATTCGGATATTAATAATATTTAACTAGTAAAAAACGCTAGTTAAATATTAATTTTGGTTGCTTATTATGATACGTATTTAATATTTAACTAGTAAAATATTTAACTAGTAAAAATACTACTTAAACATAAATTTTGTTGCTTTTTTTTTAATTGCAACTCATTTGGATCGTTATCTCTGCAACAGCAAGAAACAGCACGTGCATTGGAAACTGTGATAATGGTTAAGCTGACAGTGAGATTTGAACTTGCATTTCCTTTTTCCAATATATGTGCCATTCTCTTGCTGTTGTTGACATAACAACCTGAATGGGTAGCGATTTTAAAAAGAAAAAGAAAAAATTCCTTGTTTAAAATATTTTAAAAATGATTGACAAATCTTAATCTAGAATTAAATTTAAATGTTATCTATTAGATATATTAAGTGACAGGCTGTTTTCTAGCATTGACGATCATATAGCAAAATTCAACAAGAAGCCTTTGTCCAAACTGACTGAAAAATTCTTCATTTCAATTAGATCAACTAAATTCAGACTTCCTTTGTGTTTTGTTAAACATTATTGATTGTTCATCTTAAAAGCTCTTTTTATATAACCTAGAAATATCTACAATATTGGCCAGAATGGATGACTCATGATTTTTTCTTCCTGTACTTTTCCATAATGCAGTGTTCATTCATTTCTCATGTGATAGTCTAATTTTGATTGGTCAAATTGGATGACACAGTTTTTCTGATCAAAGTATATTCATTTTTATTGCAAATTCTCATTCAGCTCAGATTTAGCTGTGATTAGAAGTTGTGATTTAGCTGTGAATTATAGTGATACAAAGTCTGGTAATAGTGACTATGCCTGGTAAAAGAATTTCATCGTAGATGTATGCACAGATCAAAATTCCCAGTGAAGAAGGATACAGCACTTACATGATGGCTGTCAGATTGTGACTAAAACAATCAATAGTTGCCAAGTCGATAAATGATTTTAAGTTCTAAAAATCAATCACATGCAAAATGAATAAAAAACTATGTGATGGAAAAGTACAGGAAAAAAATCATGTGGGTCATCCATTCTGGCCAATACTGTAGAAGAGATATTAATTTCTAATTTTTTAGATCCCTGGCAATGCTGGGTAGCTTTACTTGATAGTTGGAAAAGTACAGGAAAAAAAATCATGTGAGTCATCCATTCTGGCCAATACCGTAGAAGAGATATTAATTTCTAATTTTTTAGATCCCTGGCAATGCTGGGTAGCTTTACTTGATAGTTGGAAAAGTACAGGGAAAAAAATCATGTGAGTCATTCATTCTGGCCAATACTGTACCTTTACCTTTTATAAGCTATACTTGAATATGAAGAAAAATCAGTGTTATTGTCTATTGTCAGACAGAGATTAATTTAAAGCATCCCACCTGAATTTTCATGTCAGATTTTATTTTAATAGGATTTGTATTGGTTGTCAATTATACAATCTACTAAGCAGGCAGTATTAATTTTAAAAATCTTATTGCTGTGGCATGTGGAATAGTTTCTTAACAACACACTGAATCCCACCCCCAAGACCTGACCACTTATCAATACTCTATCCCTGAACATTTTTATGTAAAATTTCACTATTTCAGACCAAATCCAAATAGTCCAGGTTAAAGATTTGGTAAGGATAAACCAAAATCCAAACTTTTTCAGGTGTTATTTTTCCAATGCGCAGGTACCAATAATAATAATGATAATAGTAAGTAGCAGGAAGCATGGATGATCTACCACAGAATGATAATTTGACTATTACAACATAAATAATATAAAGATCTCTGAGAACAATGTGTCAGAAATGTCTGACATAATGAATGTATTTCCTAACGGAGTCGGATGCCATAGATTCATTACCAACTTAACCTCCACATTCTTGACGATCCTTTAACTTTCGTCATCAGACAAGAGGAAATACATAAAAAAAAAAGATCCAAGATAAGGATCTAACTGCATCATCATGAATATGGCAATCCCACAAAGTGACAATAATCCAATAAAGTTTGGTGGTATAGTGAGATACCTCCGGGGCTTGTGGTAATGATGCTTTGGCCCTGAACCCAGTGTCATCATCTGATGAAGGATTTGTTAGAAGCAATGCTGCTGTGCAAACAGTAGTCATTGTATGAACTTATGTTTTCTTGAAAGCTATTGCTAATTAGTTCAATATGTAAAAAGTATAATAATCTCTGGCAAAATTCTTTCTTTCCTCTTCTTTTTCCTTTCTTTTTTCTTTCTTTTCTGCTTTTTTTTTTTTTCTATTTCATTTAAACAGATAAGTGCTATCCTCACAATTACACAATATGCTCCATTATTTACCTGAGGTGATGACGGGGCATGACATACGTAGGTAGGTACAAGTGTATTAATATATAGATAACTTTTAATATTATAAATATTTTGATACCAGTCCCCACGCTTGAGTACCACGTCTTAGGTAATCTGATCTGTGTGGTAAAGCATCTTGGAGCTGACGGTAGATGTGATGCTCCACCTCAGCAAAACAATCTCCTTGGTCTGAGGCTAACAAAAAGGAGATAGACTCCCTCGGTGTCCAGCTGATACTGACAGTAGACTTTACTTACTAGGTATTGTATTATCAGAAATGATATATTACTTGCTGTCCATTGTATCCGATGATGACACCACGTGAATCCGTTTCCTTCAATATGTTCGGTCTCTGGTTGCATCTTGCCAACTGCCTATGGGGATATTCAGGTCCTTCAGGTTTCTTTTGATGTTGTCTTTATACCTGAGCATTTGGTCTACCGATCCCATATGATCCCTTTCTCAGTTGAGAGTACAGAATCTGCTTTGGCAGTCTGTCATCATCAAGTCTGTTTAAGTGGCCAGCCCATCTCGGGTTGCACTGGACAAGTATGTTGTGCATGCCCAGGAAGTCCAGTTCTCTTCAGGATGTATTGATCAGGAATAAAAAGGCCAAAAAGCATCTATAATTAGTAAACACATTGTTTGTATGAAAATCATTCCTTCTCTCTCGACTCAAGATAAACATTTTAATAGATTCAAAGTCTGGCTTGTTTACCAAAATTTTTCACATTCCCCAATGATACCTGCATCGGAAAAATAAAGTACTAAAAAAAAAAAAAAAAAGAATTTGATGTATTTCATTATATTAAAACTTAAATACTTATGCCCAGATTCTTGCATATTCTTACTAGTCTTCATAATTCTTATTTATTGTCAGAGCCTTGTAAAGGTTAATCAGTACAATAAATGTGATAGGTTAATTTTTTTTTATATTTGCGAGTAAACCAGATAATTATTGCAAAGGTATGCAAGAAATGTTGTGAATGGTGAAAATGAGGTAGAAAATTTTACTATATATATTTACCAACTCCTCCGCACGAATAGGATGCAACACAAGGTCAATTTCTTAAGCAGAGTTTAATAGGTTTGAATTCAGAGTTTACTTTCTCCAAGACTGGTTACCTAGCCATGGTTAAAGAGTCCAGTCTGCCCTGCTATTTACCCATAGCTGGAGGGAGAATTGGATTCATACCTTTCCTAAGGGTATTAATGCCATGTGAAATGCAAACAGCCTCATCCAGGAATTGAACTCGGGTTGTCAAGTCCATTTCCTATGACAATAACCATTACACGACGCACCTCCATTTACTATAACTTAAGGTCAAGTCCTCCTGAAACTACTGGTTCCTGACAGATCCCCAAAGTTAAGGAACTATAAGCCTGTTTAGTACCTAAAGAGGGGCTGGTTTAGCTCGGTCAGTAGAGCACCCACCTAGGAATCGCATAGTTCCTGGTTCAATACCGGTCCCTGCCAACTCAATGTATGAGTAGCACAGATTGGGTAATCTAATCTGTGTGGTAAAAGTGGGGAGCTGACAGTAGGTGGTGTGCTCCATCTCAGACAAATCAATCTCTTGGTCTAACACTAGAGAAATCATCATTGTCCCAGCTAGTCTCACTGATCTGTTACTAGTGAATAGTGAGTTCAATTCTAGCTGGATGCCTCATACTTGCAACCTTGTCACATCCTCACTCACTGTGTCCAGCTGATAACGACATTAGCCATTCCACCAACTTTACTTACTTTTTTAAACTTTTTTTTTTTTTTAACTTTTTAACTTTTTATTACCAAATTTAGGTAATAAAAAGTTTTTAAAAAAACAGAGTAACAGTAATAAAATATAAAAATAGTAATGATTCATCCTTTTGAAATCGAAAAATTCTAACATATTTAATTACAAAAGAGAAGTTTAATAATAATAATAATAATAATAATAAAGTTGGTTTATGATAAAGAATTTTTCAAAAAATACAAAATAGGATTTTTAAACATCAAATGGCTATGAGTGAGGGGGGGGGGTTCACCCTTGTAAAATAGGAATCTAAGGGGTCAATAGACAAAAAAAAAATAGGTTGAGAACTACTGCAACCTAAAGTACTGTGTATGAGACTAAGTAAAACTTGGTAAATAATAACTACTACTAAGACTACTACTACTAATTGACTGGTTTAGCTCAGTCAGTAGAGTTAGGAATTGCAAGGTTCTGGCTTTGATACTGGCCCTTGCCGACTCAGCACATGAGTAGCACAGCTTGACTAATCTGATCTGTGCGGTAAAATGGAAAGCTTGATGGAAGGTGTGGCACTTGACTTTCCTGGTCTAGCACTATCCAAAAAGTGATTTCCTCACTGTTCGGCTAATACCGGCAATAGGCCACTACACTCACTTTACTTACTAAGACTTACAAATCCAACTTTTCATGCTACACATGTAGATCAACTTAGCCAATTGTAAAAAAAAGATTTCTGGTTGATTAACTATCATTAATTAATTTAGACTGGGATTCAAGTGTAGTATCTGTCCATCAACTGTGTTTCTGTCTTCAGACAGGACATCAAAAAAGGAGTTGACCTGACCCTGGGGATTTTAATCCTTCAGCAGCATACCCCCCCCCATTGCACCTAAGGTGAGGGTCACACTACTCCTATATGTCACTGGTCTATTAGATGTTTAAATAAACAACATGTTTGGTTTCAATTCACATCTCTACTTTTTTCATAATACTCTGTGGTGTGAAAATAGGGGGAGGCTATGGGTGGGTATCTAGTTTGGGCCTAAGTTTGGATCATTCTTGATCTGGCTTGATGTTGCAAAAACTTGAAAACCTCCACACGTTAACAATGTGACAATCGTGGGTGATGGACCCTGGTTAGGGTGTCCATCAGCATCATGTTGCATTAGCAGCATGGATATCCATAAAAAATCTCTCGCCAAACATCATTATTGGTCAATCACCCCTGGGAGGTCCTCAGTGCAGCATTAAGAGTCCGTACAGAGCTGATCTATGTAGGTCTTTGCTGGACAGCCTACACTGGCATGTCCATGTGCAGGTTTCCACAGGAGAACATCATATATATATATATATATATGTTGTAATAGTAGAGGAAAAGAGTTAAGGGTCTACCATGGTTACAATTAAAGCGGTAATTGGATACTAATATATATATATATATATATATATATATATATATATATATATATATATATATGGTGAAGTCCATGTGCACTTTAAAGAATTTTAAATTTTTAAGTGCATGTGGACTTTGTGGACACCCTGTATGTATATATTTAGAAATATATCCCTCCATATGGGTAGGATGTGACACGGTCCGTTTCTTAAATGAAGCTTAACAGGTTTGAATTCAAAGTTTTCCTTCGCTTAGACAGATTGTTATACCAAGGAAAAAGAGCTCATTCTTCACTATTTGCCCATAGCTGGAGAGAAAATAGTTGGATACATACCTTTCCCCAAAGGTTAGGTATCCCATGGTGCCAGCTAGTCTCACTGATTCATTACTACTAAATAGCGAGTTCAATTCTAGCCCTATACTTGCAACCTTGTGTCACATCCTCACTTGTTACGAATGGGTTGTGTCAATACCTGCTTTTCCCAATGTTATTAGTGCTATGTGAAATGCAAACATCTTTGAACCCAAGAATTTGAACTCATGCCACCGTGTCCATTTCCCACAACAATAACCATTACACCCCAAGCCTCTTAAGTGCATGTTGATTGTAAAAAAAATAATGAAATTTATTGTGTACAGTGCTCAGGTGCACCACAACTCATCAAAGTCTCATGTCAAGTACACAGAATAATGTATTAGTGTCAGGAACATGAACAGTTTATAGTAGTAATATGCATGTATGTGTGCGCGTGTGTGCATATGTATGTGGAGAGTGCATCAGGTTTAGTGTCGGCGGACTACAGGCTCTTCCTCATTTTAAAAATCTAATTCATTTCTGAATCATTATTTTCACAAAAAAAATGAATATGAGAAGAACGCGCATAACATGTATTTTTATTTGAAATTCTATATGGGTACCAGCATTCACCTCCAGCCTCTCAAGCTGCTCGGGAATTAGAATTAAAATTAAATTAGAGATAAATGTTCAGACATCCTGATAGGGCTTCAAATTTTGAAACAAAATAATCAATCGGAAAAGAAAAACAACACAGATTTAATTGTCATATATTAAGGAAAATACATTAAAGAATGAAGAAAAATCTAACTGCCACTTACCAGCACTAATACATGTACCACAACATTGGGTAGTACATGGATAACTATCAAAACCCCCAAGTCTATAATAATATAAATGGGGGAGGGTCTTCTGACAAATACATTGTTTAAAAACATTGGATTAAAGAGTAATGTCCCTTGAAGTCTTATTTATTCAGAAAACTAAGTATCATTTAACTCTTAACATCCTGTTGAGAATTTTCTAAGTCCAGAGCCCAATTCCTATAGCCATTTATCAAAAATAGGTAAAAATGGCCATTTCATTAAAAGTTACCCATTATTTCCCTTAAATTGAAAACTTCTAAATATGTTTAATATTACATTTAAACAAAGGATATTATTTGGGGTAGATTAGGAAAATAAATGATTTCCGGACGGGTGGAATGAGGTGGTATAGGATGTTAAGAGTTAAATATATTCATAAAAACATCATTATTAAATGACTTGATAACCTTACACACATAAAAAAAAAGTCTCTATTTATAATGCTGTAATATTGAATGTAAATGGGGGTGGGGGTCAAATCTTTTGTGTTTAAAAACATTGGATTTAAAGAGTAATGCCCCTTGAAGTCTTATGGATTTATTCAGAAAACTAAAAAAAATAAATGAATTGTTGGATCAAAAGGGTTCATAATGTTTTTGTTTTTGTTTTCTAGTTTAAGCCAAAAAGTTTGTCATCGTTGTCGTCCTGACTTTGTGAACATTTCTAGTTCGTTCTCTTTTTATGGTCTTAATTGACCGTATAATATGGAGATAAAAGCTGCCAAAATTATGGTCAATCTAAAGTAATCAAGTAAAGTCTTTTGTATTTTGGGTCTGAGTCCATTTAGACATTGGCTATTTAATTCCCACCTTTTTTGTCCTTCTTACTCCTCCTCTTCCCCCCCTCATTCTCAGCTGCTCTTAAAGAAAACAATAAATCAGACCCATTTTGGTTGTTTTATGTGAAATCAAAAACTGTCAAGTAGTGTCCTAACAGAAATCTAAAAAAATCTTCTTTCTTTTTAATTTCTTTCTTTTTTACTGAATTTTGAGTTTTTCTTTCTTTTTATTAACCCTTATGGTGTGGTGAATTTGGCAACAAATTCAATGGCTAAAATGCACTTTTGAAAAGAAAATTTAAAAAAGAAAATGTATGAGTTTCACAATTACAACACTACAATACATTATTGGCACAAGTTTTTTTATGAGAGAATTTTTTTTTATTCATTGATATTTCTGAAAATGAATGTTTTACTAAAGCTTTAGAAGTAATAAAGTATTTAAAAAAAATTTTTTTTTTTAATTTTTAGGACCAGTGTATATCGAACAAGTCACTTTCTGGGGGAGGGGGTGGGGGTATATCATGCAAGATCCAAAATTAAGTTATATGGACTAAAGTTGTATCTTGCCCTCGAGTGTTTTTATAAGAGAATTTTTTATTCACTGATATTTCTAAAATGACTGTTTTTACTAAAGTTTTAGAATAGTATATTTTTTTTTTTTTTTTTTTTTTTTTTTAGGACCAATGTATATTAGGACAAGAATCACTTTCTGGGGGAGGGGATTTATATCATCCAAAATATTTAATGGACAAAAGTTGCATCTCACCCTCACACATTAAGTACAGGGTGTCCATAAAGTCCGTGTGCACTTTAAAGAATTTATAAATACAAATAAATTTATAAAAAAATTTAAAGGTGTACACGGACTTTATGGACACTGTGTATGCTTGATTGACTTAAGTTGTTCTTTTCACCAAATGGGTTAGAAAAGCTGTTAAACTTCTTTTTTTTTTTTTTTTTAATCTATTTTTTAATTTTATTTTTCAGAGAGATCCCCCATCTGACTTGGTTGCTTGCCTTAAATTCTAATATTGAAAATTCATTGAGATTAATATAAAAAAAATTATTTGCATAACTTTTTTCATCGTGATTTTGTCAGGCTTTTTCCGAATTTAATAGTTAAAACAAAAAAAAAAAAAAAAAAAAAACTGCTTCATCTCATAAAAAAAAAGAAAGAAATGGGTTTAAAACAGGTGACCAAAATTTTGATGAAATTTGGTTATATATAAGTCTATCTTTATGCATTCAATATTTATACAGATTTTTCTAGTTTTAAAATTTTTCAAGGAAAAGTTGGTGTATGGGGGGAGGGCAGTATAAACTGTCAGGTAAAAATGTTTATTTTTGGGGGTTTCCATTAGTAAAATCTAAGCCAAAAAAAATATCTTGAACAAATCTTTCATATCCAGCCCAGGGGTGGAGGGACTATTCAGCAGCAAAAAAAAAAAAAGATATAAAGATTTTGTTCTTAACGTTAGGCAAACCTTTCTAATCTATGAAACTACATAAGTTTACTTGTAAAATCCATAATTGTGCTATGAAATCAAATATGAAATAAAATCTAATTTACTGTGATCATTTTGCTGATTGGTGGATGGTGGCTTGTCAAATATGTGGGTGGGGTCATTAGGAAGGGGTGGGGTTATAAAAAAAAAACTTAAGCCTATTGCTGCTGCCACCATTGTTGCCATTATTTGTCTTGTGTTTGTTTGTTTGTTTTCTTTTTAATAAATAGTTTAACAGAAATGGTTCGGCTCAAGAATTTCCCTCTCGTCTTCATGCAGGTTTTTATTTTGGGATTCTTAAAGAAACGATGTCTATTTTTCAGTTGGTGGTTTGAGAAAAAGAAAAAAAGAAAAGAAAAAAAATGAATAGGGAGAGTCAACAGTTTTGCAATGTTTAAAGCTGTTTTGTATTTAGAAATATTTCAGCGCCTGTTCCTAAGGCCAAGCTTATGGGAGAGGGGGGAGGTTGATTGATGGGGCTTTGTGAAAGACTAAGTTTTGCCGACAATGTATGATGAGTGCTTATGCTTGGTTGTTCAACCATTTCAAACAAAGCTTCATCTTCCAGAAAAGAAGGGAACTCCCCATGGCGTAGTGGCTAACATGCTGGACATCATAATAAACGAGTTCAAACTCTAGTTGCATTATTACATTTGCTTTTGGACTAATATCTTTGAAAAGGTATGAACCCCCTTATCCTCTCAGCTATATGTTAAATAGTACTACTACTGTTCTACAAGGATGGCTTTGGCATTAAATAAGCCATGAAGGTTGATATGCCATTAAACCAAACCAAACCAAACCAAACCAAAAAAACAGGTGTCTCTGATTTTGGTTTGTCTTAGAGGTTCACGTCACCTTCCTTGAAACATCTGAACCAGTTTTGTGCTATACATTCGTTAATAGTTCCACATCTTTTCACATCATTAAATTCTTTTTCCACTGCCCTTGAAGAGGTTCCTTTTTTTTTTTTTTTTTTTAACACAAAAAAGCTCAAAGGTGTAAAATAAATTAACATTTCAGCAATGATTGGACAAGTTATATCAAATCAATGATATAGTTATTTGCTAAGCTTAGCTCATATGTGGCACAAGGCCAGAAGCATGGGGCGCCCAGTGAGAATCGAATTCACTGTCAATGGACTATTAATGTAGCTCACTAACCATTACACCATGTGAGATGCCCCAAATTAAATATAATATGGAGATAAAAGCTGCCAAAATTATGGTCAAGTCAAGCTGATCACTGAAGTTAGCAGCGATGAGCCTGTTTAATACTTAATTGAGTGACCACTTAAGCAACAGCAGGTACTGTATGCAACCGAAGTCCTTTATTTATCAAAAAGACTTGATTCGGCATTAAATGACCCAAAAAGAGTTGATATGCCATAAAACAAAACAACCAACCTACAACTATCTCTTTCTCCTGCAACTCTCTGTGTTTTTCTCTCTCTCTCTCACTCTATATATATATATATATATATATATATATATATACACACACCTTATTACCCCCCTCTCTCTCTCTTTCTTTGTCCTAATACTCTCATTATAGTCGAGTTATGCTGAAAGAACTGGTTCCTGCTAGATCACTGCAGTTAAGCCACCTGTTCAATACTTGGGTGATCACTTAAGCAATCAGTCCTTTGTTTATCAAAATGATTTGATTTGGCATTAAATGACCCCAAAAGGGTTGATATGCATAAAACAAAACGACCAACCACATTTCCAAATATCATCAGTGAAAAACTATTTGACTTAACCTGATAGCTTGAAATATTGCAAAACTTTTGACTCACCCTAGTAAAATATTGACACAATTTCATTTTATTAATCCAACACTTTTGCTGCTTAATTTGTTGTTAATGTTAGTAACAATTTGATTCTATTTCAATATTATTCTTCTTGTTGTTATTATTGTATTGATTCTTAATGTTATTATTAATGCAGTTATGATTATTACTATTTTTATTATTACAATGAATTATTCTTATTGTAGATAAGAATGACAAAAAAGTGCTGTGAAAATGTTTTGAAAACAAATTCCATTTGATATGAAACAATTCTAAGTTGTAAATTTTTTTTTTTTTTTTTTTCAAATGTATGACCTGGCATTGAATATGGGGAAATTTCTTTGGTGAATCCTTTTATTAAAAGGGCAACAGCTAATAAATATTCGTTACCAAATGAGGGTTTTTTTTTTCAATTTTTATTCACATCTTTTTTTTTTTATTCACATTTTTTTATCAACTTTTGTTTGTTAAATTTATATTCAAATTTTCTTTTTAAATTCTTATTCACTTTTTTATTTGTTTAACAAAAAAAATGTGAATAAAAATTTAATTTTTTTTTTTTTTTTTTTTTTTTACATTTCACTTTTTTTTTTTTTTAATGAAACATTTAATTTTTATTCATTTTTTTAAATTTATATTCAAATTTTTTTTTTTTTTTGTTAAATTTTTATTCACTTTTTTTTTGTTAAATTTTTATTCACTTTTTTTTTTTTTTTTGTTAAATTTTTATTCACTTTTTTATTTGTTTAACAAAAAAATGGGAATAAAAATTTAATTTTTATTCATTTTTTTTTTTTGTTAAATTTTTTATTCACTTTTTTTTTCTTTTCTTTCAGGATTTACTGTATATATTTATATCATACAACACTAAGTTGATTTTGAGATTTGCAGAAAATATATAACAAATGGGTTGTGTAGATACCAATACTACTCTTGCTATTAAGAATTAACTTTGGTCCTTACTTAGACTAGACAGGTGGTTGGAGAGACCCCCACCACCAATCAATCTACTGGTCATGTCTATCCCTAGCACCTATATGAGTGTCCCCCCACCCTATTGCCCTTATGGCAAACTCCCAACCCTTTTTTATCATATATGTGCAAGAAAGTGGTGGCTGAGGGTTTTGATGTCTGATGGTGAAGTTCCAATTCTGGAGCTCTAGGGAATGTGGAGTACCTCTTCATTATCATTACTCTAAGGTCCACTGTGACTCTGAGTGGTAGTAAACTGTTAGGGTCCCATCTATGCATTAAATAGAATAAAAAATGTGTTTTAAAAAAATTGTGTACCCATGAAGAATTGATATAAAAACGTCTTTGGCAAAAAATAACCTAATGGGTTTGACATGCTGTAAAAGCCAACCAACCATTAAACCATCTTTAGCAAACAAATTGTGGGCAACTCCAAGTCGATATTTTTGATATGCCATTAAAGAAAGGAACCAATCCGAGTAGCAAAACTATATTTTTACTTAAAATTTAATTATCTTTATTTTAGTGATGAATGAGAAAGAAACCAAATATCTAGGATTTATTTTTGATAAAATTGGTTGTTAATCAGACTGAGAAAATATTCTTGTTATCGAACACAAGACAGCACCAATGAATTAAACAACTCTACACTCTTTCCTCGGTTGAGTAAACCCCTACAGTGCATTTTTTCTGGAAATGTACTGGGTTCGTGGCCACCTCAATCATCTTTTGAAAACAAAGTACCATGGAACTGGTCAAGTGAATGTCAGTTTACTTTTGATAGTTTACTTTTGTTTAATGCATATCAACCTTAGTGGGTTATTTAATGCCAAAGTCATCCTAGTAGAAGAACAGTAGTGTTACTATTTAACCCATAGCTGAGTGGAATGAGAGGTTTCATACCTTTCCTAAGGGTATTAGTCCAATAGTTAATGTAATATCATGGTCTAGCACATTAATCACTACGTACGGGGATTCCTCCCCCCGATTCACTTTTGATAGAATTAAATCCCTACTTGGTTCTGAATTATTGCTAACCCATTACAATCCAGCTATGGATCCTATTGGATTGTCTGGTGCTTCAAACTGTAGAATTGGATCAATTATTTCATTGTTTTCGGATGGAAATGAAAAACCAATTGCTCATGCATTACAGATTTCCTAACACCTGACATTCAAGAAGGGTCAAACCACACAAGCTGATACTTGAAAGAGATGTGAGGAAGATGATCTATTATTTGTACACCCCTATCTAGTGTAAATGAGATCATCCCATTCATTATAAATGCTGGGAAGATAGTTTGACCAAGACATAGGACAAGTCTTTTCTTAACTCTATTTAACTCATATTTTTATGAACAAGGCAAAAGAAAAATGGATGGTAAGCGAGAACCCTTACACCTTGTCACATCCTGCTCATAGCAGTAGTTTTGAAAAATACATATATACAAACTTAGCACATTTATAGTAAAATTATAATATACAAAAAAAAAACAAAAAAAAAAACCTATTTAAAAAAAAACGTTCACTACCAAATGAGAAGTATTAAATAGAGTTAAAATTGCCTTTTTTCAGCAGTTAGTCCATTTGCTTGGATATTTAATTTGTAAATGAAGTTTGGCAGTAGAAATAATGTTCATTGACTCAATGTGTATCAATATACTGGTAGAAATAATTTGCAAACAGATTTATTTGACCCATAGATGTGACTAACAGGTACCTCCACACAGAGTGGACCTGGGAGTAATGGCAATAATCCACAGAACTATTTGCAGGAGAAACAATGTATATATCTGTATATTTTAATCATTTATGCTTCATAATCCCAACCCTCTCTTTAAAATAAAAATAATTTCTTACACATAAAGGAAATTGACAAACTGGATTGAGAAAAATAACTATTTTATCTTAAAATGTAAACTGTAGTGTAAATCCTACACTGATCATTTCTATGATTTTTAAGTTCCTGAAAAAGGCCGGAGGACACATCGGCCAAAATGTTGTGTAGATAACAATAATCCATGTTATCAAGTCTCATCTAAAAAAAAAAAATCCTAGGTTGATAACACTATAATTATAAAATCTAAAAAAAAGTTTGTATAACTTATCAAAGTACATATGTAACAGAGCTTAGATAGGTAGTTATTAAATAAGGTGTGTGTGTGTGATGTAATTATAATACAATGGATTAAATGACAGTTGCTGATAGAGAACAAAAGATCTTATCTAATTTTTTTTTAATAGCAGGTTTTCGAAATAAAATAGAAAAAGCTTAAATAAGATCTTTTATTTTTGATATTTTACATTAAAATACATTTGATATAAATAATATTGGGCTTCAGCAAAGGTGGGGATGTATTAGGATGTCAGCAATCAAAAGATTCTTTCTTTTTTTTTCTCTCCTTTGGATTTAATCTTGGACAATATTTTCAACTTTGAGTCTTGTCTCTACTTCTTGGACATCAGCTTCTAATTTAGTTGGATTTGTATGAAAATGGACAAAAAGTTGACGTTCTTTCGCTTGAAACCAATCAGATTTATGCTGGGCCTGAAAAAGAAAAAAATGAATATTTGAGGATGTAAGTGCTACAGATCTGAAACTGCTTATATATTTGGATAAGTTATTGCATAAAATCAAAATATGAAAAAAAAAAAAAGGTATATTATTATAGTTAGAAATATAAGCCAAATTAAATTTTTTTTTTAATATTAAACTATCATTACTTCTGAATAATTAATATTCAAAAGTTACATCACATTAACTGCATTTATGATAGATTCACTCCTCATCAATATTTGACATTGTTCATGTTCACTACATTAACATTTATTAGTTTTAAAAGGTCTTAATACTAATTATAATTCTGACAGCTCTTGGGTAAATCCATTTTAATCTAAATCCAAGTGAAAAATTGCCAAATTTACAACCTGTTGAAGATGGGTCACTGCCCATTTTGATTTCTTACCTTTTTGGTTTTATAATCCAAGAGAATTGCTTCCAATTCTTTGTGGAGTTTTTCCAACGTGTCTTTCAGCTGCAAAGTTGTATTATGAAGACTTGCAGGAAGAATGGGAATGCTGTCCACATTTTGTGTCGGTTCGTGTCCGTTGTACAAAACTTTTTTGCATTCTTCTCTGGATTCTTCCATCAATTCCAACCTTTTGGTGTGTTTCTCTTCAGCAACAATCAAAGATTGCAAAGCATTGTTCTTTCTAGTTTTTAATCTTTCAGCAGCTTCGATCATGATTGAATAAGGAACACACAATTGTGTCTCGGGATGCGAGTCAATTTCAGCTAAAGAAAAGAAAAGAAAAATGGAAAAATCCAAACATATATAAAGAGCAGTGGGTGTGTATGTTGTATGTAAAATAAAACAATTAACGACATATTAAAGATCACTAACATCAAGTAATTAATTATTCAGTAAACCTCGTTTTGTTAAAACCAGCATGCAAATTAACTACATCATATTATATATCACTAAGAAATAAAGGTTTACATAAGACACATTGCAGAATTTTAAGTGCACTAATAACATGGGCTGTTTCAAATAAAACTCAGATTTTCATAGACATCGTTAATGAATAAGTTTCTTACTTTTTGTGCAAAAATTATGAAGATGTAACTTAAAATCTAAGATATTAAAAAATACATATAGAAATATGAGAATTTAAAGCCTCGAAATTGGAGGTACACAAGTGGACATGAAAATATCAAATCACAGACTAATTCAAAACAAGAAATTCTGTCATTTCTTTATTTTTGAAGCAAATTTGATAAAACTTGGAATTCTTATGTAAAATTATGTTGCTATAACTCATTATTTAGAGAATAAGAGGTACAGATATCAACATTTAAAAAAAAAAGAAAAGAAAAGTTTACCACAACAAACTTCAACATTTTCATTTTAATATTTCATGTATACACACATATATAGTATTAATTTAAATAAATAACATCACTTTGAACTTAAAAATACCTTTTTAAATACTTGATATGTTGTATTATGCACAAGAAAAAGAATACCTATTTACATCAATTTTGTTTAAAACAAAGCCTGTCTGTCCAGCATGTAATAATGTATTGTTAACGTTTTAATACTATATCGTAAGTTCGTTTTTTCCAAAACTGAATGTTTGACAAAATTCCTGACGATTAACCATCATGTAAATATCACATATTATATATCAAAATAATTCTGAGATTTAGTGCTTTTTTTTTCTTTTCTTTTTTTGCTTATCTTATACTTTTTGAAAGAACTTTTGTTGGTAGTGGTTTCGCTTCCGAAGGTCAAAGAAGAAGAAAAAAAAAAACCTACACAATATAGTATAAAGTGTCTACTAATTAAGTGTTCAATTTCAAAAATATTGATGAAGATTTTCCTCTTTGATTTTGCAATGCAAATTAACGACTAAAATTTAGCCTAAAAAAAACACAAAAAAAAAACAAAAAAAAAACCCAAACTTTTTTTGTTTTCGAATTTTTCGAAGCAAAATACAGTTTTAAATTGCTGTAAAAAATAATTCAATGGATAAAAACGCATAGAAATCACATATTTAGAAAGATTATTTTCTTTTCTTTCCAACTATATAAATATTTTTAAGATTGAAACAGAAATACTTGAGAAATTGCAAATTTCTCTGATTAAAGTTGCAAATTTGAAAATGTCTGCCAATATCAGCTAACTGCTTGTAATGCTACTCATATTATAAGACCATTCTGAGAAGCTATTTATTTATATAAAAACTAATTAATATAAGTGTAATCTTCTGATTTAATTTCTTTGTTAGTCTTTCTAATTTAATATATTTCATTAAAAGTTAAATACTTACACCTGTAAGGTGCATATTCTTGCTAGCATATAAAATGTTTTAATGTAATTGTTTTCTTTGAAAATTTGACAAACAAAATAAATTCGATTAAACAAAGAGAATTGTTACTTACTGGCAACAAGTGAGTCATACAAGAGTTTCATAAATTTGTTGTGGGAATCCACTGTGTTTCGTTGATATCTTTCATCAACAACGGAAAAGTCCTCCAACATAGACTGAAGTAGAGAAAGAATATTTGACAAAATTATCACATAATTATATACATGAAAAAGAAAAAAAGTTAATTATTTTTTTACATTTTAGTAAATCGAATTCTTTCAGGAATTTGTGGTTAATGAGTTTGGCTCATATGTGTTATAAGTTTAAGAAAAAACAAAAAAAAAACTAGTTTTTTTGCCAACCTAAACATTTTCTTAAATGACTGTTACAACCAGACTGAGAGTTCACTCCCCACGGATTCCTTAAATACATGTAGCATTGTGCTAGATTAAGTTAACTTTAGTAAATCTACAAACTAAACGCCCTACCCCCAAATCTATTGTGTCCCAGTTTTAATAGTGGTCCATGATGATATTAATGCTTCTATTTAGGAAGGAGTGAAATTATCTAATTAGCATTTTAGTTTTCACCCTTTACCATCCAAATTATTGATATAATTTTCTGTACAAATTTTATTTTATCATTCAGTTTGGTTTTGGTTTCTTTGTTTTATGGCATATCAATCTTCATGGGTTATTTAATGTTAAAGCCATCCTTGTAGAATAACAGTAGTGGTACAATTAAACCATAGCCGGGGGTAAGTCACAACAATACACTTAAAAGATTGTAAAAAATCAACAGTGGAAATATTAGAAAGGAAATTGAAGCAAGCTAAGAATTCTTTGATTCCTTCACTTTTTGCCTTTTAATAGAAGGAATTTGTTATTCAAGTTTAAGGAATCTTAAAAAATATTTTTAACCAAATAATTGAAATTTTACAGCTAAAACAATCTTTTGACCTGATGCAATTTGAAAAATTCTTAATCCAATACAAATGCACTTACTAGATTATTTTTTTAACACTAAGAAAACAGCAATTTTACATTTCAGTTTAAAAATTTGAAAAAATGAAATAAAAAGCTTAGCATATCACCATAAATTCCCTTTTTTTCAGCAACCTGTTCCATAATAATTGGTACATTTAATGTATGGAATTTATATGCAAATGTAACAACTATTATGGGACAGAAGTAGTAATAAGATTTTTTTTTAAATCTTTAAAATTCTTCAAAAAACAAAAAAGTATTTGAATAAATCTACAAGTGAAATCTCATTTTCAGGTTAAAAACAGAAAGTACAATTTTTTTTTTCAATTTTAATGAAAATGAAAAAAAAAAAAAAAATTAACTCCTGTATTTTTGTTTTACAACCCTAACGGTATCAAATTATTTAAATGAAGGAAATGAGGTGTATTAAGGTGCATAAGAATTATCTCCCCTTGAATAAATGCAGGTTTGAAATGAAATTGTGCTGCTAGTGCATTATTTGTATTGGATAGTATCTTGTCTGCATTGAAGGGGTATAAGAAAATCTTGGGGAAACAGGATGATAGGAGCTAGTTATGTAAGCTCAATATTTAGCAAACCTAAAAGAGGAACAACATAGTTGCTTGGTGATCCAAAGAAAGAAGAAACTAACAAGGAGTACATCAATAAAAGAAGTTCTTTTTTTTTTTTTTTTATTTACTTACCATTCTCTTTTGCCAATTATCTTTAATGGATGTCAATTCCATTTGAATTGATGTCAACAAATGATGAACATCTCGTTGGTGTTGATCTTCTACTGTGTAAGCAGCTGTGAGAAATTCTTGTCTTGATTGTTGCTGTCCGGAAATCTGGATCAGCTGATTAAAGAAAGAATGAAAGTGAAATATCAGATTGTTGTTTTTTCATCAACATACAGGTTGACAACACCTAACTGCCATTTGCAGAAAAACTAATTTTACCATCGGAGAAAAATCCCAGCAACAGCAAGGCAACAAAATAAACAAAAGGAAGTTTATTTTGATCACTGTCAATCAATAAAAATTGTAGTCAGAATTATAAAGTGAACAAATAACGGGAAATTACTGTTGGTTGGTTGAATTTTACAGCATGTCAACCCATCGGGTTATTTTATGATGAACAATTTTTATTCATTCTTGATGGGTACTCAATTTCTTTTAAACACTTTTTTTAAAAACTCATTTTATTCTATTTAACCCATAGATGGGACCCTAACAGGTACTACCACTCCGGGTCAGAGTGGACCAGGGAGCAATGGTGATGAAGGGACTCCACATTCCCTAGACCTCCAGAACTGGAATCTCACCATCAGATAGTTTAACGTCATACCCAGGACATGAAGACCCTCAGCCACCGCCTTCTAGTACATATGATAAAAAAGGATGGGGTTTGTCTTAAGGGCAATAGGGTTGGGACAATCATATAGGCGTGACCAGCCAATTGATTGGAAGAGGCCTCTCCAACCGCCTGTCTAGCCTAAGAAGACACTTAAGTAAAGTGTAGCATGTCATGGACTACCAGGGTTCCATCTTGAGTTATTTCATGCTGAAGACGTTTTTGTTTTATTTATTCTTGTTGGTTTTATTTGAACACATTTTTTAATCTATTTAACCCATAGATGGGAACTTAACAGGTACTACCACTCCGGGTCAGAGTGGATCTGGGAGTAATGGCAATAAAGGAGTACTCCACACTCCCTTGAGCTCAAGAATTGGAACCTGACCACTAGATGTAGTTTAACATCATATTCAGTCACCGCCTCCTAGCACATATATGATAAAAAGGGTTAAGAGTTTGCCATAAGGGCTATAGGGTCAGACAATTATAGAGGTGCTCTCTGACCACCTGTCTAGCCCAAATAAGGGCCAAGGTGAAGATTACATGTCAGCTTGCTCAGTCGCAAGGATTCCACTGATGGCCAATTGATATCTCCATTAGGGAGGTCGTACCCTTCTGCAGAGGTGCAGTCAGCATATTCGGCAGCCCCAGCTGATAGGGTTTACCTGGATGTAGGTAAATGGAAATCTGTATCTTTAAAATAAAAATAAGAGTTAAGATTTACTAACCTCATCCAATTTGCTCAAATGATATTTTTGTCGAGCAAGTTTCATGTCATAATCTCCTGTGAGAATTTTGGAAACTTGGGAAGCAGCATTCTTCTTTATCAAAGACGGAAGATCTCTTTCAAACTTCAAATTCAGTAATTTTTGTTTTGATTCTAATTTCTGGGCTTCTTCAATTAATCTGGAAATCATTAACAAAAAAAAATAAATAAATAAAACAGACAAAAAAAAAAAAAACAACAAAAAAAACAAAAATAAACATTAAATGGTCTAAATTGGCTATTCTGCAAAATTGAAATTTCAGTAAAAAAAAAAAAAAAAAAAAAAAAAAAAAAACTTGCAGTTAACCTTTTGTACAAATTTCAGTTTTAAAAAAATTAAGTTATAAATTTCTTAATTTTTAACAGTTTTAAAAAAGGATTTTCAGTTTTAAAAATAAATAAATAAATAATAATTGCACTCAACTTTTCTATTGATTTGCAAGTATATCTCAGCAATGTGAAGACTGAAAAATTGGTATTGACAAGAGAAGGGGGAAAAAAAGAAAAGAATTTGAAACAAAGACAAAGGACCCTTTCTCCAACTGTCAGTTTAGTATTTGTAAGAGTTATGATACTAGATTTTAAAAAAAAAGGTACTAGATTGGTATGTGATCTACATGCCAACATGATCTACAAAAGCCAAATTTTATTTTAGTATGTAATCTAAATTTATCATGGCTTGAATAAAACATATTTCTATATATTAAGTTAAAAGAAATTAGAATTCTACAAATTTGATTCGTTTGGTTTCTTTGTTTAATGGCATATCAACTTTCATGGCTTATTTAATGCCAAAGCCATCCTTGCAGAAGAACAATAGTGATACTATTTAACCTAAGGGCATTAGTCTTAAAGTGAACGTAATAGTGCAACTGGATTTCAAATTTGCTTAATACAATGTCAAAATCAAGCAGTTTGGCTATTATGCTATTGCCTACTAAAAATTGGAAAATAATTTGTCAAATTCATAGGCAAATTAATTAAACATAAACCCAAAAAATAAGAATAGATAATAAAATTTTTTTATTATTATCAAAAGAAATTAAAATGGAGTGGGTTAGGGTTAGGTAAATCGCTTACCAATGTTTATCATATATAGATTGCATACCAAAGTACCCCCCCCTCAAATTGTCCGTTAGTACAAATTATCTATATATTAATACTCATATTCCTTATTTGTATGACCACTTTCATCTTGCAACACCCTCTGGTTAAAAATGAGACCGTCCAAATCATCCAAGATGAAATGCAAAAATGTAAATCCTGATTATCTGGTGCTTGTTATCCACCGAATTTTTATTTCTTATGAGTGCTCTTACTTCAGCTAACTAATGGATCATTCCGCTTTTATTATAAAAAAAAAAGGGGAAGACAAAGGATATGCTATGCAAAAAAATATATAAGAGAGTAGGGGAAAGAGAGAGAAGGGGGGAGCGCATGTAAGCGATAATGCTAATCTGTTTCAATCGAACATGATGAAAAGAAGAAAAAAATGAAACAAGTGAAAGAGTTGAATTAAGATTATTATACTTTTTTACATATTGAACTATTTTTTGCAATAGCTCTTACATAAACATATCAAACGTAATAATTATCATACTGTGATATATGCACAGGTCCTGCAATTACATTGTTTATTACATGATATCTTACCGTGTGTGTGATGTTAAACTGGATTTTTTCTCTTTCAGAGTCGAACATAATTTCTCCAAATATTGACAAGATACAGACATAATTTTGTTATCAAGTGCTGACTGGACAAGTAGGCGTTCACTGTTTGGGTAACTGAAATAGAAAAGATAAAGAAACTAAAATAGAAGTTTTGCTGAAAACCTGCCCTATGATTAGGATTTTAAGTGTATATAAACTGATCATAAATTTATCTGTCACTTTCACTGATGTATATTTTTGAGAGGACTTTGTTAATAAATGCTTTTAAGAGGTTAATGTTTATAGCTCTCTGATGGCTATTATTCTGCCATAATTATAAGATACTAAAATAAGACTTTAGATAAATTCGCTGAAAACCTGCCCTATGATTAGAATTTTAAGGTATATAAACTTATCATAAATTTATTTGTCCCACTTTTCATTAAAGCAATAAACTCAGTCATATCACTGATGTATGTTTTTGTGAGGATTTATAAGTTGATAAATGTCAAGAAGAGGTTAATGTTTATAACCCTTTGGTGGTTATAATCCTGCTATAATTACAAGAATTTAAAATAGGAGTTTAGATAAATTAGCTGAAAACCTACCCTATGGATGATTTTAAGTTATTTGAACTGACCATAAATTTATCTGTTCCATTTCTTTCATTAAAGCAATAAACTCATATCAATGATGTATATTTTTGTGAAGATTTATAAGTTAATAAATGCCATGAAGAGGTTAATGTTTATAACTCTCTGGTGGCTATAATCCTGTCATAATTCCAAGTTACACCTAAAATAAAGCTCAATATTTAGGGTTTATTTTCCTTGTCAGTTTAACTTTTGGATTGTAAGAATTTTAAATGGTTTGACAGCATATCAATTCTTTATGGTATTTCTCTGAATTTCTGAGATGAGGCATGAAAATTAGTATTATTTGTATTATTCAGACTATTGTCCTCATCTTCATTGTTATCTGTAACCATCTGCCCCCAATGGGATGAAAGTTGAGATAATAGATAGGGAAGAACATTGGAAGGAAGAACATTGGAAGAGAAGAACATTGGAAGAGAAGACACCTCAAAGAATCAGCTCATATGATAGGCTATAGCAATCTCTTAAGTAGACCAAGCATAGAAATGAACACAATATGGGAACCTATTATTAAAAAGGCTAGATTAAGTTAAAAAAACAACAAAAATCAATATGTCTCGGTAAAAAAATCATAAGTGAATATTCTAGGCAAAACAAGACATTAGGTTTATAAGTTCCCAAAATGCACACTGGATTGACACATAACCTAACTCCTTTATCCACTAGGCTAAGACAGTTCTAAGTGACAGTTATCTCTAGACTGCAGGTTTCAATCCTGGCAGCAGTAACACAGAATAATAATTAACGCAGCTTAACACCTATACCCCAGCTCTGGTTAGCAGAATGAGAACAGGATACCCCCGTGGACTGAATAAAGGGTTAGGTTTAAAGTTCCGTGATGGCTCCTGATTACAACAAGAAGGTTCCCAAGTCCGACAAGAAATACCTGAAGAAGGCTGGAGGGTACATCGGACGAAACGTTGTATGGACAACAATGAAGATTAGGACAATAGTCCGAATAATACAAAATACTAATTCCTTATGGGTTCTTTAATGCCAAAATTTAATTCATTTGTAAATATTTGATCATAATCATAACAATATTTTAAATATTCCATTTCATTTTTTAAAATTGCACTTTTTTTTTTGTCTATAATCATTTGTTTGCAGTTCTATGCTATCAATTATTCCTATCTAATATTAATAATTTATACACAATTATATGGTTAAAAGTAACTATTCCTATTTAACAATAATCATTTATCTAACCACATTTATATAGCTTCATGTCATTCTAGTTATAATGGTAGTTCCATTTAGAGAATGTCTTACCATTTCTTTTATCAGATCATGTCTTGGATCAGTGTACACCTTGCATTTGTTTTTGAAACTATTTTTTTTAATACTGGTGAAACTATCTGTTCCAGATAGAAAAATCAATATTGCTATGGGTTGAAAATTCTATCTGGAACAGCATCATTCTGACATAACACAAAAATGTGCATGAAAAACCCTCTGTGGTTGGTTGTTTTGTTTTATGGCATATCAACCCTTTTTGGGTCATTTAATGCTGAATCAAGTCATTTTAATATGTGGTTACTTACAGTACCTGCTGTGGCTTAAATGGTATTTACCTCACACCCACTTATACGGATATGACAAGGTCTTTTAATGTGGGATCACCCATGAACCAAACATTTCAACAGATGCAGCACTTGCCAACAAACATGATCAAAACTGATCATATCGGATTGGTTTACTTTGTTTTGTTTTACGGCATATCAACCTCAGTGGGTCATTTAATGCCAATAAAGTTTTGAAATAAAGTCATTCTTAATGGATACTCAATTTTTATAAACACATTTTTCTATTTAACCCATAGATGGGACCCTAACAGGTACTAGCACTCGGGTCAGAGTGGACCAGGAGCAATGTGATGAAGGGGTGCTCCACATTCCCCAAACCTCCAAACTGGAACCTCACCATCAGATAGAGTTTAACATAATTCCCAGGACATGTAGACCCTCAGTCACCACCTTCTAGCACCCATATGATAAAAAGGGTTGGGGCTTGCCATAAGGGCAATAGGGCTGGGAAAATCATATAGTTGCTAGGGCTTGACTTGACCAGCTGATTGATCGGAGTGGGCCTCTCGACCGCCCATCTAGTGGAGTATTGCAAGTCATGGACTGCTCAACCACCTGGGTTCTATCCTTAAGCATCACGGGTCGCCATCCATGGCCAACAGGTGGCCCCATTGTAGAGGTGCATTCTAATTCCCCACCAACAGGGCGGTGATCATATCGATTGCAAATGGGAAGACATTGGTTAAATGGAGCTACCATTACCACTTACCTTGCACCACACAGTTTAAAATGTGGGAGGGATTTCTGACACATCCTGGATAATAAATGATAACCAAGTCAAAATCAGCAAGAAAAAGGAAGATTTTGGTTATTTTGTTTAATGGCATATAAACCCTTGTGGGCTATCTAATGCCAAATCTTGTTAACCATGTCGGCTGAGGTTTTAGAATACACTGACCTCACCCCTGAAAAAGAGAAGACCACCCCCTCCTCCAATGGAGCCGCCTGTTGGTCGTGGGTGGTGACCTGTGATACTTAAGGACAGAATCCTATGAGCATCATGACATGCAACACACCCTTTGGCCATTACTTAGACGGTCGGAGAGGGCCCCTCCAATCAATCGGCTGGTCATGTCAACCCCTAGCATGGATGATTGTCCCAACCCTATTGTCCTATGGCAAGCCCCAACCCCTTTTATCATATATGTGTGGTATAATGGTTAGCAAGACAATTGTTAATGAGTTCAATTTTCACTGGGTGCCCCATATTTCTGGCCTTGCGTCCACATCTAAGCT
The DNA here is from genome assembly GCA_023376005.1 of Doryteuthis pealeii. Lineage (NCBI taxonomy): Eukaryota > Metazoa > Mollusca > Cephalopoda > Myopsida > Loliginidae > Doryteuthis > Doryteuthis pealeii. The sequence goes on along the minus strand of CM042160.1, from coordinate 50,386,872 downwards.
ACACTTAGTAAAATAACAATATATGCTAGAAGGCAATGGTTGAGAGTCTTAGTGTTTGGTATGACATTAAACTATCTGATGGTGAAGTTCCAATTCTGGATCTATGGGGAATTTGGGTTGACATGCCATAAAATCCAACCAAACAACCCCCCTTTTTTTTTAATGATTAAGCAAATAGTTTGTAAGTAAACATTTGCATTTGGTTTTATAAAAAGTAGAAATTTAAAAAAAACTGTGTATTGATAAATTGGTAGAATTAATAAACTAGTAGTGTCCTTCAGCTACCACCTTTTAGCACCTATATGATAAAAAGGGTTGGGTTAATTCCTATAAGTCTAACATGATCAAAGGGGAACCACTCTTGACTGATAAATTATTTATTTATTGATCTACTAGGAAAAAAGACAGGGTTAGGGTTAGTTTAATAGGAAAATAAATATATAATTTATCAGTCAAGAGTGGTTCCCTTTGATTATGTTAGACTTATAGGAAATAACCAAGGGTTGGGTGTTTGCCATAAGAGCCATTTAAAGAATATGGTCAAGACAATTATATAGGTGCAAGGGCTTGAGATGACCAACCAACTGATCGGATGTGACCTTTTGACAACTTGTCTAGCCCAAGTAAGGGTTGAAGTAGAGTGTTGCATATCACAGGATCACTTAGTACCTGGGTAATGGACTGCTCAGGTACCATGACCCTGTCCTCATTGAAAGGGGTTCTTATCCCTCTGCAGAGCAGCAAAAGGATAGATGAGGGTGTGTAAAGTATTGAATTATCTAAAATGATGGCATTCAAAATGAGTTTAATAAAATGGGAGTGAGATACGTACAGATTTTGGAGTCGAGCCAATTCCTTACATTCATTGACATTGACTTTTTCATTCTCTCCTCTGACCAACAAACTATCAGGATTGCTGACTTCCAATAATTCATAGCGGTCACCTTCTCCTGGGTCACCAATCTCAGAAATGGACTGGAAAATAGTAAAAAACATCAGGTCAGATAAGAATACAAAGAAAATCTGTTATATTCATCTAATGTCTACTTTTTATTTCAAGAAAAGAAAAAAAGAAGAAAAAGAAAAAAGAAAAAAAAAGAAAAGAAAAAAAGAAAGAAAGAAAAAAAAAAAGAAAAAAGAAAAGAAAAAAAGAAAAAGAAAAGAAAAAAGAAAAGAAGAAAAAAGAAAAGAAAGAATGATGAGTTCATTAATAAATCACACAAATAATTGTCTTTTGTCTGAAGAGAATTCTAACTGAATCAAGGGAATAAAACAGTCTTATTTGTCTTAATTTTTCAGATGAGGCTTAATAATTTGTATTATTTCAGTCTATTGTCCTCTCAACTTTGTTATATACACAAAGTGCCCTCAGCCTTTTCAGGTGTTTTGTGTCAAACTCAGGAAGCTTAACAGAACTTCAAATCAAATCCTTTATTTAATCCAATTGGTAGACTGTTCTGGTTAACGGAATGAGAACAGTCTACTCACATGGATTGAATAAAAATCGTCTACTAAAATGTACTAAAAATCCTCATTTGCTAAAGACTAAATTTTGCGAAAACGAGGATTTTCAGAGCATTTTAGTAGACAATCTTTGATGCTATTTTCTCAAACAATGGTGCAAGAAAAAGATCTAACTTTTGGTATCAGTATTCAGTATACTAACACACAACTTTCGCATAGATGGAAAATTTGATATCTAAAAAAGTACACAAGCAGATATGTAGATTACTATTTCATACCCCTTGGGGGTTTGAGCACCCCTGGTTGGGAAACCCTGCACTAAATGATTACTATCACCAACACAACAATTGTTGGTGACTATGCTACATAAGTCTTAAAAAATTTTAAGTAGCGTTAAAGACGAGGGAATATACAGGCAGAAAAAGATGAAAGTTAAAAACAATTTGATCACACGAAGAATAAAGAAATAATTCACAAGATTCATTTTTATGTCCACAAAAGAAAAAATCCTTTTTCCTTTCGCAGAAAATGATGAAAATGCTAGAAATTTTCAATTTGTTCATGCTTTACTTTTTGACTGAAATAAATTTTATTTCCACAAATAAAATAATTTTTTTTTTTTAAATTAACCCCTCTCCCCCAAAAGAAAAACAAACTTACCTCAGAAAACTGTTTTTTGACATAACAGTTAATTTCATCAAGATATTTATGTTCTGCAGCTTGGTAACTGCTTAAAGATGTTTGGGATAAAAAATTGGGACAAGCATCAGCAGCAGCAGGTTGGACATATGCAGCAGACAGACTTTTGACAGATTCAGTCAAACGTTTCAAGCTGGCTTGCATCTGGAATTGGAGGGGGGGGGGAAAAGAAAAGAAAAATTATCAGTTTTCCATAGTATTTTTAGATACAGTATTGGACAAAAATTAACAGATAGCTGACATAAACAATTTATCAAAACAGTTATAGTAGTTTATGACAAGTTAGGACATTTTATGACAATTATATCTATCTAACTTCTATACATATATTAATGTCAGATGGTGTATGTATGTATATTCGGGTGAAACTATGTGAATAAAACAATTAATGACAAAGTAAATAAATATACATATTAAATATCACCAGTTCTTGGTTTTTGTGCAAAAATTATGAAGATTTGATTTATATTCAAAGATATTTAAAAATTAAAATATACATAGAAATAGCATTGAAATTCTACTTAAAAATGTCCAGCATTTGTAAATCTCAAAAGTAAACAAATCAATACGCCATTTGTTCCCCTTCTACCCAGGTGACGCTGGGTAGAGGGGGTCTAGAGGTGCAGTCGGTATATTCTAAAGCCCCAGCTGACAGGGCTTCCTCTAGTGTACCAAAGGTTAGAAATAAAACAAAAAAAAAAACATTGGCTACTTGATAAAAGGTTATTTTCATTTTGCCATTTCCTATAAACCTGAATACCAAATAAAGCAATAATCAGGACAAGGCTGTTTGTGTTTCACTTCATGCTAATGTGGAAGGCATCAATCCATTCGTTCTCTCTCCAGCTATGGGTAAATAATAAATCAGATAGGATTCTTTAGGTTTGTTTGGACAACCTCTGCTTAAAAATTAACCTTGTGTCATATCTTGCCTGTGGCGGAGAGGTTGGGTAAATAATTCTTAAAAATAGTTTTTTTTTTTAAATACATTGAAAGAGAATGGAAAAAAAACAAAATGGAGTCACTTACTTTTGAATTGTCATCTTGGCACATTTGTTCAGCTGCTGCATATTTCTTTTTAGCTTCATCAATTAAAGTTTGGCTTCTGGCCATTCGTTTACTCACTGAACTTAACTGTTGGCTGAAAAAAAAAAGGAAAAAATATAAAATGATATTCTGTACAACAGATATGCATTATCGGTAAATACCAAATATGGAATCCAATTGGCTGAAAAAAAGTTGTTATCAAATCTATACAGATGCTTTTTTTCTTTTTAAATACTTTTTTAGAAATTTAAAAAACAAAACAAAAAACAAACAAAAAAAAGTGCCTAAAATTATTGTATTATATCTATTAAATAAAAAAAAATTTAAAAAAAGAATATATATATATATATATATATATTATATATATACTTTAAAACTTCATTCATTAACAAGACAAATTAGCAATAATTCTTTGAACACAATATTTCTAGTTTGTGTTTCAGATTAACTCTTAACATCCTATACCACCTCATTCCACCTGGCCGTGAGTCACATTCATTTTCCTAATCTATCCCAAATGATAGCCTTTGTTTAAATGTAATATTAAACATATTTAGAAGTCTTTGATTTAAAGAAAATAACAAGTAACTTTAAATGAAAAGGCCATTTTTAGCCATTTTTTGATAAATTCTTATAGGAATGGGGCTCTGGACTTAGAAAATTCTCAACAGGATGTTAAGAGTTAAAAAAATACTCCAAGCAGAATACCTGATTGGGGGTGATGGTATTGTATTGGCGTGTCATTCAGATACAACTCGTTCAAAACATAAAGGTCATTTAGAGGAACAAACATTGTTAAAGTGGAAAGTGAATATTTAGACAACTTTCTTGAAGAAGAATTTATTGAAATGACTTTCAATCTTCAAGTGAAATCTATGAACACTTTTAAAGGAACCAGATATTACTGAATGAACAAGAAAACTGTAGCAAAATATTCAGAGCTTTGTGCAACTGTTGAGTTCATGTTACAAAGTTGTATAGGTTCATATATAGTGAAATCCGGTTTAAGCCAAATGCATTGTTTACTAAGCAAACAGAGAAAGACTTTAGACACAGAATGTGGTGATTTGCACCTCAAACTCACAAACCTGCAACTCATGATCTCCTCAGTGCCCACCAAAGTTATCCTTCAAATAAAAAAAAATTGGTACTTTTGGCACAAAATAGGACACCTCCCGTGGTGAAAATGGTTATTGGACCATTGTCAGTGTGTTCAATTCTCACTGAAGGATCACTGTCGTGTCATATTGAAAGCACAAGTTTCCACTAAATCACCAAAGTTAAGCAGTGATGGAGGCCATTTAAGCAACAGCAGGTACTGTAAACAACTGGATATCAAAATAAATTGATTCAGCATTAAATGACACAGAAAGGTTTGATATGCCGTTAAACAAAATAATTAACCAATCAACCAACCCACAAAACTTAATTCACAAATCAAAGGTATGTTTGGATTTATAGTTTACTGATTCTTTTCTTTTGTAAGTTGTATTAAACACTGGCAAATTAGTTCTGTTTTGTAATTTAATATTCAATTAATCTTTTTGATGATGAATGGAAATTAAATTTGGTTACAGGGGGTAAAAGTTTGAGAAGTCCTGATATGGGTGCATATACACATAGAGTGTCCCATCAGGGTGTAATGGTTAATAAGCTAGTTTTGCAGATCCATCACTACTGAATAGCTAGTTCAATCTTTGCTAGATTCCCTCCTATTTGTGACCTTGTGTCATATCCGTGGCAAACAGGTTAAATAGTTACATGCATATAGTTAGATGTACTGTACGACAAAATTACCTCCCCTTGTTTGTAACATTTTTATCAGTTATAATTTCAAATTTTAAGCTAAAATTATTCTGTAATTTATAGATATTTCGTCGATAGAGGAATTAAGTATAATTAATTGAATTAGATTACCAGAAAATTCTGGCAAACACTGCATACAACGTGTGGAACACTGGATAGCTGTTTTGACCTTATTTAGATATTTTATCCTTACTGAAGGATTTTGTGTATAGAAATATATTAAAAATGTAAACTTAATGAACATAAAGTTAAAGTTCATTATGAGTGTTAAATTTGTTTTCAAATATTTGATTAACAACCTTTGACTTCTGTGTGGCATTTTTTTTTCTTTTTGTTGCACATTTTTCACTTGAGACACAAATCCAAACAAATCAATGTTTCTGATGAAATTTCCTAAGAAAATAATGAGATGAAAAAAAAAAAAAGAAAAGAAAAAAGATAGAAACCAACTCACTCTAAAGCAGCTCTTGATTGCAACAGCATTTCTTTCCTTTTTAGACAAATTTCTAACTCTTCATCACTGAAACAAAAAAATAAAACCACATGATCAAAAAAAAAGAAAAAAAAAAAAGGATAAAAATCATTCAAAAATTTAAATTACTCTTTCATTAATAATTTTTCACTTTTAGAGCATTCGACAAAAAATCAAGGTTTCTGGTTCAATACCAGTCCCCGAAAAATCAGTGCATAAGTCGCATAACTTGGGTAATCCGATTTGTGTAGTAAAGCATCTGGAAACTGACAATAAGTGTGGCACTCCACCTGCACAAAAAAAAAAGTGCTTGGTCTAGCACTGTTGTCCTCATCTTTCGTTTCAGTCAGTGTGCCCTCTGGCCTTCTTCAGATGTTTCTTGTCAAACTTGAGAACCTTCTTATCAGTTGGACACATGGCACAACGGATATAAGGGTTAAGTCAATACAGTTCTAAGTGATAATCATCTCTAAGGTGTAGGTTCAACCCTGACCAATGGCAACTATAACAAAATACTTAACATAGCTAAATACTTGTACCCGGACATGGTTAATGGAATGAGAACAGTCTCCCCTGGTGGATTGAATAAAGGGTCAGGTTCAAAGTTCCGTGAAGGCTCCGAGTTTGACTAGAAACACCTGAAGAAGGCTGGAAGGCACATCAGCTGAAATGTTGTGTATAACAATAAACGACTATCCGAAAAATCCAAATAATACAAATTATCAAACCTCATTTCAAAAATTCAGACAAATAGTATATCAGGTGGCTTATTTTTTTACATTCTACAATCCTTAAGTCAGTAGCATGGATTGGAAATAAATATTTGACTTTGCATCTCATACTGTCTGAAGACGGTTTGACATGGACCACACCTTACTGATTATGCTACAAAATACAAAAACAGAAATATCAAAATTATGAATAAAAATCTAAAAAATAATAATCATCACAGCAAATAGTGGAGAAACGTATACACATTATTTCCATTCATATTTCCATATAGTTAACTTGTTGGATTATGTAAGGGTATAAGATGTACGAAAAATCACCACTTATATTCATGGACTTTCCCAAAATCAGCAGTAGGCATTGACCAATGAAAAACAACATAGGATGCATTTAAGGTCGTTAGTAATTGTCCTGAAATCAGTTGCTAAATGGACTCGATACCAGGACTACAACTGGATTCTTTGCTACAAGTACACTTTTATTCTACCTAGGATTTTCAGGAATACAACTGGACTTTCTACTAAGACTACACCCTTTTATACCGTTGGATTTACCAATAGGAGACCTAAACGCCTAAAAAACGGTGACCCAAATCATAACATAACTATTTTTTGTCTTTTTTTTTCTGTGGGGAAATTTTTAAAGAGCAAAGTTGTGGCATTGTATGTTGTGCTGTGTCGTTGTCAGACCCCCCCCTCCTCCCCATCATTGTGTACAGTTTATTGCAAGTTATGGCCAAAGCTGCACTCACAAGCTTAAAGATTACACATAAAAATACAAGCAGAAATTTAATTCACTAATTATTCACTTACTTTATTTCTTTCTCTGAAGTTAAAACGGCTTCTTTGGCAGAAAATTCTTTCAAAGAATCTTCTAATTTCTTTCCATCAAAAATCTTTTCTCCAGAATCCTGGATAAGGTTGAAACTGAAAGAAAGAAAAAAAAACAGGAATTAACATTTTTGATTCTTTAAAACATCTTAATTTATTCAGGAATTTCTTTTAATCCTAAAATATATAGTGAGAGAGAAAGAGAGAGAGAGAGAGAAAAGGAGAAATTAAGTATTAGGTTGGTGTATAATTATTGCAGTTTTTTTTCAACAAATTTGTTGAAAAAAATAAATAAATAAAATAATGCAATAATTATGCACCAACCCAAAAGTTATCTTGTTACCCATGAAAAATTGAAAATATAATGAATTTCTGATGTTAATTAGTTTTTTTTTAAGAAACTAAATAATATATTTATTTGCATATATTTACTGTAAGTCAAGTAATGTTTTTTTTTGTTACCATAATAGAATTTCTCTTTGCAATGAAACCAGGTTGGGACATATCTACATATATATATTTACCAACCTCTCTGCACAAGTAGGATGTGACACAAGGTCAATTTCTTAAGCAGAGTTTTCTTTCTTCTAGATTAGTTACCTAGCAAAGGTTAAAGAGCCCAGTCTGTCCTACTATTTACTCATAATTAGGGTATTAGCACTATGTGAAATGTAAATAGCCTCATCCAGGATTTGAACTTGTCTCATTGTGTCCATTTCTTATGATGGTAACCATTACACCACGTGCCTCCACTACATCTAGAAATTAATGGCATATCAACTTCCATGGTTTATTTAATGCCAAAGCCATCTTGTAAAAGAACATTAGAGTTACTATTTTAGGGGGACAAGAGGGTTCATACCATTCCCAAGGGTATTAATCTGAAAGTGAATATAAGAGCACAAATTGAGTTTGAACTCACTATGATGTCACAATCCAAGTCATGAGGACTCCCTTGTGGAATAGTATCTAAGAATAATTTGTGGCTCTAGATCATTCCTTTCTTGATTAAACTGAGAGACTTCTCAGCACCCAACTTATATATAAAGTTACTTATATTTTATATATAAATAGATACCATTAATAATTATCCTAATATTCTGCTCTAACCAGAAAATTTCTATGAAAATAAACAACATCATTAAAAGATTTTGGTTTGGTTTGTTTTATGGTATATCAACCTCAGTGGGTCATTTAATGCTGACAAAGTTGTGAAATAAATTCATTCTTAATGCATAATACAATTTTGTTTATAAACTCATGTTTTTCTATTCAACCCATAGATGGGACCCTAACAGGTACTACCACTCAGGGTCAGAGTGGACCAGGGAGCAATGGTGATGAAGGGGTGCTCCACATTCCCCAAACCTCCAGAACTGGAACCTCACAATAAGATAGAGTTTAACGTCATTCCCAGGACATGTAGACCCTTAGCCACTGCCTTCTAGCACCCATATGATAAGAAGGATTGGGGGTTGCCATAGGGCAATAGGGCAATCATATAGGTGCTGGGGCTTGACGTGGCCAGCCGATTGATCAGAGCAGGCCTCTCTGACCGCCTGTCTAGCCCAAGAAAAGCCTAAAGTGGAGTATTGCAAGTCATGGACTGCTCAACCACCTGGGTTCTATCCTTAAGCATCACGGGTCGCCACCCACAGCCAACAGGTGGCCCCATTGGGGGAGTCTTACCCCTCTACAGAGCTGCAGTCAGTGCATTCTAACACCCCCACCCGACAAGGCGGAAAAAGATTTAAATAGCATAATAATAAAAAATATTCTGAGAGAATAAAAAATATATTAATAATATAGTAATAATAATTACCTTTTCAATTCCTCTGGCTTTAATAAATGTTTAGCATTAACATTTTTACAAAACCAAGCAACAAAAGGTTGACTTGCTTCTTGGTTAGCAAACAGTCTGTCCAGTAATGGACAATTTAATTTTTCCAGCGAGGATACTCCAATTTACGAAGAGTATCTAAAAATGCTGCACCACTCATTTTGAAGTTTTCTTAATGAAGAGGAGGATGACAAATCTGTAAAATAAATAAATAAAATAATGTAAACATTGTAGAAGAACGATGGTTGAGTGTTTCCTCATACAAAATAAATGTGAGAACAATTCACGACAAAATAACAAGGATATTTTATTGGGTAATTTGAATGTTTTGTCATCCCGGACTCTTGTCCTAATTTACACTAAGTTTTTCTTTGCCAGCATCATTCCAGCCAAATGTAGATATTTTCAGAGTTGTGTTTCTCGCTATCAGCAAATTAATGTAGATATTTTACAATGTCCCTCCCCCAGCTTCTTCTTGGCAAATCAATTTAAATATTTTACAACCGCCCACTGCTTAAAATAATGTTTTTTTTTGTAATGAATTTGTACAAATTTCAATAAATAAAAAACAGAAACACAGTGTTAACCTGCTCTTTCTCTCTTCGCAGGTACGATGTACCTGAGGTGGGGCTAAGTGTCCATTAGAAGATAAGAATAGAAAATAGAAGCTAGAAGATAAAAGTCAACGTCTTTACACACAGCACGGTAAAAATTTAAAATTTGAGTTTATTGAAATTTGTACAAATTCAATCGAGGAAAAAAAAAAATTTTAAATGGTGAGTGAATTAAAATATCTAAATTGATTTGCTGATAAAAATCTGGAGGGGAAAGACATTGTAAAATATCTATGTTAATTTGCTGATAGAAAGCAAGAAACACGACTCATAAAATATCTATGTTTGGACAAAATTAGCCTTGACACCAAAAAAGAAAAAGAGTGTAAATTAAGGCAGGAGTCTAGGGACGACAAAACGTTAAAATTACCTTCTACTACCTGAATATACTTAACAGAAGTGAATACAAACATGACATGAGATACAAGGAAGAGCTTATATATATTTGTAAGAACAAAATGACCTAATAGGAAAATAGTCTTTTAGTAGAGAAAGTCTTGAGTCCTTGATACGTTGCTGGTATAAAAAGGAAAGTGTAAAGACTTACATGTTAAGCATATTCTTGTGCCCCATGTGACATGAGGTTTCAGGGGACACAAAGCTGTCCCCCCCCCTCCATCCATAGACAGGAGATGTAATTAGTGCATGTTACTTCTCGAGGTTAGAAGGTAAAAGAGGATTTTAACTTTGCTGCTTTTAGTTTGATAATGCTGCTTGCTATGCCACCTAGTGCCTACTGTAAAATCCGTGTTTACAAAATAATGTAACCAAAAATAAATTACCAAATAACTGATGCATTATAAAATTCATTCATTGATGAATCAACACTGAAAATTTCATTAAAATCGGATAATTCCCTGATTTTTGTTAAATTTTAACCCCAGCTTAACCCTAACTCAAACCAAAGTTAACTCTTTACCATAATTGTCGGGCATTTTTATATGAAATTGGAAGATAGCCTAAAACAGTTTGATTTATAATTTTTCATTTATTTTTATTTTTATTTTCAGATAAAAGTGTCTGTAAAAAGACATTCAGTTTTAACCCACAGTAACAGTTCCAAAAATTTTCTGGAGTACCTTGTCCTTTGGAAATACCGAACCCCCAACTTTATGACAAGTTATCCAGTTTAGTTATTTCCTTAAAAATACCTATCCCCATTTAATTAATTTTGAGATTTCCAAATTGATTGCAAAGGAAATAATCAGTATTTGGCAAGCAGTGAACCCACAATTGCCTTTGTTAATGGAACATTATATAGGGCAGAAGGTGAATAGATTTTGTTTCAAGAAAGCCAAACAGATTAACAGAAAATCTCTTACTAAACGCAAAGTGAAAAGAATGGAGGAACAGCTGTACAGATTATTTGATATTTCTTCATGTTGCTGTAAACTGCCTGTCTTAAGATGTAATGACTTTGCTGTGAAGTGCAACAAAGAAAATTGCCAAACAAGGCACATAGTTTGCACTTGTCCTCCTAACAAGAAGGTAATCTAATTCTATAGTTGATTTTTGTTTTTATTGTTTAATTTGAACAAGTTCATGTCCTGATTTTTGAGACTTAAATTTACCTCTGATAATATTCCTTTTTCTGGTAAATGATATTATGACATTTTCCTTAATATTTGTCATGTATGCTAGACCTGTTATTAAACATGCACATTTTTTGAAATTTCAGGTTCCCATTAAAGAGAAGGAATATTTAAAATATCAGAGAGAGAAAACAGGTCCAAAAGGCAGTTTCCAGCTGGGACTCAATTGACAAAGATGCTGTCTAAAAATACAAAAACAAAATTTCAGCAGATGCAAAGAGGTTAGACAGACAGTAACAAGATTCTTCATGTGTTGCATCCTTGACATCTGATATTTTTCCACAGACGTCTTCAAGTGAAGAAACAGTCGATGACAGTTTTGAGCCAGGGAGAAAGTTGAAGGGTCATTACAGTCTTTTAAAAGTCCCAAGATATTCTATGGAACTTATTAGGGGTGATGTATCATCAAATCTTGGGCTTGTCTTGCTAATGCTAGTTGGATCTACAGGATATGGGATTTCTTAATCCAAGTATTCCTTTAAAGGACATTATCTTAGACAAATCTAAAATAGATAGGGAAAAGGCAAGAGTAAATGTAGCTAGCTGGAATATGCTGTAGGCATTTCTCGAGGGAAAGTAAACCCTAGATTTGCTTCCTGGAAGATAGGACCTCTGAATCAAGCAAGATGACTAACTTTAGCTATCAGGTTAATGTGCCTATGGACCAGAGGTGCGTATCCACCAAAACTCTGATAAATTACGTGAAATTGTCCAATTTGTCATACAAGTATATGCAGTTAGTTGGTTTGAAATAAAAAGGGACAATAATTTCTATAACCAACAATTGTATATCTTTAATATGATCCAGAGAGTAAAGCAACAGTCAACTGAAATCCAGAATGTTGCATTAAAAAATTTACAACACAATGCTTTTGCTTTGCTTCCAGAAAACATTTTGTTGTCAATGTTGAAGTCTAATGAATTGGAAGTGAGGGAAGAGGCCATAAAAAAGATTTTGTCTATTCGGTAAATTAACATTTATTCATACCTAATTAATTATGTCAATTTGCAAGAATAATTATAAGTTTTATTCAAATTACATTGCAAAAATATAATTAAGTTTGGATAAATATTCATTTTCTTTTCTTCAGAAGTAGCGAACCACCAAAGAAAAGATAAAAAAAATTACTTCAATCAATTTTGAAGCCACACATTGGTCAACTTTGATTGACCTCTCACAAAGTGGGATTTGTGAACCTGCACTTGCAGAAGATTTTTCAATGAATGAACTCCTAGAATCTCTACTGAATGGAACAGAACTGAAATTTCCAAAATTAGCTGCCCACTCACAAGGTGTGAAAAGAGCTGTTAAATTAACAACAGAAGCTTCACAAATTGTGTATGGACAGGAAGCAAGGCACAAGCACATTATAACCAAATCATTGTGCCACCAGATAAGACCTGCATTTTCCTCGAAAGGAAAATACACAGAACAATTTAGTTCTGTTGTTACATAATTTTATATAGTGTAGGAGCTTTTAGCACTATGTTCAATGAACAATGCAAATTTAAAACATTGAATTTTAATTTTCCATTCATTGTATGTAATGAAAAATATCAATTTTATTTGGATTTATTTTTGAAATAATGAAATTTTGAAGTCAGTTTGTCAGTAAAATCCTGTGGAAATGAGGAATTCTTTAAAATAAAATGCTCAAATGAGTTTTAAAGTTAGGAATCTAATTTTTGATGCCCGTTCTTATAACACCAAACCCCAGCTTTTGCTATGAAAGCAGTATTGAATTTTTCAAAGAAAGTGACAAATCAACCTGCCTTACTATGCAGAGGTGCAGTCAGCATATTCTACAGCCCCAGCTGATACGGCCATTATTTTAATGGAGTCAGTAACAGAAGGAAAAATATATACTAACAACTTGTCAGTTAAAAGAACTTATGAGTTATTACTTCTGCATCTAAATTTCATACACAAAAAAAAACAATACTAATTATAAATTACCATTCTTTCATCTTCTTGGTGTCCAAATTCTTTTCTTTTTTTTTTTCATTAATATTCTGTTAAACTGTACAAATAAACATTTAACTGAAGACCACAGGTAGATGCTTGTCCAGAATAGCTCAACAATGAATATTTACATTAATTCTGTATTAATATTTATATCATCATCATGTTGTGCTGAGGGCACAAATTCCCATGACACTCTCTTGACACCCATCCCTATCGGTTATTGCTCCTGGCAAATCTTCCACACAGAGCTGATTAAAGTAAGTTTTTGCTGCTCAGCCTACACTGGTGTGGTTATGTGTAAATGTTCAGAATTAATGATTGTAATTTTCATGGACAAATACCTACAGGTAAATTAAGTTAACTGCTAAATTAGATATGTTCTGTCCAACAAGTATTAAGAGTTCAAATCAAGGTGTTAGTCTTATTTGGCACAGGGGCCTAGCCTTCTGATCTGGTGGGTGAGCTAAAATAAATCATGTTGTCCCAACAGGTAACACCTGTCTCCTCGTCTAAAACAGAGCCAGTTTATTGCTCGGTGCCTGAGGCGCCCCAAAAGGGGAATACCAATGTGACCACGCACTTTTTTTTTCTTTTTTTTTTAAATGAGCTCCCCATGTAAAAATGGCTTTATGCCAATCCGGCCTGGTGGGAGGCTCGGAAAATAAACATGGCCAAGGATTAAACAGCAAATAAGTGCCTCCTGTGAAGAGAATGTCATGACCTCTTTGATTGAAATTGAGACGATACAATCCAAATGACAGATCTCTCAGGTTATATCAAATGTTATGTCGTTGTTGGAGAGAGAAAAGATTCTATGCACACAATTGCAGTGGTGTTACTTAAAACAGGTTGAATAATTACACGCCTAAAATGATTACCGTGGGAATAAAATTTTCTTGTGTATGTGATAACACAAGATCTTATTTAGTCTTCGTAAATGATAAATAGCTTTAGTTTATTTTTTACCTACGTTTTCGAATGCGTAGAAGAAATTCAGTACTAATGCACAATATCGGGCAAGAGATAATATCATTAGATTACGTATTAAAAAGGATTACATTTTATTACATTTTCCAGAAATACCAAAAAACCTTTGAGGGGTTAGTGTTCGGATTAGGGTAAGGGTTAGTCTACTTCGGAAGTTTCCGACATCTAATGATATTTATTCGTAAAATGAGATTCTAATGTTATTATCTCTAGCACGATATAGTGTTTTTGTAACAAGAAAAAATAACGAATAATTATTAAGTTTATAATAATTATTCGTTAGAAATTTACAATTTTTTTAATTATCCAACCTTATTTGCATTTTCCTCCACTGCTAAAGTACTTGGATTTTGAACAATTTACGATACAGATACTCACAAATGAATGTTGCAACTCTTGCAGAAGATTTTCGTCAAAGAAAGAAATCAATTTGTTTTAATATTTTTCTCGTCTAAATAGAATTTTTTTAAAAATGTAAACGTGTTTAGCAGTAGGTTTTTCCTCAAACTTTACACAAAAATTTTATCAAATAGAGACGAATACGGAAAGATTGAAGCTAAATTTATGTCAAATAAATAAAACGTTTTATTAAAACTTAAATAGTGGATTTTTTATTGCTAGACTGACTGCTAAAGAAAAGACAATGACATTTGGATAAGTTTAATTTAAAATTTCAATCAACTTCACTTTTTTTTAACGAGTGCTTCCAAGTCAGCAATTAGGATCTTCAAAACTTTGAATTTTACGTTATTTAAAAACTTATTTGCCTACTCTAATTCCTATTTTTTTTTAAATCGTTAACTCGACATATTCAAAAGGTTTAAAGGCTCCTTTTTTTTAAAATACTCCATAAGAAAGAGGGGAAAAAGTGATTATATATATATTTATCGACAAAAAGTACGAGTATTAATAATACACGAGAAGTTTTCAATATTTTGGTTTGACATCGTTTATTTCTTAAATTAAAAAATCGAGGATAACCCAAACAAAAAAACTGATAGAGAGGATAAAAATATTGTTAATGAGAACAATTATTTCCAATAATTTTTAACTGAACTTACCAGTTATTTTTCTGTACTTAAAAACAACGTCCAATAAACTCAGTCTATTTGTTTGTCAAACAAGTTACTTAATTTCAAATTCAAGCGCCCTTCTTCCTTCATTTACTTCGAAACTTATGCACAATTCTCATTGGTTAATTCTGTTTATTTTAAACCAATCAAAATCAAGAGAGAAAATTCACTGCGGGATTTCATTGAACTAGCGCCAGTTTTTAATAAGTTTGTTCAAATATTATTTGTAGCTTTTCTAATGTAAATATAGTTAAAAGAACGTATGAATGGAATATTTATCTTATTAAGGTGCTAAAACTAATCACATTTTTTAAAAATTGTTTCTTAAATTTGATTTGTAGGAAATCAAAGAAACCGATGTAATGTAAATAAATACGCCCCACCCCTCAATTTTTTAAAAACTTAGAAAAATGTTTTTTAAAACTTAAAAAAATTTTTTTTTTAAACTTAAAAAAATGTTTGATCGAAATAAGATAGAAGCATTTGTCAAAAAAATTAGTCCAAGTTAAAAGGGCGGTAAGAGTAACCCGAAGCCGAACTTTTTAAAGACATTATTTTTCCGATGCAAGTATCGTTGGGGAACGAGAAAAATTTTGGTAAACAGGTCATGTTTTTGAAATTTGTAATTCTGTGGCCATTTGTTGTTGATTTTTTTTTTTTTGTTATGTTTTTTGTTGTTTTGTATTTTTTAACGAAAAACATTTTTTTTAATAATTTGACACGGCGAAACATCATCGTTAAGTTTATTAATATTTTGTAAATATCTTTATCATATTTTTAAAATATTTTTATTTTGAATATTTTGTGAATATTATTTTAATTATTTAATAATCATTAATATTTTGACAATTTACTGTTGCACAAAGTAAAACAAAAAAAACTCCGGTCCATATCCTGAAATAAATAAATAAAAATGCCTCTTGGAAATCGTATTTCCTGCAAATCCCGCTTTTTCATCTGTTTTTAGTAATGAAACCCCAGACTTAGCCAATTTATTTCTTGCAGGGATTTTTTTTTGGGGGGGGGCGGGGTAATAATTATTGAAAAAATATATAAAGAAAAAATTTAATAAAAAATCAATTATAATGAACTTGTGGGTATTAAAATAAAATAAAATAAAATAAAAAACAAAAAATGACAATCTCCATGAGCCCTTAGACAGGAAGAACCCTCTGGGCCTGTGCAGAGAAAAGGACCTACTTCCTACCATCTAGATAATCGTATGGTTTCAAGTATTCCTATCTAATACAAATGATTTATACGCAATAATATGGTTAATCCTTAACTATTTCCTCGTAAATTCCTACCATAAAATAAACTGAACCCTCATTTTATGTCGTGTTTTTGCAATAAATGATTTATTTTTCTTGCACCCCTTATTTCATAATACTAAATATATTTTATTTATTTATTTTAATATTCACTTCAATGTGTATATTCTAAAAGTCTTTATTTTGTGATAAATGGTTAGTTTTAAAGTGGGGGCTCATTTTACAATTTAGGCATAAATTGGATCCTCCTTATATGACCGTAATTTTGTTTTTTCGTCGACGATGATTAAAATCTGACGTTTTTATTTTAGAGTACCAAACCCAAAAAAAAGAAAAGAAAAGAAATAACAACAAAAGGAGCCCCCACTTTAAAACTAACCATTCTCACAACATAAAAACTTCTAGAATATACACATTGAAGTGAATATTAAAATAAATAGATAAAATATATTTAGTATTGTAAAATAACAGGTGCAAGAAAAATAAAACATTTATTGCAAAAACACGGACATAAAATGAGGGTTCAGTTTATTTAATGGTAGGAATTTATGAGGAAATAGTTAAGGATTACCATAAGATGGTTTCAAGCAATTATTTCTATTTGAAAATTATCATTTCTTTGCATACATATGGTTTCAAGTATTCCTATCTAATGCAAATAATTTTCGAACAGATCTATTTAACCCATAGATAGGACCCTAACAGGTACTGCCACTCTGGGCTAGAGTGGATCTGAGAGTAATGGTTATGGGTGACTCCTTACTCCTCGGATATCCAGAACTGGAGCCTCACCACCAAATACAATAATATCCAGGACACCCCACTCCAATGGATGCAGTTGGTATATTCAGGACATCCCATTTGCAAGAGTCTCACCACCAGATACAGTCATATCCAGGACACCCCATTTTGAGGTGGGAGTCTTACCACTCTGCATGGGATTGACTGTATTATAGTTGAACAAATAAATAAATAACAAAATAGTACAACGATATAGTTATGGTCCCATTTTTGGTATTATTTTTTGTGAAGTCTCCTCTCCTTTCACTGGTATTGTTTCTTCACCCCCTTTTTCTGAAAGTCAAAAATTTACAGACTTTATTCTTTTTGGGGGGTGGGGGTGGAGAGGGGGATTCTGCATTTTTCTTCCTTCAAATGGTGGTCCTTATCTGATAAAATTAATAATAAATAACAAATAAATAAAGTTCTATATATCGTTACTCTTGTAACAACCTATCTACTTACCTTTATCTTGGAATTTCCAGCCCTGTCAGCTGGGGCTGTAGAATACACCAACTGCACCTCTGCAGAGGGGTAAAATCCCTCTAATGGGGCCACCTTTTAGACATGAGTGGTGACCTGTGATGGTAACAGATGGAATCCTGGTAGCTGAGCAGTCCATGACATACAACACTCTACTTTAGCCCTTATTTAGGCTAGATGGGTGGTTGGAGAAGCCCTCTCTGATCAATTGGATGATCACATCAAGCCCTAGTACCTATATGATTGTCCTGACCCTATCACTGTTATAGCAAACCCCAACCCTTTTTATTGAATGTGTTGAAGGCGATGGTAGAGGGTCTTATTGTTTTGGGTATGACATTAAACTGTATCTAGTAATGAAGTTCCAATTCTGGAGTGCTTATGAGTGTAGAGTACTTTTCATCACCATTACTCCCAGGCCAACTCTGACCCAGTGTGGTAGTACCTGTTAGGTTTCAATTTATGGGTTAAATAGAAAAAAAATGAGTTTTAAAAAAATTGAATACCCAACAAGAATGAATAAAAACAAAATGTCTTTGACATAAATAACCCAACAACGGTTGACATGCCATAAAATCCAACCAACCAGTTTTGGAATTTTGTATGCATCAAAATAAAGGTTGGTTCGGTTTGGTTGCTTTGTTTTTATGGCATATCAAACTTTGTGGGTTATTTAATGCCAAAGCCATCTTTGTAAAAGAACATTAGTGGTACTATTTAACCCATAGCTGGAAGGATGAGGCGGTTCATATCTTTCCCAACAGTGTTAGTCCAGAAGTGAACATAATAGTGTGACTGCAGTCTGGCAGATTAACCCCTATGCCACAGGACTCCCTTCAAGGGAGAGATAGACCAAGTTACTGTAGAATAATCATACTAAGTTCCAATTACCATTGAATTGGTAAGACAAGGCAAGGCAAGAAGTAGCTGTAACTCAATACAGATCTAACCTTGTTGCAATCCTACTGCAGAATGCCAGAGTATTTATGAAGCCCCATAACATCATAGAAACCAAGCAGCCAATCATGACTCAAGAAATGGAATCATCCAAATACATGAATGGACTATTCGTGAGTCCCATAAGTACCAGCTGTCTTGGGCACTAGTTCAGTTGTGCTTAGCCAGTTGCTGTTGTCCAAACCAACAGTAGACTGACTGACTGACCTCAATAGTTACATAAAACCTACACCCCCATTCATGAACACATTTTTACAGCATGGGTCAGTAGTGAAATTTATTAAACTAATTCTTAGGTTTGATTTCTTTGTTTAACAAGGGGCTGAGCGATTCGCTATGAAATGGGGGGCAAAAGTGCATGCTGGGGGCAGGTTGGGCAGTAGACTCACTAGGGCAACTGGTCTAACAGAAGAAAAAGTCTTGTGCTGAGTTCCATCATCTCTCAAGACTGAAGGATGCTGTAATAACATAATTAGAATTGTATATATTTACCCAGCCCTTCCACACAAGCAGGGTGTGACACAAGGTCAATTTTTAGGTGGAGTTTAACAGATTTGAATTCTAAGTTTTTCTTATCCTAGACCAGTTGCCATACCAAGGTTAACACTTTGCCTTCTTTAAGTCACTTACAGCGGCTCTCCCATTCTAAGCATACCACACCCAAACAAAGTACAAAAACCGATAGTTCATTATAATTGAGCAGAAGGACTTAGATTACTATAATAATAGGAGTTTATTTGAATAGAATGAGTTCTGAGGTGAATAGAAAGTGGATTTTAAAATATCCCATCATATAGGTAAAAAAAAATACCCCAAAAAATGTGGTACAGCCGTGGGGGAGATTTGGTAGGCGAAGAGTTAAAGAGCCCAGTCTGCTCTACTATTTACCCAGAGCTGGAGGGAGAATAGTTGCATTCATACCTTTCCCAAGGATATTAGTAAAGTTGGCAGAGTGTCCTATTGTCAGTATCAGGCAAACAGTGAGGGAGTCTATTCCCTTTTCTCTTGTGCTAGACAAGGAGATTGTTTTTGCCGAGGTAGAGTGCCACAACTACTATCAACTCCACACTTTACCGCGCAGATCAAATTATCCAATTTGTGCTGCTCATATGCTGAGTTGGCAGGGACCGGTATTGAATTGGAACCTTGCGATTCCTAGGCAGGTGCACTACCGACTAAGTTTTCCTTCTCCTAGACTGTTTGCCATACCAAAGTTAAAGAGCACAATCTGCCCAACTATTTACCCATAGCTGGAGAGAGTATAGTTGGATGTATACCTTTTCAAAGGGTATTAATGGTATTTGAAATGAAACCAGCTTCATCCAGGATTGAACTTGTGTCCTTTGTCGGTTGGCAGTGGTGAAGGAGACTTCTCAAAAATAGGATTACCATTATGTGAAATGGTTAAATATTTGATATGCTCAACATCTGCAAACTATTAAAAATTATTAGCATTAACATAATACCAACAGTGAGTTGGGAAGAGGCTTGAAAATTTACAACACAAAAGAGAGTGAGAAAGAGATCTTTTGAGTTGGTATGGGAATCAGGTAACAGTGTTTCTTTATACTGGCCAGGCAAGAAATCTGTTTGGTGGTCGTATGGGTCAGGGACACAAGTCTCTTTGATCATTCAGACTATAGACTATTCAGAGAAAAAGAAACCTACTTCTGACATTGCTTAAATTTTCTGGTAGTTATTTAAACCTTGAGCAAGAATTTTATGGCAGTCACTGTTAGTATGAATATTGTATACTAGCAGAGCAACCTGGTTTGGTTTGGTTTGGTTTGGTTTGGTTTACGGAATATCAACCTCAGTGGGTCATTTAATGCTGATAAAGTTTTGAAATAAATTCATTCTTAATGGATACACAATTTTTTATAAATACATTTTTCTATTTAACCCATAGATGGGACCCTAACAGGTACTACCACTCTGGGTCAGAGTGGACCAAGGAGCAATGGTGATGAAGCGGTGCTCCACATTCCTCAAACCTCTAAAACTGGAACCTCACCACCTGAGAGTTTAACGTCATTCCCAGGATATGTAGACTCTCAGCCACTGCCTTCTAGCACCCATATGATAAAAGGGGTTGGGGCTTGCCATAAGGGCAATAGGGTTGGGGCAATCATATAGGTGCTAGGGCTTGACATGACCAGCCGATTGATCGGAGAGCTACCTGGTCTTGCCTAAGATTATAAAAGTTAAAATTAAATATCTTTTCTATATATCTTATTATAATGGAGATTATGCAATTGTCTGTCTGTAACTGAAACTAGGTCACCACTTACGTCATGATTTCCTTAGTTATATTCTCAATGATTATGAAATAGTCATGAATAGGATCAATATGGGACAGGAGTTAACTGTGTGGAGGGCGATGAGAGAGGCAGGAATCAATGTGAGGCAGGTTCCAATGGCACAAGCTACCTGTGCAGGGTCTAGGGCAGCACAGACAGCTAGTCTGGGTATTAAGGGAAAATATGGAATAGGAGCTAACTGTGTGGAGGATGACAACAGAGACAAAAATCAAAGTGAAGCATGATCCAATGGCACAGACTACCTGTGCAGGGCCTAGGTTGGCCTGATAGGAAAGCCAACAGTACAGACGGCAAGTCTGGGTATTAAGATAAATCTTAATAAATAACAAGTATAATAACTGTATTGGTAGAATTTTAGGACCATATGACCTTTAGGAACCCCTTTTCCAATCTCTATTCATAAGCACGTTTTTCATTTACACCGTCAAAATCCGGTTGTTTATTAACAGACGATTTTTAGAAATTTTTTTTTTAATTATAAAACTAACCCTAACCCTAACCCCTAACAAACAACTGGATTTGACGGTGTAAATGAAAAACGTGCTTATGAATCGAGATTGCAAAAGGTGTGCCTAAAGGTCCGAATTTTATGCAATATTATTTGTACTGACATAGACATATGCAATAGTTTACGGTTGAAATTCAAACATAAAAGGAATGATTAAGAGTATCACTTTGAACCCCAAGCCCTTCATGCCCTTGGCACTGGCTGGCTGAAAAATAACTGAAAATATAAAATATTCTAATCTCTTATTTAATATCCTTACAAGCTGTTGGATAACAGATTACAAATTTTATAGGCAATAGTGATGTAGAAATAGGGATTTCCTGGTTGGAATTTAAGATCTCTTGATAGGAGCACAAATGCCATGCAGAGCCAAAGGGTTAAAAAATGAATTCTATAATTTAATGATTAGTGACTATAAAGTATGGTAATACATAGTACCTAATAATCTGTTTTGATTGTAGGTATTCATCCAACTCATTTGCCACAGGTAGTATGTAAAACAAAGTCACAAGTATGGGGCATCCAGTGAGGATCAAACTCATTATTCAGTAGTAATGGATCTGTGAGACTAGCTTCCTAACCCTTACACCATGATGGGATGCCCTTTTTTACCTAACCCATTGTGATGTGACATAAGGTCGCAAGTATGAGGTATCCAGCAAGGATCTGCGGGACTAGCTTAATAACCAGATGATCTTGGAATATATATAAGTGTATATGTATGTATATATATGTATATATATATATATATATATATATATATATATGAGTAATTCCATGTCAAATCATCCAGAAAAAAGTTAAATTGTCACCCACCCCTACAATTTTTCTGAAATTTTTTTCCAGGTGTGGACTATGTTAACATTAGATGATCCCCAAAATTTGAGCTTCCAATTCCAAAAATTAGCGTGGTTATGTCAATTTTTAGCTTCTCCAAATTTGGTGGGGTTGGTGAAAAATGGCAACTTTTTGTAATCTATTTTTGTCTGTAAAATTAGTTCTAGAGCTTCCCTACTACTAAAAATTGGTTTATAAAAGCATTTTTGCCCACGAAATCCAAAAATGCTATAAAATTTTTTTAATGCAACATAACTCCGCCAATTTTTGGAATTGGAAGCTCAAATTTTTGGGATTGTCTAACTTTATCATAATCCACACCTGGACAAAATTTCAGAAAAATTTAAGTGGGCGGGTGCCATGGTCTGGATGATTTGACATGAAATTACATATATATACATATTATATAGACTTAAGAAATTTCTATTTTAGTTTCAATGCTGTAGAGTATGGTAATAAATAGTACCTAATAATATCTGTTTTGATTCGAGGTATTTACCCAACCCATTCGCCGTGGGTAGAATGTGACACCAAGAATTGAACTTGCTATTCAGTAGCAACGGCTCTGTGAGATTAGCTTGCTAACCATTACAACATGATGGGATGCCATTTAAAAATTACCTAATCCATTTGCCATGGATAGGATCCAGCAAGGATCAAACTTACAATTCCGTAGTAATGGATCTGCAAGACTAGCTTGCTAAACATTACATCACGATGGGATGCCCTAGGTCAGTATAAATGGGGGAGAGTAAAAAAACTATCAGCACTTTCACCATAACATACCTTCATTATTGTTGACATTGTGTTCTGCGCATGCGTGCTTATAGCCGGCACTGTTGTGGTCATGTGATCAAAGTTTGAGCCTGATCGCGCCATTTTGCTTGTTGTCTTTATAGTGTAAATAGGGCTGCTCCACAAGCAGTATGCACCAAAATTTCTCTGTTCAGGAGGTATGTCAGGGAATATTTGTCTCATACTCCACTTGTATGGACTGGGCACAAGGCCTCGTTTTAATGTGGGCCCACCCACAAGCCGAAGCTCATGGGTGGGAAAGAACAAAAATTGCGTCGATCCCCTTGGCATTCCCCCTCAAGGGGGCGTTGGGCAATAAACCCAGCCCTGCCCTCCTTGGGGGCAGGTATTGCCTGGGGGTATAGCCCCTTGGGATCAACACTATTATTTGTACTTTACCCTGATCCAGTGGCCGAAGCACACTGGACCCCCGCCCCGAAGGACGAGTATGTCAGGGACTGAAATTCATCAGAGGCTTTTAGCACAATACAGGGACAGTGCACTACCATGTAGAAGTGTATAGGAGTGGATAGAGAAGTTTAAAAGTGGCTGGACAAGCATGAGGCATGAAGGAGGAGCAGGATGCCTATCAACCTCCACCACTGATGAGAAGATGGTAATGGTGAACCAGCGAGTTATTGATTAGATAGCTTATTCTCTGTAGATTAGTCATGGTTCTGCCTATCAAATCATCTATGATGAGCTTGGCTTCCATAAAACAAGAGTGTGGATAATTTTTGAATCTCATTTGTAGATAAGATAAACTTTGACATAAATATATATGGTTTTTATTAGCTGCAAAAACCTGGGACAAAATAGGTTGGTGGGCAGGTTGTTTTACGGCATATCAACCCTTTTCGGGTCATTTAATGCCAAATCAAGTCATTTTGATAAACAAAGGACACAAGCAAGAGCAGGTACTGTAAGCAACATGTGGTCACCCAATTACGTATTGAACAGGCTGATTGTTGCTTAACTTTGGTGATCTAGGGAGAACCAGTGCTTACAGCATGACTGTAATTGGACAAAATAAGAAATATTTTAAACAGAGACCAAGATTGTATGGGGGGGGGGAGTAGAAGGGGGGGGGAGATTAAAATCAATAATGAAAATTATTATTTGTCTGAATTTTTGAGATGAGGCTTGATAATTTGTATCATTTGGATTTTTCAGACTGTTGTCCTCATCTTTATTGTTATATACACTTTTCAGCAAATGTAGCCTCCACTTCTTCAAGTGTTTCTTGTTGAACTTGGGAGCCTTCATGTCATAATCAGGAGCCTCCACATCATAATCAACAGCCTTCACAGAACCCTTTATTTAATCCAGTTCAGAAGACAAACTTATGCCTAATTAGTCCATGTCGCTTGACTCCAAAATATTTGCCTACCACTGAAGGTATTACAAGCTATATATTTCTCTCTCTAAAAGTTACTTCACTGCTGATATATTGAGCATTTCCCTTTCTTTCTCATTTGGAGTTAACCTAACACTTTCTTTTTCTAATTACATGAACTTTTAAAAAAGCATATTCTGCAGGACTTGGATCAGTATTCTGGACTACTGTAATCTATTTGTTTTAATACACATATTACTTGTTGAATTTATGAGTTATTTGTTTTTCTGTCTTAATATATGTGACCTTATGGTGTGTTTGTTGTAATTACCAATATATATATATATATATATATATATATATATATATCCACTCATAACAACCACCATAAACTCAACCCCTATATCTGTTGTGCCATGTATATATAACAATAAAGATGAAGACAACAATCAAAAAAATCCAAATAACACAAATAAAAATTAATGATTTGCAGTTTCAAAATTGTCTTCCTTTTTTTTTTATGTCTTTCAATAAAGACATTTAAAAGATTCCAAATTGTCATTAAAAAATAAATTTATTTAAAAAGAAATTGAGAAATAAATGCAAAGGAGAATATTTTATACAGAAAAGAAAATATTTACAATGTTTTATTTTGGCATTTTAAAAACTTCTTTTTTTAACATAATCTTAAAAAAATTCTTAACAGTTTTCTTTTAATATAGCAAATCAGACACAAACTTTTCCTCCAGAATCGCGCAACAAAAAAATGGGACCATATGACCCTTAGGCACCCCTTCTGTGATCAGGACACTCAAGGACACTTTTCTCATTTACACCATCAAAATTCGGTTGTTTGTTAGGGTTAGGGTTAGGGGTTAGTTTTATAATTAAAAAAAAACAAAAAAAAACCTCTAAAAATCGTCTGTTAACAATTAACCGGATTTTGACGGTGTAAATGGAAAAAATGTCCCACGAATCGTGATTGCAAAAGGGGTGCCTAAAGGTCATATTTTCCAAGAAATGTTTGGATAAAAAAAGAAAAAAGACAAAAAAAAAAAAAGATTGTCATCTGGTTTGATTAGAACTTTTGTTATTCTTGATATGTTTGTCATCATTCCTGGTTTTTGTGATCATTACAATTGAAATCATTTCCACTGCCATCATTACTGTTATTACTGATGTATATCATTTGGGTCTGGTTAATAATACCAAATATCCCATGCCAGAAAACTGACTTCATGGAACATCATTACATAGAAATAATCGCTTTATCAAAGGATCATCCCCCTCACCTCACCCCACCCCACCCCCCGCCAAAAAATCAGCAAGCCAAATTCAAAGAAAGATAAATTGATGATTCAGTATTGGTTATTGTATTTTTATATAATCTGTTATTTTTAATTTACAACCCCAACACGTCATTTCAACAATCTTTTTTTCTTTCTTTTTATTTTTAAAACAACAAATTTGATTTTTTTTCTAGTTTAAAGCCCCAACATGTTATTTCAACAGCTTTTTTCTTTCTTTTGAATTTTTTTAAAACCATAAATTTGATTTTTTTTTTTTTTCTAAATTATAGCAACCATTTAGTTTTCAGAGATTTTTCTCAAAATGTAACCAGGGTATATATTTTCACAACTCTCAAAAATTAAAAAAAAAAAAAAAAAAAAAAATTTACAATTCAATGCAAGCATATAATTCATAATCCTTCTCAGAATAAAAGAAAATAAACACAGTAGAATATTAAAAAAAAAAAGAAAAAAAAAAAAAAAAAGCTTTCTTCAAGAATGATTAACATTTGCAAAATAGTTGAAACTAATATCCTCATTTAAATTTTTTTTTAACCATCTTCCCCCCACCCCACCACAAAAAAAACAAAAAAACTGTAGATTTTACAAGGATAAATCTTTCCAACCTTAATGGGGGTTGGCACTCTTATACTTTGCAAGTAACATTTAGTATCATGAGTGCCTCCCATCTTATTCATCAGTCATTATTCACAAGCAGTAGAGTAGCCGATAGGGAATGTATTTTGCTATTATGACTATAGTAATAAAGTCAGCAGAATAGCCTATTGTCAGTATCAGCTGAACAGCGAAGGAGTTTATCCCCTTTTTGCTAGCACTAGACCAAAAAGATCATTTTGCTGAGGTGGAGTGCTACACCTACCAGTACTTTACCACACAGATTAGATTACCCAAGCTGCGCTACTCATGTTGGTGAGGAATGATATCAAATCCGGCAACTTGTGATTCCTAGGTGAATGCTCTACTGACTGAGCTAAACCAGACCCATAGACCATTGATTCATCATTGTCATTACTTATAATGGATAGAGCAGCCGTTAGGGAATACGTTTTGCCATTATGATTACT
This sequence comes from Doryteuthis pealeii, assembly GCA_023376005.1. NCBI lineage: Eukaryota > Metazoa > Mollusca > Cephalopoda > Myopsida > Loliginidae > Doryteuthis > Doryteuthis pealeii. The sequence continues at coordinate 50,360,091 of CM042160.1, read as the reverse complement.
AGCAAATATATGCACCCTCCGGGTGCAAGTATTTAAGTTTTAATATAATAAAATATCATATTAAATTAGAAAGGCTAATGAAACTGAATAAGAATTCAGATAAAAAGATTTGGAACAGAGGGGTATGATTGAAAAATAGAACAACTTTGAAACTATTCCATCATTTTCCCTTACTCCCGTCTTTCATTGGTAAATTTTCCTAATTTAACTATTTAGTTAAAATAGGAAGTAAAGAATAAACTTACAGTTATATTTTCTTGTTAACGGATTTCTTTTAAGATTTATCCAAGATTTTTGCTTATATTCATTAAGATAAAACCAAACAATTAGAAATCAATAATACTAAGCACATTTTTATTAAAATCAGATTTTTAATATCAATATGCAAATTAGCCTTCCCATTCACACTGTAAACTGCTATTTTGTTGTATATATAAATACAATTGTATGTTATTAATATGTAGATATTGTCAACAGTATTAATTATGTAAAACAATTTTATTAATAATTGGGGTTTAAATAAAAATAAAATCCTGTAGAATGTGACGAAAATAATTAAGGGAATTGTTACTTGAGTAGTAATATAGTTTCGGTTACAAAGAGAAAACACACAATCTCCATTATAATAAGATAGTAGTAGTAAAGTCCTATTGTCATTATCAGCTGAACAGTGAAGGAGTTTATCCCCCTTTTTTCTAGCTCTAGACCAAAAAGATTGTTTTACTGAGGTGGAGCACCACACCTACTGTCAGTTCCCAGATGCTTTACCACACAAATTAGATTACCCAACCTGTGCTACTCATGTTGGTGAGGGATAATATCGAACCTCGAATCTTGGGATTCCTAGGTGAATGCTCTACTGATTGAGCTAAACCAGCCTCATATAGATCATCAATGCATTTTATTCATCATTGTCAATACTTATAATTGGATTAGCGCGTGGTGTAATGGTTAAAGTCATGGGAAATGGACTCGTCGCCCGAGTTCAAATCCTGGACATGGTAATTGCATTTCACTTAGTACTAATACCCTTGGGAAAGGTATGAATCCTACTCTCCCTCCAGCTATGGGTATATAGCAGGGCAGACTGGGCTCTTTAGCCTTGGTTAGGCAACCGTTCTAGGAGAAGGAAAACTCTGAATTTAAACCGGTTAAACTCCGCTTAAGAAATTGACCGTGTGTCACATCCTGCTCGTGCGGAGGGTTTGGTAGATATATATAATGGATAGAGCAGCAGCTGGAGAATACTTTTATGCCACTAATTGAATGTATAAGATGGGATATTTGATTTTGTGATACATTGCTTCTTTTTTTTTTCCTCTTTAACTCGTGGATATTTTGAAAATACAGAGTGATTAAAAAAAAAAAAAAGTCAACATCCTTGTAGGATTTGTAGGAACTCTCCTGTGTCAGGAGACAGGAAGTTGAAAGATAACCCCCCCCCCCCCTAGTGTGCTGGGAGAATTCAAGACTAACCCAACACCCTTATGGGAGCATATTTATGATGTAATTTTCAACAGTCTCTACATTTGTATCATTTAGATTTTTTGGACTGTTGTCTCCATTTTTATTTTCATATACACAATGTTTCGGCCAATGTGCTCTCTGGCCTTCTTCAGCCCAAAGAAGCACATTGGCTGAAATGTTGTGTATATAAAAATAAAGATGAGGACAACAGTCTGAAAAATCTAAATAATACAAATTATCAAGCCTCATCTAAAAAATTCAGACAGTTTCCACATGTTCATCATCTCTGTCAACTAATTCTTGGAATTTCACACAGGAAAAAAAATGTTAACATTTCTAGGGGAGTATCTTTATTAGAAAAGCAGAACTGATATTATGGAGACCACCTGAGAAAAGTTGGTTGTTTGCTGTCTTATGGGTTGGGTCATTTAATACCAAATCAAGTCATTTTGATAAACAAAGGGCTTTGGTTGCTTACAGTACCTGCTGTTGCTTAAGTGGTCACCCAATTAAGTATTGAACAGGCTCACTGGTGCTTAACTTTAGTTGCTTGATTGTTTTTGTTTTATATGGCATATCAACCCTTTTCGGGTCATTTAATGCCAAATCCCATCATTTCAATACACAAAGGACTCCGGTTACTTACAGTACCTACTGCTGCTTAAGTAGCCACCCAATTAAGTATTGAACAGGCTTATTGGTGCTTATCTTCAGTTGGTTGATTTGTCTTATGACATATCAACCCTTTTTGGGTTATTTAAAGCCAAATCAAGTCATTTTGATAAACAAAGGACTCCGGTTGCTTACAGTGTTGTTAGGGATTATGATCAGGTGAAGACTTTAAAATCAATGTCTCCTTTTTGCAAAACAAAGTTGTTAAACTTTATGTCATGTATTATTGTTGCACAATTGTGTTTCAATAAATATTAGTTATGTTTTCTTGTCTATTTGAGTTGCCAACACTTGGTAACTTGTTCCGACTAACAGCCGACCAATTCAACCAAGAAGCTCTTACGTAATTATGTTCATTTTCAATCCTGTACATCTTTAATACATAACGTGGTTACGGAATCATTGACAAAGTAACTAGCCAGAGATCCAAGAAGGAGTCATGGACTAGAATAAGTCAACCTCATCAAGGTCCGTAACTAGTATAGACCCACATTTGGCACTGTGATTCCCGGATATGGCCCAGTGAGATATCCACGGTGCTACAATATCATAAAGGAACTACCATAGAAATATCAGCCTTTTTTCAGGTCATTTAATGCCACATCAAGCCATTTTCATTAACAAAGGACTCAGGTTACTTACAGGACCTGTTGTTGCTTAAGTGGTCACCCAATTAAGTCTTGAAACTTAGGAAAAAATACCAATAATGTGTTGATATGGATGGTGACCAGGTGATTCCTGGATACAACTCTGAGAGATATCCATGGAACCATAGTATCACAATAATATAACAAAACTCTCAAAGAAATATTAACTTTTTTTTTTTCAAACACCCATTATTTTTTCCAAAACAGAAATTAATTTTTTTTTTTTTTTAAACTGAGGATGTTAGTCCAAACTTATAAGTAAAAAAATAAATAAATAAAATAAAGATAATAAAAAAATGTTTTAATTTATAAAAATTTTTATTCATAAGTGATTAACAATCCCATAATCCACAATGTGGGCATTATTTGAATTATACCATACTGCAGATTGAGACAATAGTAATGCAGTTTGGGGAAAAAAAAAAAAATATTGGAGGAGGAGGAGAAGAAAAGAAAAAGAGGAAGGAGGAGAAGGCTCAGATAGCAAAATAATCTTGCCTTTATTCCCCTCCCCCTCCTTTTCTTAATAACATTCTTATACCTTTCAACATCTTACAAAACCAACAAAAAAAAAATAATAAAAAAATAAAACAAAAACAAAAAACTAACAGAAAACCAGTATTTCAGCACCTTTTTTTTTTCTTCATACAAATGCCCTGTGGGTACAACAAATTAAACCCACTACTTACAGAACCTGTTTAAAATTGTGCCAAGGTGTGTTTATGGCCAAAGCAATATCTATGCATTTCCGTGTATTTTTTTTTCTTTTTTACAAACAAGCACTAACAGAATAGCTACAAGTGGGACATAAGAATCTCTGAATAGATCCAACTACTTTATCATCTTTTACACATTCCATACATTTTAACTAATATCAAAAATTCCATCTTTTCCAACCGTGTACATTTAAATATGATAAATGATATTAAGAAGATATGTCTGCATACAGGAAGTGTATGCCAAGAAGCCAATCACTTGGACTTTAATGTGATTGAGAGAATAAAAGTTAACATTTGTGGGCAACACCGGACTGGATAGTCAAAGATTTGATCTTGTCATAATTCTGGCTATTTTATTAGTGTTTGTTTATGGAGAGTCTATTGCTGGACAAATGGACGTATCATGAGATAAAAATTGTTTCAAAAATTCTATTTCCAAATATTGATTTTATTTGTATTTTAACCCATTAATACCAAAGAAACAAGGATTATGAAGATCTTCAAAATAAAAAGGAACACTGAGGCCAATTGGTTTGGTTTTAGTAGCGATTGTCTTTACTTGTTGGGATATGGTTGAGTTTGGAAAAGGGTTATCTTCCCTTGCTGCCAGGGTTTGCCAGTAGAGGGCATACTCACCTGGCTATTTAAACTCTCTCTTTCTTTCAACAAGCATCCACAAAGATGCACTAGACAAGTTGTGTGTCTGTCCGATTGGACTTGGGGCGGGGGCCTTGTTCCCCCAACTAAAAGGCTTATACGTGTGCATTCAACAGCTTATACCCTATCCCGTAGAGATGTCTGGCTCTCCTGCCATTATAGCCGTGACCATGCATACCTAATACTTTGTTAAATGGCATATCAACCATCATGGGTTATTTAATACCAAAGCCATTCTTGTTGAAGAACAGTTGTGGTACTATTTAACTCATACCTTTCCCAAGGGTATCAGTCTAAAAGTGAACATAATAGCTCATCTGGAGTTTGAACTCGCTTACTATGATGTCACGGCACACTGTGTGTGTGTGTGTATGTATATATATATACACACACACACACACAATTCTATGAGCCCTCATCTCTAATTGGCAGGTATGAGTTAAATAGTACCACTACTATATATGTGTGTATGTATATATATATATATATATATATATATATATAAAGCATTAAAAGTTCTACTCTGAAAATCATATCAGTTAAAAAAAAAAAATACATATAAGGTCAATGATGTTGAGAGTGTTATCTTCATTCATTGAACCCAATGACTGCACGAGAGTAACACATAGTGGAATAGTTTTCTTTCTTTTTTTTTTTTTGGTGGGGTGAGAAGAAAACAATTGGAATTTAAACTGGATCAGGGTTGCTAATTTGGCCTACCATCATAATATAAAGGTCATCTTGCTTGACTTATTAAAATAAATATTGTGAAATATATGCAATGGTGCATATATATACCACTACATACATCAGTAATATACATAGTGGTACATATGTATAGAAATACGTAGTTAACATGTCATAGAATGGAATCTTGTGTGCTTCACTGATCTGGAGGGTAGGAGCAATTTCCCCTGGAAGGTTCAACTAAGCAAGACAAGTCAATGGGTAGGAACCAGACCAAAATCTGATCATTAAACAGGAGTCATGTGCCCTGTATTTATCAATAGAAAGACCATCATACTGAGGAAGCTTGCACACCCAACTGATCTTGGAAGGTAAGAGTAAGTTCTCCTGGAAGGTTCAACCAAGCGGGACAAGTCAACAGGAAGGGACCAGGCCCAAATTTGATCATCAAACAGAAAGAGTCATTGTTAGGAAGACCTAACAAAAATAGAGTTGCTCCCCTTTGATCAGTAGGGAACTGATGGGAAACCCGGAAATGGGGTTTCCGCCATGTTACTTTTGGATTGGGGTTTGGACTGTGTGGATGCAGCTTACCACACGCACAGCACGGTTGAGCTAGTTAAGTCACTTTTAGGGTAGAAGCATTCTCTAAATAAAACCTTGTTAATTTTCCAACAACCTGGTCTTGCATTATCATTCAGTCTTCCATATATTATCTGTATGCAAAAATGTAACATTCATAAATTCTGTATTTATCTATCAATAGAAAAGCTGATATGATTGGTGTTCAGGCTAGAGAGAAGATCAGGTACAATGGGTTAATTCATATAAAAAGAAACAAAAAACATTCTTTTTTTTTCTATTAATTTCCCTTAGAGGAATAATGAGATCAGTGATGGATTTAAAAAAAGAAGATAATTTTAAGAAATTGGACTTGTTGAAGAGATAACTTGTTCTTCTCTTAAGGGAAAGATCAGACCCCCCACCCCGCGAGAAATTTTTACCAACTTTTCATTACCACAATTTTTCAAAATCTGGAAATTTTAATTTTTGTCAACTTGAAACAAAAAAGTGTATTTGGTCTTTTACAATGTTGAAGAGGTACAGAATCTTGGGTGAAAAAAAAAAAAATCCTTAGGCAGTCAGGTTTAATGTAAGCCTGACTATTTTTAGGGATTATCCTCCTCTGGATATGATAACTGAAATAAGAGAAATTGAAAAAAAAAAAAAAAAAAAAAAAAAAAAAAAGGAAAGGAAGAAAAAAGAAGAAAGAAAAGAAGAAAGAAAAAAAAGAAAAAAAGAAAGAAAAAAGAAAGAAAGAAAAAGAAAAAAAGAAAATGAAGAAAAGAAAATGAAGAAAAAACGAAAAAGAAAATGAAGAAAAAAAGTAACACAAATGTAAAAAAAAAAAAAGATAAAAAAGATTGAGTTGTCCAGTGGCAGATTTATTAGTTGGTCTGCCTTTACCAAAAAATCACTAACAAATCTTCCTGGCTCTCATTAAACATCAAACAGGCAAGAGTTAACTTCTCCTTGGTCAACTAGGAAACAAACAAAAACCGCTCTACAAGGAGGTACCAACTGCATAACTAAGAGGCAGCAGTAACATCTTTAACAATACACAGCACCATTCTTAATAAACATTTTGTCACTTGGCAGGGCACACATACATACAGTAACTGCAGTTTGCAGCTATGTCAGCAAGATTATGTATGCACACATACACATATTTTGAGTGGCTGGTTTTATAAGGGGAAAAAAATGATTACATAAAATTATTGCCTAAAGGAAAATAAAAGGAACAAAAGATTTTTTTATTTATTCAGCAGGTCAGCAGAAAGGTGAAGTTATTTCCAATAGATTAATAATAGTGTAAAATGTATTTCACAATTTATGGGGAGAATCTTTAAATTTTTGAAAAAAAAAGAAAGAAAAGAAAAGTTATTAACATAATGAAATTAGAGATAGATAGCAAAATTAAATTTATATAATAGTTTACTTGTGATCAGATGTTTAGTGAATAAAAAAGATATCAACATATTGAAATTAGAAATAGATGAATTAAGATGATGATGAATAATAAAGATAAATGAATAGGTGGATACTTTTTTTTTTAAATTGAATTTTAAACTTAAATGTATATGATAGTTTAAATGTCTGATTACAAGTAATTTGTAAAAAAAAAAAAAAAAAAAAAAAAAAGAAGATACCACTATAATAAATGAATAAAATGAAAGTAGAAAAAGATGAATCAAATAAAATTTGGGATAGACATTTGGAGAAAAAGAAAAGAAAAAGAAAAGTAAAATTAAATTTAAACAATAGTTTACTTGTGATCAGATATTCAATTTCTAGAAAAGATATAAACATAATGAGATTTGATATAGATGAACAAAATGAAATTAGAAATATATATAGATATTTTTTTTTATTAATAGTAAAATTAAATTTATATAATAGTTTACTTGTGATCAGATATTTAATTTGTAAAAAAATAAAAAGATAAGAAAAAAAAAAAAAAAAAAAAAAATAGAAAAAGATATCAACATAATGAAATTAGATATGAATTTAGAAATTAATGAAATTAGACAAAAAAAATTAATAGTAAAATTTGATTCATATTATAGTTTACTTGTGATCAGATTAAATTTGTAAAAAAAAAAAAGAAAAAAAAAAAAGATAACATGAGAAAAGGATATATAAATGAATAGAATGTAATTAGAGATGGATATTTAAAAAAATTGAATAGTAATATTCATTTTAAATAATTTAAATATCTGATCAATTTGTAAAAAAACAAAAACAATATAATAAATGAATAAAATGAAATTAGAGATAGATATTTAAAAGAGAAAAGTTAATAGTAAAATTAAACTTAGATAATATTGGGGTTGGTGCATAATTGTGGCTGTTTTTTAACAAATTGGTTGAAAAAAAAAAAACTGCAATGATTATGCACCAACCTAATAGTTTATTTGTGATTATAAATTTTACAATTCACAGAAAAAAATTTTTACTTTAAATTTTTGAGAAAAAAAAAAAAAAAAAAAAAAAAAAAGGAAAAGAAAGTTGAGATTTGAGAGAGAAAGAGATGAACAGGATTAAATTAGATTTAGATAAATATATCTTTAAATCTAATAGTAAAAAATTAATTTATATAATAGTTTACTTGTGATCAGACATTTAATTTGTAATTTTTCTGAACTTTATTTTTTTTAAAGGTAGGTATTTACCCAACCCATTCACGACGGGTAGAATGTAACACAAAGTTGCAAATATGGAGCATCCAACTAGGATCAAACTCACTATTCAGTAGTAATCGATCTGCGAGACTAAGTTGCTAACCATTACACCCCGGTGGGACACCATGCTTTATTTTTTAAGGTATGAATGAAAGACTGTTTCAAAATTCACTTGTGTATTTCCTTTAACCCAATCAGAGTTTATTAATATGTAAAATTTGCCTACCAAAATTTCCCCCACAGCTGTACCAAATTTTCTTGGTATTTTTTTACCTGTATGATGGGATATTTTCAAAGTTCACTATCTATTCACCTCAGAAATAGAATATTCAAATGAAGTCCTACTATTATTGTAATCTGAGTCCTTCTGCTAAATTATAATGAGAGCAGCTGCTAGCGGCAGGATTGTAGTGGTGGGAGAGCTGCTGCTAGCAGCAGGATTGTAGTGGTGGGAGAGCTGCTGCTAGCGGCAGGATCAGTGGTAGGAGAGCCACTGTGAGCGGGTTAAAGTAGGCAAAGAGTTAATACAATCATCAATAGTGAACAGTTGGTTTGATGAAAACTGTATATTATCTATATATTAATACTCATGTTTCTTAATTGTACAACTGCTATCATCTTGCAACACCCTCTGGTTAAAAATGAGACCATCCAAATGAAAAGATGAAATGCAAAAATGTAAATCATGATTATCTGGTGTTGTTTATCTGCCGAATTCTTATTTCTTATGAGTGTTATCACCCCAGCTAAATAATAATAATGGACCATTCCGTTTTTTTATTATAAAGAAAGGGAAGAAAAAGGACATGCAACAAAGAAAAATATAATAAGAAAGAAAGAACGAGTAGTGGAAGCAATAATGCTAATCTGTTTCAATTGAACATAATGAAAAGAAAGAAAGAAAAAATGAGTGAGAGAGAGTGAAATCAAGATTATTATACTTTTTACATATTAAACTATTTGGCAATAGCTCTTAAGAAAACATATCAAATGTTATAATAATTAAATTATCATACTGCGATATATCCACAGGTCCTGCTAGTATATCATATAATTAAAACAAAAAATAATGAAAGTTAAAATAATATATAAGGTGTGACAAGACTATAGGACCACCTAATATTTTTTTTACTAGTTTTGAAAAAAAATAAAAATAAAAAAAAATCACTGGATCTATGAAGATAATATAGTCAAAAGAATATTATTTCTCAGTTATACGTTTCATATTACATTCTTATTGTGTTAAGAATTGACCAACATAAATGAAGTGATAAAAAGATAAACTGATCTAAGAATTTCCAAGAAAACCAGTAAGTAAACATTACATCTTAAACAAAACAAGAATGGGCATGCATTTTATAAAAGGTATTTAAGATGGTCGGCCTGTTTCTAAACTTTTTAGGACAGGTGCAAATAAATTAGTTCACACTTATCTTATCTCTAATGAATTGGATGAGAGAGAAAGAAAGATAGAAGGCGGGAGAGAAAGAGAGAAAAATTAACTAGGACAGGGTCAGTTTTCTTTTTAAGATGGACTCTGGAAGAAACAGTAAAAAATAAATAAAAACAACACTTGTCTGATAGAAAGAAGAATTATAAAGAGATATCTCCAGAAACATGGAACAAAGTTTCAGGTATAAAAATTCTGTCAAAGTCTATGAAACAGGATTTACACAATAAAGTAGGGAGTAATTTTTCTGAAACACATCACTAAAGGAGAAGACGGAGGAGAAAGAGGAGGAGAAGAAGAAAGAGAAAGGGGGGAAAGAAAGAGAAAGAGAAGAAAGAAAGGGGGGAGAAGAAAGAGAAAGGGGGAAGAAGAAGAAAGAGAAAGGGGGAAGAAGAAGAAAGAGAAAGAAGAAGAAGAGAAAGAGAAAGAGAAGAAGAAGAAAGAGAAAGGGAGAAGAAGAAGAAAGAGAAAGAGAAGAAGAGAAGAGAGAGAAGAAGAAGAAAGAGAAAGGAAGAAGAAGAAGAGAAGAGAAGAAGAAGAAAGAGAAAGAGAAGAAGAAGAAAGAGAAAGGGGAGAATTAGTTGGTTGGGTTTTACGGCATGTCAACCAATTGGGTCATTTTATGCTGAAGACATTTTGTTTCATTCATTCATCATGGGTATTCAATTTTTTTTAAACACATTTTTGCAAACTCATTTTTTTTTATTTAACCCATAGATGGAACCCTAACAGGTACTACCACTCTGGGTCCAAGTGGACCTGGGAGCAATGGTGATGAAGGGGTACTCCATATTCCCCAGAACTGGAATTTCACCGTCAGATAGAGTTTAATGTCATACACAGGACATGAAGACCCTCGGTCACTGCCTTCTAGCAAATATATGATAAAAAGGGTTGTGGGTTTCTTTTTTATTTAGATTTTAAAAAAAATCTTTTTAATTTTTATTGCTCTGAGGTAGATTTATCCAGATACCAGAATTAGCGAAACATAACCGATTCCATCTGTAGTGTACATTACAATAATAAATTTTGTTATAAAAATAAGAAACATGGCGTATAGGTTGGCCAACAAAAAAACATTAAGAAGAAAAAAATAAGAATTGAAAAAAAAAAAAAAAAAAAAAAAAAAAAAAAAAAAATGAAAAAAAAAAAAAAAAAGAAAGAAAAAGATGAAAAAAAGAAAAAAAAAAGAAAAAGAAGAGAGAGAAGGTAACCTCAAAATAAGCAGACATTCAAGTGTGCAGACGAAAATATTTAAACAGCATCCAAAATGTATTATTACAGATTAAACATAAAAGCATTTCTGGTAATTATATCTATATTCATAGAGAATCTAACTGAATCTTATATATATCCTAATACTAAATAAATTATCAAAAAGTAAAAATTTAAAAATAAAAAAGGAAAAAAAAAAAAAGAAGAAAAGAAAAAAAGATACACTATAATTTAAAAAAATATTAAAAAACATAGAATATGTATTTTATAAAATATATAATAATTCTAATTTCTTAATTGCACCCTAGTTTGTTTTTTTTTTCCAGTTCAGCACGATATGAAACCACTTATAATAAGTTTTTTTAGCGCACTTTTGGACAAAAATAGGATGTGGATTTTACTGAACTTTAGTCTTTGCTAGTATCCACCAATTGTCCATTATAAAAATATATGCGCTCAGTTGTACAAACAGACAGACATACAGAATCTTTATATATATAAGATTTTTTGGATGTTTGTTTATTTTTTTAGAAGCATTGTCGATAATATTTATATTTTTGCTTGAAGGCAACTACAATGCGAATATCGCATAAATTCGATAATATAGAAGATAATAATAATGACAAGTGAATCCCGCAAAGAATCACTCGGTGTGTAGATATCTGTACGATATTTATCACACGATATGATATTCGCATTGTAGTTGCCTTCAAGCAAAAATATATATAATATATATATATATATATATATATATCAAAGAAGGCATTTACACACTATAAACAAAGGCTTACAAGCTTTTGCTTGTCAACAGGTTCTCCTTTTATAGAATTAATAACCCTGTTAATGATTTGAATAAAAACCCAATTGCTTAAAAAATGTCAACTTTCGACTTAATTCATGTTTTTTTTTCACCACACACACATTATATATATATATATATTACACAGAGAGTTTCATTCATCTTTGGGTAACATTACATATATTCAATCAGGAATAAATACCATACTTTTAAGCTTGATCAATGCATAGTCATACCTTTTATGGATTTTACAAGAATATGATATAACTGATCATCACGAGGAAAACCCAAAAGTTAAACATATTCACCAGATATTTTTTTATTGTGATTTTGCAAAAAAAAAAAAAAAAAAAAAAAATTACCCTGCTTACAGAGGACATTCATGATTGTAAAAGATGTCCATTTCAAATATAATTAACCCTTAACTCAATTATTTATTATATAGAAAAATTATATTCTGAACCACACCACCTACCCCCAGTTTTGATAGGTATATTACAAGTAATAAATCTTTTATTTTTTAAAATCTTACCTAACTGGACTTTCCAGCTAGATATTGCCTGAAGGTGACTTTATCAAAACCATTTCCAAATATTCAGATATGAATGCTTTATTCTAATGAGATTTGATTGATATAAAAACAACAGAAAATCTGAGCCTGTAATGTTAGTAGAGCCACCTGACTCAGAATTTTAATGAATTATCATATTTTTAGGAGGGGTGCTGAAAAGTACTTGGCCCAACCAAGAGGAGAATTTTTTTTTTGTAGAGTTAAGAAAACCACCAAAAAACTTGAGAAACAAGTGTGTTGAATTGTTGGATAAATATGTGGAATGTCACATATTTTCATGGCATTAGATCAGCATTTTTTAAAAAACCTTTGTATAACCATTGAAATTGTTTTTGTGTCTCAGAAACCTCCTGCATAAGAATGATTATATATACTATTATTAATATCTATTGCTTTAGCCTATTTATTACTGTTTCTCACAGAACCACTAGTGATCTCTTGTGGAACCCTAGGGTTCCGGTGGAACACCAGTTGAGAAACACTGTTCTAGATCATTCCTTTCTTGGTTGGGTTGAGAACTTTTCAGCATCATCTCTCCCTGGACTATTTGGATAGAAAAGATAAAAATTTCACGATTAATCTGAGAAAATTTTATTGCAAAAATAAAAACAAAAACTCAATTTATATTTGAAAGAAAAAAAAAAAATATATATATATATATATATATAAAAAAATGTAATTAAATCTACTCAATTACTTTGAGTAAATTTTATTGCAAAAATAATAAGAAACAAAAAAAAAAAAAAAAACTTATACTTGCAAAAAATAAAAAAAAAAAAAAAATGAACTTATATTTGGGGGAAAAAAATGATAAAAAAAAAAAAAAAAAAGATAAAAATTTTTTTTTTTTTAATTAGAAAGGAAAAAGGTCCATCAAATATTGAAATAATGACCAGAAATTTAAAGAAACTTTCCATAATTGCTGATTATCCCCCCCAAATTGTTTACAGAGAAGATTAAAAAAGTGTTTTTTTTTCTTTCCTTTTTTTCCATGTAGCAAAAACATTTAATAACCATCTTAGAAATCAGAATTATTTTTTTATAGATGTTCACAACCAAATTTCAAGACTGCTTCAAATATGAATATTTGAAGTGAGGTAGTCATTGGGGAGGTCTTCTTTGACCTGCCAGCAATGTTGAGTGTCATAAAGAAGTACTATCAGGGTATTTTGACAACCTGATACCAAAGTTGTTTTTTTGTTTTTTAGGGGGGGGGGGTTCAGTAGACAAGTCATCCTATTCAGACTAAACCTGAATAGCAGACAAGAGATTTTTGTGATTTTTAATTTTTTTTCTTTTTTACTACCTTTCTCCCATATTTTTATGTTTATATCTATATCTTATATGTAATATAAGTGTATGATTACTAACTGGACGTGTGGAAATTCCAGGGAATCTATAGACATAAGAAGGTGTGAGAGAGAGAGAGTGAGATATCATAGGTATGCAACTAAGCAAAGAAGGGATAAATAGACTAAGCTAAGTGAAACTTACTATGCCACTGGCATACTTAAAAATGTATACTTTTACTACAGGGTTCAGCCTGAACCTATTGTTAGTATGCGTCACACGAGAGAAAAGAGGGAGAATGATATAAATACAATGACTTTTTAAATCATCTAATTGACATTCTCCACCTTTAACTTTTCTCAACCCCTATCCCTTCTCTTCCTATTCTTTCCCCTCTACCTTTTCCTCTCTCTCTCTCTCTCCCTATTCTCTTTTTCTTTTTCCACATCATCATATCTAAGACATCTCTCTAATTTCTTAGACATCGTAAACCATTTAACAAAAGCAATGGTGGTCCAAAAGTCTTGTCACCCCTACAATTATTTTTTTATTTTTTAGATACAATAATTATACAGGGTGTCCACAAAGTCTGGGTACATGGAGATTTTACTATTATATTTATTTATTTATGTTATTTTTCGGAAAAAAATAACAAATAAATACAAAAGTAAAATCTCCACGTACCCATACTTTGTGGACACCCTGTATAATATAACACTGTACGTATTGTTTTAGCTTTAATTATTTTTTGTTTTAATAATATAATATGTAATGCAAGTATTTTACCTCAACAAATAATCTTTAAGTTGAATTATTTTCTTGAATTTTGGGTTGTATTATACAGGGTGTCCACAAAGTCTGGGTACATGGAGATTTCACTATTATATTTATTTATTTATGTTATTTTTCGGAAAAAAAAAAACAAATAAATACAATAGTAAAATCTCCACGTACCCAGACTTTGTGGACACCCTGTATAATACAACCCAAAATTCAAGAAAATAATTCAACTTAAAGATTATTTCTTAGGTAAAATACTTGCATTACATATTATATTATTAAAACAAAAAATAATTAAAGCTAAAACAATACGTACAGGTGACAAGACTTTCGGACCACCACAGCATGGTCCGAAAGTCTTGTCACCCATATATATTTTTAGAGGTAAAATAATTGCATAACATATATTATTAAAACAAAAAATAATTAAAGTTAAAACAATATGGACCACCCTGTAAGTATTTACTCAACCCGTTCACCACAGGTAGGATGTGACACAAGGTCGCAAGTATGGGGCATCTAGCGAGAATCAAACTCACTATTCATTAGTAATGGAGCTGCAAGACTAGCTTGCTAACCATTATACCACACAAGCAATGTACATTTATAATTAAAAGTGTGACACATACAACTGATAGATACATAGTTACAAATTAGTGTATTAGCACACCTGGGATGAGACAGGTAGTATTTTTTTTATTTTTTTTTTAAACTTACTCAATGGGTCAAGGAATAATAATGAAATTGAAATCAGAAGATTCATTCATAACACTGTATTGCTAATGAATATCATTTTATTTTATTTTATATATATATATATATATATATATATATATATATGTTTATTTGTGTGTGTTTAACCAACCCCTCCACCATGATCAAGATGTGACACAAGGCAATTTTTAAGCAAAGTATAGTAGGTTTTAATTCAGAGTTTTCCTTCTCCTAGATTGGTTGCATTACTATGCCTAAAGAACCCAGTCTGCCCTACTATTTATCCATAGCTGGGGGGGGGGAAGATGGATTCATTCATGCCTTTCCCTAAAACTTGTCTAGGATTTGAACTTATGTCCCCAATTTCATTTCCTCAATGATAACCGTTACACTAAGCCCACCTATGTTGATAAGAATATTTAATTGTTTGAATATTGACTCATAGCATGAAACTAAGTAGCAATTTTAATAATTTATATTAACAGAAATTACATTGCTCTATCACATTTAGTTTTTGTATAATGCTGATCAATTGATTTTGATTTTTTTTCAATTGAAAGTATTGTATATGCCCTCTTAATACTAAGTTTACGTTAATTTTCATACAAAGCCACAAATATAGGGCACTCAGTGAGGATCAGATTCACAAGTAATCATCATCGGGTTATGTTTTGTAATGTGTTAATCCACAATAAAAAAAAGTAAGTAAAGTGGTCGGGTTGGCCTAAAGTCGGTATCAGCCAATCAGCAAGGAGTCTATCCCTTTTTCACTAGTGCTAGACCAGGGAGATTGTCTGAGGTGGAGCGCCACACCTACCATCAGCTCCTTACTTTACCGCACAGATCCCTGTGCTACTCATACGCTGAGTTGGAGAGGGCCGGTATCGAACTAGGAACCTTGCGGTTTCTAGCCGAATGCTCTACCGACTGAGCTAACCCGGCCCATAAATAATCCACAATAAGGTACCCAAATGCATTTTTTATAACCAATCTAAAAAACAGTATTCCTTTATAATAATTATTTACTAAGTTAAGCTTAAATTATAACAGGGCCAGAAGTAGGAGGCACCTAGTGAGAAGTGAACTCATTAACAATGGTCTGCTACCCTAGCAATATACTATGTGAGGCACAAAAAAAAAAAAAAAAAAAAAAAAGCAATATGAAGCACATAGTAAGGATTGAACTCACTACTCAGTAGTAATGGATCTGTGAAACTAGCTTGTTAACCATTACACCACAAACTGTTCTCTTTATAGTAGTTGGAGTTCAGATAAAGTTCAAACTTCAGATACTAAATTTTTGAACAGATATTACCAATCTACCACCATTTACAATCCCATGAGAGTTTGGTACAACACAATCTACTAAAAATCATTATCCTTGAGCTAGGTTTTGGTCTATTCCAATCCTTGTAAACCATCCAAATTATAATTGTATTAAAGAAATAATTTTTTTTTTTAAATTGTGACCATCGGGACATGTCTTTTGAAAATAAGGCATTTATGGATTCTAGTGAAACATGTTCCTCTTTCTTATTCTTACTTTTTATCAGGTTTCGATCAACATGTTTTCTGATCATCTTCAGGTAACACAATCAAAGAAATTAACTTTTGTAGTTATATGAAATAATCATTCACTATTAAAAAGAATTATTTGCATTTGTTTTATTCAGAAATCATTAGACATTGTTGATGCTCAAAATTTAAAATTTATTAAATGAAAATTAAAAAATTAAAAAATTTAAAGTAAAAATAAACCCTGCTGAAAATATTTTCAAAGTAAAATTTTAAATCATTAATAATTTTAACAAGTATTTACTTTTATATCTTTAATTTTAGTTGTATTTTGATTAAAATTCACTTTTAATTTTAATTGATTTTTAATTGTTTTTTGATTGAAATTCACTTCCTTTTAATTGTTTTTTAATTGTTTTTTGATTGAAATTTGAATTTTAGTTGCACCCCCCCCCCTTTAATCAGAATTCATTTTCTACAACATCAAGAACAGTGTGTATTGGAAACAATAAAGGCTAATCCCTAAGTTAGACTTGAACTCCTGTCCCCTCTTTGAGGTAGGACTAATTATCTCAACCAGCTTCTTTACCATCTAAGCTACAAGAGCAACTATTAGTAGTGAAGCCTTAATCACACCTATAACTCATCCTCTGTTTTGACTTTGATTTGTTGGCACTATGCCTGTTTTAACACACAACTAGTGTTAATAGTAGATTTCATTTATTCTTATTTTTTAGATGAAGCATTTCCAATCATTTGACTAGGATAGATTTTTTTAAAAAATATTGCAATAAAAAAGTAAAAGTAGTAAAGTTGGTGGAGTGGCCTATTGTTAGTATCAGCCAAACAGCGTGGGAGTCTATCCCCTTTTCACTAGCACTAGATAAGGGAGATTGTTTTTGCCGAGGTGAAATGCAACACTTACCGTCAGCTCCCCACTTTACCACACAGATCAGATTACCAAATCTGTGCTATACAAGTTCTGAGTTGACGGGGACTGGTACTGAACCCAAAACCTTGCAATTCCTAGGTGGATGCTCTATAGACTGAGCTAAAGAAAGAAAATACTATTTATACTTCACATTAATGACTGGCAATGCTTTATTTAAGAAAGAAAATAAAAATATAAGATTTTACTACAGAATTGGTTGTTGTGAATTATGAAGGATGAAGATGATAATTGTAGACCCAGAAATGTTTTCAATGGTGAGAGTTATAAATTATATGAAATGATTGTATATTAGATTATAGATAACTTTGTTTCAGATAGAGAGAGAGAGAGAGAGAGAATTAGAAGTAAAGAAATTAAAGTGTTTTTTTGTTTTTTTTTTGTTTTTGTTTTTACCAGTTACTCAAAATAACTCTCAAAGACATATGTCATTTAAAAAAATAAAATATATTCCAAAAAAGAAAAACATTTGAATTTTTTTTTTGTTTTTTGTTTACTCCAACAGTCATTGACTTTGAAGCCATTTCTTTCTATTTGAAGACTCAAAATATTTTTTTTCTTGTGTGCAAGGGATCCTTTACATTATAAAAGGATTCAAAATTATTGAAATTTTAAAATAAATTATTATTATCTTGATAAAATAAAATATATTTCAAATTAAATTTTATTTTATAATAAAGTGACATCAGAACATTCCACTAATGTTTACTTTTCAAGAGGACTCTCAAAATGGTCATAAATGTATGAAAAAACATTTTACACTATTTTTTAAAAATTATCATCTGGGGTAGGGTTGACATAACAGAAAAATTGGCTCTTATTTAAGAGTGGGTTGAGAGAACTTATGGAATAACAAAGAAATTAAAAAAAAAAAAAAAAAAAAAAAAAAAGGGTGGTATTGATTTATTCCTGCCCCCACACACAAACATTATTCCTTCACCTTTCTTGGGAAAAAAATTCCCAAATTATCCCAAATGCAACAATATATAAGATCTTTATTTTTTAATTTTATTTACTTTTTTTTTCTTACTTATCCCACCAACTCGACATCAAAAAAAAAAATATCACAAATTGAAAGGTTGGGACATGATCTGAGAGAGAGAAAAAAAAAAAAAAAAAAAAAAAAAAAAGAGAGAGAAAAAAAAAGGGGGGGTAGGGATTTACCACCACTTGATTTTGATTTCACTGTTTTTTTTTTCCAGCCACCCCCACCCAAATTAGGAAAAAAAAAAAAAAAAAAAGTTGTTAGGCAAATGGCCATCCCAGGGTCCAATTTTTTTGAAGGGAGACTTAACTCTTGAAGTAGGGTCAAAGTTGAAAGAGCTCGTTGTTGGTTTGTTCAGATTTCTGCAGCGTTGACTGCACTTGCTTTGTCCGTGATCGGATCACCAGAACTGGGGGGGAACAGTCATTGCCAAAACTGATGCTTTTGGACATGGAATTCACAGACAAAGGCTTACATCTTCGTGAAGAATTATGGCTCCAGGATTCCCTGAGCGGAGATTGATGAGCAGATAAAGAAACGTCTTGTAAACTGCAGCAAAAAAAGAGAAAAAAAAAAAAAAAAAAAAAGAAAAGAAAAATTAATGATTTAAAAAATACAAAAAAAAAAAAAAAGAAAAAAAAAGAAAAAAAAAAAAAAAAAGAAAGCAATTTTGTTAATATTTCAAAATAATCACAATATTTTCTTGGTACTATGTCAATTGTTAACCTTCAGGCTTATCTGATATCTTATTACAATTCGTGATTATGTAATTGTCTGTAACAGAAACTACATCACCACTGACGTCACAATTTCCTTAGTTATTTAAGTTATATTCTCAACGATTATGAAATGGTCATTATTTAATCTTAATTAGCATCTTATTTATTAATGATGTTATTAAAATTTAGCGGAGTTAGATTTGCCGCAAAACCACCATTACTATTAATGCATTTAAAATCCTGAAATATGTGTTATATATCTCTAAGAAATAAAGATTTACATAGTATATGGTCGGACTAATCTCTAATTTAACAAAATTGGGTTTAATAAATAAGTATTCACTATTACTGATTTCAAATACTATCATACTATATTCTCAAATGTATTAAAAGCAATCCTATATATAATTTTATATAGAAATCAATTAAAATAACATCAAAATAAGTGTAATATTTTTACATTCATTCTTATTTAGTTTCATTAGTTTTTCTAATTTAATAATATCTTATTACATTGGAACTTAAATAGTCGTGCCCAGAGACGCATACTTTTGCGAGTATCTAATTGTAAATGTAAATGTCTGTGTTAGATTTTTCAACTTTACTCCTAGAAGGCATAGCCCAACTTATTATACCTTTTTGGAATCAGGTAGCCTCCATGAGCAAATTAAAAACATTCCTGGGTGAATTTGGACATGCAATCCTGAAAATTTAGATTCCCAAATTTTAATTACTATGATTGTTTTCGGTGTTTTTTTGCGATTAATTTTTTTGTATAACAATTCGGATAAATTGGAAATAAATTTGGGAATAATCACAATTAATTTAATAAAATTGTCTGTATGGAAAGTAATGACCTATGTAAACCAAATGGTCTTAACTCTTAATCCTCATTCCACCCAGCTGGAAGTCACATTCATTTTAACTAATCAGCCCCAAACAATAGCCTTTGTTTAAATTTAATATTAAACGTATGTAGAAATCTTTGATTTAAGGGAAATAATAGGTAACTTTAGATGCAAAAGTCATTTTTAGCCATTTTTTAAATAAATCCTTATAGGAATGCTCTGGACTTAGAAAAATCTCAACAGGAGAGTTAAATTAAGTGGCAGCAGAAGAATTATTGTTGAAAAGGTAAGGTTGAATTAAAATTTAATATGTACTCAGTGCATAAAGTGTCATTGCTGGGCTGAATGCCCAATTAAGAGCCCTCCACTGTAGCCAGCCTAATTGCCACCTGATAGGGCAGATTTTAAGCTAGTCTATAATAAAAGGTTTAATACATTGACCATTCACAATTTTTAAGGGAGTGACAGGATAGGTTTAAATAAAGATGGCTGCAAATTGGAGTGAGGTTTGAATGTGTTCTGTGCCAGAATGTTTTTTATAAATTATGTGAGCTTAGGTACAGAGTATCTCATCAAGGTCAGTGAAGAAAGGTTAAAAGGATTAAACATCAAACTGAAAAGAATTAAAAAAGGTCATAAAAATATTTTTTTCATTTTGTAATCATTAGTGCCAGAACACAAATTATACTTCCAAGCTAAAATATTAAGTAAAAAAAAAAAAAAAAATTTTTAAATTTAAAAATTTAAAAAAAAAAAAATTTTTTTAAAAAAAAAAAAAAAAAAAAAAAAATTAAAATTTTTTTTTTTTTTAAAATTGTCTAAATTTTTTAGATGAAGCTTGATAATTTGTACTATTTAGATTTTTCGAAGTTCCATGAAGGCTCCAAGTTCTAACAGAAACACCTGAAAAAGACTGGAGGGCACATCAGCCAAAACATTGTGTATATAACAATAAAGAGGAGGACAACAGTTTGATAAATCCAAATAAAAAAATTTTTTTTAAAAATACACACAGGTCCAGCGTCAAGGATGAAAGGCAAAGGAGGAAGAACCACAGTACAATGCCATTAAACCTTGACCAGCCCTTCAGTTGCAATCACTACGACCATGTCTGCCTGTCCCACATAGGCCTTATCAGCCATGAACATGCCTGTAGTCAACTTGAACCACCCCTTCATTCACAAAAAAAAAAAAAAAAAAAAAAAAATCTTCCCATCAAGCTACTTTGTCTAATCAATAGACTACAGCCAGCAAAACTAAGCCAGAAATATGGGGCACCCAGTGAGAATTTAACTCACTAACAATACACTGTTACAGTACCCTATAAAACTAAGTCTGGCTTACTTTTGGCACAAGGCTTCATAATCTCAAGGAAGGAGTAAACCCCGATAACAAATCTGGAGCTGGAGTCCCTAGGGTGGAGTAACGTTGAATTTCAGTGCTACACAGCGACACTGCTGTTGCCAAACTGCATAGGTTTCTTACTTTTCCTTTGGACCACAGCGGTAGTGTGGAAGGTGAGGGAAGATCTGCTGCTTGGGCAACAGTACATCTCCAAAACAACTCACCCAGGCTATGTAGTCCCCCCCCTCCAAAAAAAAAAAAAAAAAAAAAAAAAAAAATAGGACACTACTCCATAGTTTTTCGCAGATGGAAGGTTTGGTTTGGTTTGTTTTTCGGCATATCAACCTCAGTGGTCATTTAATGCCGATAAAGTTTTGAAATAAATCAATTCTTAATGATAATACAATTTTTTTATAAATACATTTTTCTATTTAACCCATAGATGGGACCCTAACAGGTACTACCACTCCGGGTCAGAGTGGACCAGGGAGCAATGGTGATGAAGGGGTGCTCCACATTCCCAAAACCTCCAAAACTGGAACCTCACCATCAGATAGAGTTTAACTTCATTCCAGGACATGTAGACCCGCAGCCACCGCCTTCTAGCACCCATATGATAAAAAGGGGTTGGGGCTTGCCATAAGGGTAATAGGGTTGGGAAAATCATATAGGTGCTAGGGCTTGACGTCACCAGCCGATTGATCAGAGGGGGCCTCTCCGACCGCCCGTCTAGCCCAAGATAGCAGATGGAAGGGTGCTAACAACAGACTACAGCCACTGGTTGGAAGGAATTATGTTGCTCTCAATTGTTTATGGCATCAGTTATCATTAAACTTGGAAACTATTCATTCTAATCTACATAAGGTCTTTTTCTTTTTCTACTTGTTGACATGTGAAGAGCTGATTGTTAATGTCATGGAATAAAGAAAGATAATGAGTTATCTTTCTTTAGGAGAACTCTTCTCATTTAAGAAACCCTTTTCATGTACCCATGCTTCATGTAAAGAGCGTTCTTAACAAGTGGAGCAAACTGAAGTTGAAATAAACAACCTGAATACATTTATTGGCATTTGTATTGTTAGCGTTGGCTGTTAACTGTCCCCTTCTCTTAACATCCTGTTGAGAATTTTCCAAGTCTAGCGCCCCATTCCTATAAGGATTTATCAATAAAAGGCTAAAAATGGCCTTTTCATTTAAAGTTACCTATTATTGACCTTAAATCAAAGACTTCTAAATATGTTTAATATTACATCTAAACAAAGGCTATCATTTCGGGTTGATCAGGAAAATGAATGTGATTTCCGGCCGGGTGGAATTTGGCGGTACAGGATGTTAAGAGTTAATTTAGCGTGTCTAACACTGATTAGTTTCTATGAGGGACAGTTTGGGCTTCAAAATTATCCATGTTGCTACTCTAGGGTACAATGGCTTGACCATGGCTGGTTGTTTACAGGAGACCACTAATGTGTAATGTGAAAAATTGTCTCAATTACAATGAACTTAGGAAAATCAGACAAAATCAAAATTGAATAAACTTTTGAGAAATGCAATAATGAAGTAAGTAGGCAGAGCTCAGAATGCAGAAGAGAGTAAAAAGCAAAAATTATATGAATAAAAACAAACTTCTCTGAATTTTTGAGATGAGGCTTATTAATAATTTAAGATAAAAGTTTGAATAATCCAAATAAAATCCAAAAACAAATGTAGTGGAAAAATTTGGGCTGAAAAAGTATAAATACAACCTTTTTTTTTCTTGATATAGTGCTCAATATCAATGATAGAGTCACTTATGTAGGGTAAATTAGGAAAAGAAAAGAAAAAACAAAAATTCAATTAAATTATTTTGGTTATTCATCTTTACTTTCTGAGATGAAAGTTAGCCAGATATGACAAAAAAATGAGAAAAATAGTACTTTTTGATTATATATATATATATATATATATATATATATAAATATAAGTGTATGAGTAAAGAAATAACAAAAGACTTAGAGATTTAGCATTATAGTCTATTTCAGGGAGCTTAGACAAATAGTCTAAATCTCCCGACTTTGGCAGAACGAAAATTCATTCAGGTCTCAATTCTGGCTAGAGGTAGCTGTTAAAGTGTAGCCACAATGATGAGAGGTGAAACCTTGAAATAAGTGTCTGTGGATAACTTATTTATTAATATATACTCCCACTTTGGTTGAGTTCTCTAAATAGGGATTTAATTGTAAAATTCACTGTTCTGGCGTGTAGCTAACCCTCAGAGGACCCTAGTGAATTCATTTCCACTTAGAAATGTATCAATTAAATATTCTCCTATATTTGACAGCCGCTAATGGCCGCATGGGTAAAAGACTTGGCAGACGAAAATTCACTCAGGTTTTGAAACACATGTCTGTGGATAACTTTATATATATATATATATATATATAATCAGGTAAGTTGGTGCTGGGAATGATTCTAAGCAGGACTTTTTTTTAAATATCAAAATATTAAAATTGGTATAGTCAATGTTGAGAGCTCAATGCATAATAATTGGGGTACTTTATACAGAGCAATATATCCAACAAAAAAAAAAATGCTTAAATACCGGATATCATTAACATTTATAAATTTATTTCCACAGATATCTATCAACTTCACACTGATTATATATATATATATATATATATATATATATATATATATATGTGTGTGTGTGTGTGTGTGTGTGTGTACATGCTAATGAAGTTAGTATTTTGTGATTTTTATATAGTTATGACAAAAAGTAATCAAATGCATAAAGACTAAAATCATTTATAAAGCTTAAAATAAAGAAATAATAGGAGTTTTAGGCATACAACTAAATAAAAAAATTACATTTATTAAATGTCCCACAATTTAAAAAGATAATTTTGCAATGACCTCTACCAGCCTTCTGTCAGGGTGATTTGAGGGTAGGAGAAATGGAGGTTCTCTGCTTGCTAGTCAGTTGTCAACCTGTACTAAGAAGTTGCTGAGACTCCTCATCCTCACGTCCTTTTCAGTGGGCTTTGCACTTAACAGCTTGGGGGGGTGCCTATATCCTCTCCAAAACTGATAACTGAAAACCACAGATTACCCTCAGTCTGTGCACTTGGTCACCGACTGCCTACATGTCCTTTATTACGCTATCCTGCCCATGATTCTGCTGTAGGTGAGTTTCGAACCCTAAGAGACATCCTCGCATCTAACTAAACTAAAATTTATTCCCACTGTCCAATCCACACATTTTAGGGGGCTAAAGGTTATTACCCGTTCATAACAGTC
Source organism: Doryteuthis pealeii (assembly GCA_023376005.1). Taxonomy (NCBI): domain Eukaryota; kingdom Metazoa; phylum Mollusca; class Cephalopoda; order Myopsida; family Loliginidae; genus Doryteuthis; species Doryteuthis pealeii. Next base: position 50,335,545 of record CM042160.1, on the reverse strand, counting down.
AGATAATTTTTCATGGATCTCGTTATTTTAAGTCTAACAGACCCTATTCAAAATTCTATGTTAATAATTTGGATGTTCAAAATTCTAACTATTGGTACGTTAATAATTTGGATGTTCAAAATTCAAACTATTGGTACATTAATAATTTGGATGTTCAAAATTCTAACTATTGGAACGTTAATAATTTGGATGTTCAAAATTCAAACTATTGGTACGTTAATAATTTGGATGTTCAAAATTCTAACTATTGGTACGTTAATAATTTGGATGTTCAAAATTCTGCTGTTGAGTCATTTAAAAAAAAATGTTTTTGAACTATTTTGATTGGTTTGGATCTAGTCGCCATTTTAGGCGCTTAGTTCTGCTGTTGTATTTAGTGCAGTTTCAGTAGATATTACTTGTGGCATAAAGTTCGATTTATTCCTTGAAGTAGAAAGATGTAGTATCAGTTTACTCCTTGTCTGTTGATCCTTCTGTGAGGAAATCTGCTAGGCATCTAATTTTAGGACAATTTATCAACAACCTTAAATAGAGGTTTAGCGTTTTTTCAAAAATTGGTCAATCCAATTCTTGCTAATTGGTAGAGTTTATAAAGGTCATTTAATGCCAAATCAAGTCATTTTGAAAAACAAAGGATTCAGATTGCTCACAGCACTTGCTTTTGCTTAAGTGGTCACAATCCTCAGCATTCACTGGAATGACTTCACCATCAATATTGAAGTCTTTGAGCAGGCAAAGAACACCAGCATCATGGTCAAGCTACTAAAGTCCTAGGTACACTGGGCAGGATGAAGAATCATTGCCTGCCCAAGATCACACTGGAGGGTGAACTCTCTACTGGCCATGTGACAGAGGGGTACCAGAGAAGTGATAGAAGGGCTACTTAAGAAATCGACAATTTTAATCTTTTGTTGTCCAGGCTTTCTGCCCTAATTTACACTGTTTTAGCGTGCTAGCATCAGGCAAATTTCTGGCCCAACTAAAATATTTTCTGTGTCGTGTTTTTGTCGCTTTTTACTGGCAAATTAATGTAGAAAGTTTGAGTTTTGTATAAATTCAATTGAAAAAAAAAAAAAATTCTTAAAAAGGAAGGTTATGAAATATCTACATTGATTTGCTGATAAAGAGGGGGGTATCAACATTAATTTGCCGACGAAAACATGACTCTGAAAATATCTAAATTCAACCAGAAATTTACCTGATGCTGACATGCTAAAACATAGCATAAATTAGAGCAGAAAGTCTAGATAACAAAAGATCAAAATTACCGAAAATCCCTCGGTGCCTGTCACATCAACAATCAACTTTGGTCTACCCTAGTTAAGTACTGTCTCACCACTAATCCTGTTGTCTCCTCTTTTGTTTGGGTACCATCAATGAGTCTAATAGATCTGTTTAAAAATGATTTATATTCAATAGTGTAGATTATGATCTACTGGGCCCCGTTTAGTCATAGATAAGTCTGTATATATTTGCCATACTGTCAAGTTGTGCTTCCACTCTCCATGGTAAATAAATAAATAAGGACTTCAGAATTTTGAGAAAAAACTGTCTTTTAAAAGAAACCTCATTTTTTATTGTTTTTTAAAACCGAAAATGGTACTAATGCAGAATAGCGCGCAAGAGATAATATCATTAGATTACCTATAAAACGCATTACATTTCACAGAAATGCCCGAAACCTTTGGAACGCTAGGATTAGGTTAAGGGTTAGGGTTAGGCTATTTCGGGAGTGTCCGTCGTCTAATGCTGTTTATACGTAAAATGTGATTTTAATGATTTTATCTCTTGCGCGCTATTCTGCATTTGTACCCAGAGAATATAATTATCCCACAACTGGGTCTAACTCTGCTACCAATTGTCAAAAGGCAGTTAAACAGCAGTCATTCTAATGGTGGACAACCGTCGTATATATATAGTCTTTTGCCAATTAACTTTCTTCCTCTTTTGCCAAAGAGTTCCTTCTGCTGAAACAGTCCAAGGGAGATAACTCATAATGTAAAAATAGGACCAAGAGCACAAATTTTAAAAAAATAATAAAAACACCCTCACCTACCCATCACAAAATTATGCAACTAGAAGTGTTACAACCACTCAAGGAAATACAAAGCAAGTTATATCAAAATCAAAGCAGTTGTCTAGTTTTATTAAAAGGAGAAAATAAAGTAAAAAAGCATGCTTTGTATTAGTAAAATTAAAGCAGGGTTTTGGTATTTGTGAAAAAGATATCCTTACATTTATTTGGATTAACATCCTCCTCCTCCTCCTCCTCTTCTTCTTTGTCTCCCCCATGGAAAGGTATCAACTAAGATATGAACCCTATTAAGGTTCATTTACATATAAATTAATATGTAACCTTGTTTCTTATAGTCCACCATTGAGGCAATTAAAAAAAAAAAAAGTTTTGATGTTATTGAGAGATAAATATAGCTTTGATAAGTGGAGGAAGAGAAGAAAAATACCACAAGTTCTATTTAATGGTATAATGGGTTTAAAACAAGCAGTAAAAATTTACTGAGGAAAAGACAAAATAGGTATCACAGAAGTTGATATATTAGAGAGGCAAGTAGTCAACATCTCTAGGGTTAAAAGAAATTAAGTCATTTGAAAGTTATGAGAGAAAAGAAAGATTTCTTAAATGGATCACTTGATGGGTGAGAAATACAGCATTTTAGTATGCTAATTGAAAAAAAAAAAAAAAAAAAAAAAAAAAAATTTAGTTCAAAGGACTTGAAAGAAAAAGAAAATTTTTTTCTCTCTCAATCTTTCCTCAAAGAGAAGGATATATATATATATATATATATATATATATATATATATATATATATACACACACACCAACTCCTCTGCATGAGCAGGATGCAACACAAGATAAATTTTTAAGCAGAGTTGAACATGTTTGGATTCACAGTTTTCCTACTAGACTGGTTACCTAGCCAAGGTTAAAGAACCCAGTCTGCTCTACTATTTACCCATAGATGTAGGGAGAGTAGTGGGATGCATACCTTTCCCAAGGGTATTAGCATTATGTGAAATGCAAACAGCTTTGTCCAGGATTTGAACTCTGGTTGACAAGTCCATTTGCTCTACCATTACACCACGCACCTATATAGTTTTCAAATATTTGATTTAAGGTCAGGTATTTACCTAAACTGTCTACCATTACAACACAATAGGATGCGTTAAGGTGTCTCTTTCCATGAATTGATTTGGTTATTGTTCCAATTTCCTATGACAATAACTGTTATACGAAGTGTGCCTCCATTTAAAGACAAAATAAATATTGGCACTTTTTTCTTAATACAAACAGTGATAGTATTAATAAAACCTTTACAATTGTGTTATATATATATATATATATATATATATATTCACCACTTGGACCTTGACTAGGCGCCTGGAAAATAGGCTGGATGGGAGCAGCACAAGGATGCTGCATACAATCTTGAACCAATCGTGAAAGCAACATCCCACAAGAAAGCAGCTATATGCCACCTACCCCTGTCACACAAACCATCCAAGTAAGACAAACAAGACATGCCGGACACTGCGGGAGAAGTAAGGATGAACTCATAAGCAACACCCTTCTGTGGAAACCAGCACATAGACATGCTAGAGCGGGTCATCTAGCAAAGACCTACATAGACCAGCTCTGTGCGGATACTACATGCTGTGTGGAGGACCTCTCGGGGTCAATGAATGATAGGGAAGGTTGGTGAGAAATTGTCATGGATATCTGCGCTGCTGGCGTGACATGATGATGACATAGTAAAAGTATCACTCACTACTTTCACCAATTCAGATGTGCAACACTGGATTTGGTTGTTGTGTTTTACAGCACATCAACCCTTTTGGGGTTATTTAATGCAGAATCAAGTCATTTTGATAAACAAAGGACTTGGGTTTCTTACAGTACCTACTGTTGTTTAAGTGGTCTCCAATTAAGTACTGAACAGGCTCAGCACTACTTAACTTCAGTGATCTACAATGGTTTCTATGAATTACAAAACAATTCCTAGATATAGACAATTTGTTCCCAGACCCTGTGTTTCACAATATTAACAGCAGCTGCAAAATAATCATTTAATCACAAAATTCCTACATGAAAAGAAATAAAATTTCACTACTGTTGTTGCTATGGAAACAATGTAGGCAACGAGCAAAAGGGGTGATGTGGGAAGGTGAGTAAACTAGAAAGTGAGATATAGAATGAATTGACTTTAATGACATGACAACCTGTGTAGGGCTATTTTATGCCAAGTGGTAAATTGTGAGGGATGATCAGATTTATGTTTTGTCCAAGGATTTTTCTTGATTTTGATAGTAAGTTGTTTGTAGTTGCTTTGTTGCTGAATGGATTGGGAATCACTTTGAGGGATAAGTTTATAGGTAAAGTTCAAAGTTTACTGTTATATTTTTTTGGTATAATTTTATATCTTTTGAGGAAGGAGTAAATCTACACTGACATTTTAAAATATATCTCTCATGTTGTTTTGTAAAAATCATTGTTTAATAACAGAAAAAGCAACACATTGCTGGAGACTTTTTATCTTATTCATTCTTGTTGGGTATTCAATTTTTTTCTCAAACTCAATTTCCTTTTAAAACACTGGCCGGGTCAGAGTGGACTTGGGAGTAATGGTGATGCAAAGGCACTCCACACTCCCCAGAGTTCCAGAATTGGAACTTCACCACTAGATGCAGTTTAGCATCAAAAGGTCAAAGTGGAGTGTTGCATGTCATGGACTGCTCAGCCACTAGGATTAAGGCCTTAAACATCATAGGTCATCACACAATGTCAACAGGTGGCCCCATAGGAGGGATTTTACTCCTCTGTAGAGGTGCAGTTGGTATATTCTAGAGTCCTACATGACAGGGGTCCTCCATTGGTATCTACTAGCTTATTCCTCTATCTACCTGATCACCCACTAAGCCAGATTAACATAAGGTCTTTTTAATACACAGCAAGTAGGAAGCAGGTTTGATACAACATACAGCTTTGAACAGTTGTTCTCCAAAAGTGAACCATGCCAAGAGTATGCGGCATTTGCAACTATCAAATCATCACTTGTCTGATGTGCTCCTGTCAACTTCTTCATATAATATAATTGCATCATGAAAAATAAATATAGTTACAGAAAAAATTATATTTTTAGCAGCAACACAATATATATATATATATATATATATATATATATATATATAAATCCAAAAGTCCGGAGAAAATCTTCCTTACGACACAGGAGTTTTTTTTTTTTTTTAAACCTGTCGCAGTTTGCAGAGCTCAATGTGCGCTCTTATTGTTAGAGTCACAGAGCAAATTTATAAGTAAAAATATAACAAAAGACTTAGAATTTTTGTGTCTAACTCTCCCAAATCATCAGATGATTCTAAGTCTTTTGTTATATTTTTTACTTATATATATATATATATATATATATATATTATTATTATTATTACTTGCTGTCCATCGTATTCGATGATGACACCACGCGAATCATTTTTCCTCTCTCAGTTGAGAGTACAGAATCTGCTTTGGTAGTCTGTCATCCCAAGTCTGTTTCATATATATATATATACACACACACACATATATATCTATTTTACTTACATCAATATTTTCAAGTGATGCCACAATATTCCTAATTTAAGAGACATCTTGTGTGGTGTGTAATGTTTTTATTTTTACTGATGTCATTAAATTCTTGCATATATTTTTGTGATGTGATAATTTTTTTACATTGTCACCTTATTTTCTTATTGACGTCACAATATTTTTTTAAAAGTGACACTACAATTTTTTTTTGTTTTTAGTGAGGGGATGGGGTCTCTTACCTCTCCTGCAGGGCATGCAGCTGGCAGATTATTTCGAAATAGTTATTTGGTTATGTTTGTGATCCTTCAACATTTTTAATTAAAAAAAAAAAAAAAAAAAAAAAAAAAAAAAAAAAAAAAAAAAAAGAAGAAAGATGAGGATGTTAGTCCAAATAAATTCAACAGAAAGTAGCCATGTTAAGCAGTGTGAGGGGGTAGGAGATATGTGGGTCAGTGAAAGATTAGGGGTCAGAAATAAAGAAAGAAAGGAAGAAAAGAAAAGCTAAGATTTAGTGTTGATTATCTATTGGCTAAGTAGATAAGTGATAGTATTTTTTTTTGGTTATTTTTAGTTGATATACCTTAACAGTCTGCTTCTTGGTAACCGGAAAGTTGGTAGGGTGAGGTGAGATTTTGGGACAGACAAGGATCTTGCCCAGAGCTTTTTGCACTTTGGCTGAAAACAAATAAACAATGTGAAAAGTAAAAAAACAAAAGGATAACAGAAATTGGAAAAAAAAAAAAAAAAAAAAGGTCATGCCAGTAACTTTCCAAACTCAATCTAAATATTTTTCAGTTTTAATATAATTCAATTTTGAGAGTTTTTTTCTACTGCCAAGTGGTATAATTAGATTTGCTTGTAAACAAAATGATAAAATTTTTCCCTATTTTGCTGCCAAAAGCTAGTGAGTATATATATATATATATATATATATATATATATAATATATTAAAAGAAAGGAAATGAATCCAACAGTATGAGTTGTTTTTTGAACTCATTTGACTTTTATCTCTGATCACAAACCCACGGAGTAAACAGACTCTGAAGATGATTTTTGTAAAATCGAAATATTGATCAATATCAGCTATGATTATGTTATAAATTGTTTTCACTTTAACAGCATTGTGTGGTGTTTTTATTTCATCTTTTTCATACTCATATATATATATATATATATATATATATATACATATATATATGTGTGTGTGTGTGTGTGTGTGTGTGAAAATACCAAGTGCTGGTCAGTTGCAGCACAGTGGTCTCAGAAAACAGACAAACTAAAAACATCAGTCACAAATTTCACAACGGTAACTAAGTTTTATCATCTAAAGAATTTAAGGACTGACACCCAATTAAGCATTTTAAAAGAATACTAAAACACTCACGTACATTGCACACAGACAAAAATTAAAAACTCACACAACATATCTTTTGTAAACTATTAATTATTACCAAAAATATTACATAAAAAAAACAATTTCATTTCAACTCAACCTCTTATTTAAAAAAGTTTTATAATTTGCTTGAAGCATTGTCTTTATATTGTTTTGGCGGTTGGTTTTGAAGGCTATCATAATGCAAGTGTAAAGGAAAATGAGCTAACTATGATGTTGTTTGTTTACCTTTGATTTATTTTCTTAATATTTCGGGATAAAGATCCCTTCATCAGAAGATTTCTCAAAGCTAGAATCCTGAAGCAGTCACCCTGTGGCTAGGATTTGTTCATTCTGTAGTTAGCCTGGTGATATTTTCCTCTGAATTCTTTGTGTGTGTGTGTGTGTGTGTGTGTGTGTGTGTTTATGAGTGTGTCTGTCCAATAAATGTCTTAGAATAATTTCAGATTTTCTCCCCCTTTGTGTGTGTATGTTGGTCTTTCCTGTGTATGTTTGTTTTGCTGGTTGCTTGTTTTATTTATAATTCATTTCTGCAATAACCCTTTTATTACAGTACCTTAAATCTTTCCAGAATCATTACCAAAAATATTACATAAAAAGACAATGTCTCAACTCAACCTCCTGTTATTTGGTTCATTGGTTGGTTGTTTTATTTATAATTCATTTCTGCATTAACCCTTTTATCACAGTACCTTAACTCTTTCCAGAATCAATCTATTTCTAATTATTTTTCCCCCAGCTTTAATATAATTCAATTTTGAAAGTTTTATATACTCTCTTATTGCCAAGTGGTATAATTAGATTTTTGTCATAAACAAAATGATAAATGTGTTAGTTTGGCCAAATCTGGCCAGTCTTTCTATCTGGAAAGAGTTTACATGAATAAGTAAAAGTTTTCAGAGGAGAGGATATTTGATAAGGTTGGTACAAGGTCAAAGGGTTAAAAGTTCTTAGCATTTCTAATATTCTAAATGACATATCTTCTTGGGTTGATAAGTCATTAAAATTTTAAAACATTTATTCTTTACTTGTATTATTCAGACTATTGTCCTCATCATTATTGTTATCTACACAATGTTTCAGCCGATGTGCCCTCTGGCCTTCTTCAGGTATTTCTTGTCGAACTCAGACACATGGTGCAATGGATATAGGTGTGAGTTAATACAGTTCTAAGTGACAGTTACCTCTGGGCTGCATGTTCAATCCTGGCCAAGGGCGACAGTAACATAGAATAATTAACACACCTTAACGCTTTTATCCCAGTCATGGTTAACAGAATGAGAACACTACCATGGATTGAAAAAGGATTCAGTTCGAAGTTCCATGAAGTTTTCCGATTACAGCATGTAGGTTCCAGAGTTTGAAAGAAGGTTTCAGAGTCTGACAAGAAATACATGAAGAATACCAGAGGGCCCATTGGCAGAAATATTGTGTAGATAACAGTAAAGATGAGGACAATAGTCCAATTAATGAAAATTATCAAGCCACATCTCAAAAATTCAGAGAAATTTATTCTTTACTCTGTTTAGAATTAAAGGATTTCAATTTGAGAGTGGAGGGGGATTTTTACTGCTTAATTTTGCTTGACCTAAAACTATTAAAAACAAACAAAAAAATTATATACTCACACACTCACACATATGCACATACACACACTGACCATGTGTCACATCCTACTCATGTGATCAGGGCAGTGACCATTTTAGAGATTTTCAGATCCTAAATAAATAAAGTTCAATTTTGATTGTGTTTATTAAAACCACTATTTCCATTTAAATTAAAAAAAAAAAAAAAAAAGAAAAAAAAAGACACCTAATTTTTAAAAAATTCTCAGATTTAAAATTAACTAAATAATAAAATAAAATAAGATAAATGGGTTAGATGAAGAGAAGTTAAGTGGATACTACCATTTTGTATGGATAGATCACATGCTCTTTGCAGTGCATTTGCCCAATAAATAGCAGCAGCAGCCAACATTTAGGTATTAAAGTGCAAAGGTTAGGAATACACAAAGCATTCAAAATGATATAGAATTAGTTCACCAATTGGAAGATTTATATTGAAGAAAAGTATTCAATTTTAAATGAAGGAACAACAACAAAAACTATGTTTAGGACTAATTATAGGTAGGTTTGTCTGATGGCATATCAAACTTTGTTGGTTATTTAATGCCAAAGCCATCCTTGTAGAAGAACAGTAGTGGTAGTATTTAACCCATAGCTGGGGCGAGTGAGGGGGGTTCATACATTTCCCAAAGTCATGCTGATAGCATGGATTTCCAGCCTTTTGACAATACGACAAGACAAAGAGGATGAAACCCACATAAAAGAAACATTTTCATTCAGCAGACAGTAGTTGAACAGTCGACCAAAGCGTTCAGGCTAGTCAGAGTTCCCTGCTAAGACAATTTGCCACCCCCTGTCTCTAACCTAAGCTGTGTTAACTTGGAGCTGTTGCTGACAAAATGATATTCACTATGATTTATTGTCTGAGATCTTCTCTTCCCACATGTTTTCTAGATGAAGTCAGCCATTTCATCTGATTCTGTGTCCAGCCATGGTTGATGATCTAAAAAGCTGCATCTACAAGCCAACCAGATGCTGGTCTAAATCACAATTCTACACTATGGAATTGTTTTGTTTGTTTTGTTTTACGGCATATCAACCTCAGTGGGTCATTTAATGCCGATAAAGTTTTGAAATAAATCAATTCTTAATGGATAATACAATTTTTTTATAAATACATTTTTCTATTTAACCCATAGATGGGACCCTAACAGGTACTACCACACCGGGTCAGAGTGGACCAGGGAGCAATGGTGATGAAGGGGTGCTCCACATTCCCCAAACCTCCAGAACTGGAACCTCACCATCAGATAGAGTTTAACGTCATTCCCAGGACATGTAGACCCACAGCCACCACCTTCTAGCACCCATATGATAAAAAGGGGCTGGGGCTTGCCATAAGGGGAATAGGGTTGGGAAAATCATATAGGTGCTAGGGCTTGACGTGACCAGCCGATTGATCGGAGGGGGCCTCTCCAACCGCCCGTCTAGCCCAAGATAGGGCCAAAGTGGAGTATTGCATGTCATGAACTGCTCATCCACTTGGGCTCTATCCTTAAGCATCACGGGTCGCCACCCACGGCCAACAGGTGGCCCCATTGGGGGAGTCTTACCCCTCTGCAGAGGTGCATTCTAATGCCCCACCGACAGGGCGGACACTATGGAATTCAGTGATCTATTAGGAATAAGTGCTTTATATATATATATTATTATTATTATTATATAAGTGGTTTGATGAACAATCAATACATAAGTAGATAAGTACATAGTTGGAGGTGTGTGGTGTAATGGTTAAAGTCGTGGGAAATGGACTTGTCGACCAGAGTTCAAATCCTAGATGAGGCCGTTTCACATAGTGCTAATACCCCAGGGAAAGGTACGCATCCAACTACTCTCACTCCAGACTGGGATCTTTAACCTTGGCTAGGTAACCAGTCTAGGAGAAGGACATCTCTGAATTCAAACACGTTAAACTCCGCTTAAGAAATTGACCTTGTGTCACATCCTGCTCGTGCAGAGGGATTGGTAAATATATACATAATTATAAACAATAGTATAAGTATTATGATAAACTGGTATTTTCACAGGTCACATCTGGTGGTTTATTCTATGCAATTTCTATGCAGTAATTGATATCATTCAGGAATTTACAAAAATTAAATTACAAAATAAAACAATGAAAATTTTATGGTTGACTTGGCAAGGATTGTAAGTAAATATCATAAATAATATTTACTAAGTTTAGTTTAATATAGCACAATCCAAACAGTGTGGGATGAGGATAGGAAGATTGTACTGCCCTAATTCTCCATATGGTGAGAGCACCTGCCCAGAATAATTATGAATTGTTCTGTAATCTATTGATGGATTCATTATGTCAGTTTGTTTAGGTTTATTTTTTGCCAAGAGGTTAGGGAATTGCATCGCTTTAGTGTGGGAATACTCAACAGGAATCAACATTTTTGTAGGGTGGCAAAAAAAATTGCTTAGTTCTGTTGGCATTCCCCTTCACGGACACCTCAGGTACCAAGCAATAATTTGGGTGGGTTGAGCCAGCTACACCCAACAAATTCACCATATCCCAAATGAAGGCAGACCATACTCAAATCCTGGATGAGACTATTTTTCATTTTACTTCATGCTAAATGTAGGGCATTTTGAATTCCTGTAGTGAAAGAAATGACATACCTCAGAACTCAAAGCGGGCGCAAACATGTCTTGCGTGCAAAATGAGTGAAAAGATTGAAAGAAAACAATAATATGGCTGCCTTAACAACTTAATTTAAGAAAACCTGATCTCGGAGCCAGGAGAATTGGCGAGAATATATTTGCATGTATGAAAATTTTTTCGAGATCAATCTGTGTATAAAAACACCAGGCACAGCAGGGAAAGAGGTGAGATGCTTTGACATGGTATTGAGGTTAAAGACTGCTGTGTTATTCATGGAAGCGAAAGTCTTGTAGTCAAACTTTTGAAATTGCAAAAGCGATTACTTGGATCAATTTACATTCTTCAATTCTTTTCCCTCATTCAAAACAACATTGTGGTTCTCTCTCCCTTTGGTTTTACAAACATATTCTATTTGCTACATGTAGGTATTTATTCAGCTTCTCCACAATGCCAAAATGTGTTTAACTCTTAACATCCTGTTGAGAATTGAGTCCAGAGCCCAATTCCTATAAGGCTAAAAATGGCCTTTTCATTTAAAGTTACCCGTTATTTCCCATAAATCAAAGACTTCTAAATATGTTTAACTCTTAACATCCTATACCACCTCATTCCGCCTGCCCGGAAGTCACATTCATTTTCCTAATCTGACCCAAACAATAGCCTTTGTTTAAATGTAATATTAAACATATTTAGAAGTCTTTGATTTAAGTGAAATAACAGGTAACTTTAGACGCAAAGGCCATTTTTAGCCATCTTTTTATCTATCCCTATAGGAATGGGGCTCTGGGCTTAGAAAATTCTCAACAGGATGTTAAGAGTTAATATTATATTTAAACAAAGGCTATCATTTGGGGTAGATTAGGAAAATAAATGTGAATGAGGCGGTATAGGACATTAAGAGTTAATTGCTTAGCTTCCACTTTAGGGGTGCCTCAGACACCAGATAGTTTAGTGTCATACCCAGAACAGCACTTTTGAGGGAGTCTTACTCCTCTGCAGGAGATACAGTCAGCGTATTCTAAGCACTGTCCTAAAAGTGCTGCATTTGGGTGGAGGGACTGGGTAAATACATACTTCTAATTAAGGAAGTTGTAAAGTCAGCTGAGTGACGTTTTGTTGATATTAGCCATACAACAAGGGTCTATACACTTTTCACTAGCGTAAGACCAGGCTTATTGTTTTTGCGTCTGAGGTGGAGCACCTGATCTACTATCAACTCCCCCACTTTACTGCAAAGATCTGAGCTGTACTATTAATATGTTGAGTTGGTGAGGGCCAGTATTGAATCAGGAACCTTGTGGTTCCTAAAGATACAAAACTATTTACCTGTTAGGTTACCTGGGCAGATCTGAACCATTTTTAAAATTATGTTTATAATCAAAAAAAAAAATGAAAACTAATTGTAATACTGACATATCCATAATAATAATTCCACAAGTCTTTCTTCTTTATTAATATGCTCATCTTGCCCCCACCCCCACAAAAAAAAATCAATTTGTCACATTCAAGGTTGACAATGGATGCAGGAACTTTTTACTATTATTACTGCCAAGACACTCAAGTAATTTTGTGAGTGTTTTTCTCAAATACTGATTCATCCACTTTCTTTCTTTGTCAACCGTTGTGAAAAAAGAAAAAAACTTCTTTCTTCTACTTTACTACTCCAGATGCTGAGACAATTCCCTTGTCAAGGTTAACAATAAGTGTAGGAGCTTTTTTACATTTTTTTTTTTTTTTTAACTATTATTACTGCCTAGACACTCAGGTAATTTTTCTCAAATGTCGGGCAAACTCATTCACTTCCCTTTTCTGTTAACCAATGTGAAGAAAAAAAAAAAATAATCACTCTTCTACTTTACACCTCTTTCCTATTCCAGTCAAGGTTGGCAATAAGTGTAGCAGCTTTTTACTATTACTAAGGCAGTAAGATAGTTATCAAAGGAAGATTTTCCAAAATATTGATTAAAAAATAAATAAATAAATAAAAAAATAAGAAAGAGAGAGAGAGAGAGAGAGAGAGAGAGAGAGAGAGAAAGAGAGAGAGAGAGAAGCATATATTTCCAAAAGAAAGAAAGAAAGAAAGAAAGAGAGAGAGAGCAGAGAGAGAGAGAGAGAGAGAGAGAGCATACATTTCCACAAGAAAAGAGAAGAATAACGAGTCATGCTTTTATATAGGTAATGAAAGCTTACAGTTGATCGTAATGTTATTGAAGTTAGAAAAAGAAAAAAAAGTAAATTTGAGGTATGGTATTGATAGAAATAAAGCTAGATAAAGTGAAAATGAATAACATGAAACAGGACAATGGCAGAGACAGGAGTTCAATCCCTGGGTCAGGTAGTGCATAAGGAGTCACATAATCTGGTTTAGTGGAAAAGACAACTGACCTCTCACAGAAGAATTAACTGATACGAGATAATCCAGTAAGCATGAACAGTGGAATGATGATAATCTCCATGGATAGAACGAAAGGTTTTAGTTAGAAATTGCCAGGAAGACACCTAAAGAAGATTGGAGAATATAATGGCTAAAAATGATATGAAATATATATTATGAGAGGAGGGGGTGCAGCTTTGTTTATTCTAAGGACAAGTTTAACCCATTACTTACTATATAGCATGACACAGCACTTCCTTCTCTATACATTTATGGATAAAAGTAGTAGACGGAGTAGTCAGTATCAGACAAATAGTGAGGGAGTCTATCCCCTTTTCAGTAGTGCTAAAGTGGAGTGTGACACCTACCATCAGCTTCTCACTCTATCATACAGTTTAAAGCTGTGCTACTCATTCACCGAGTTGGTGAGGGCCGGTATCAAACCCGGAACCTTATGGTTCCAAGGGGATGATGAAGGATAAATAGTATTAAGATATTGGCGTCGGGTGGCTTAAAGTCAGTATCAGCCAATCAACGAGGGAATCTATCCCTTTTTCACTAGCGCTAGACCAAGGAAATTATTTTAGCATCTGAGGTGTAGTGCCACACCTACCATCAGCTCCTTACTTTACCGCACAGATACCTGTGTTACTCATACACAGAATTGGCGAGGGCCAGTATCGAATTAGGAACCTTGTGGTTTCTAGCCGTACGCTTATACCGAACTAGGCTAACCCAGCCCTAAGATATTGTAAGTAGGAGTGATAATAATAATGATAATAATAAGGGCATTATACACAGTTTTAAACAAACCACCTATTTTCAACTGAATTGAATTCTTTGTATTTTTTAGATGAGGCTTGATATGAATAATTTTGATGTTTCTGACCACTGTCCTCATCTTTATTGTGGTATGGATAAACACGTTTCGATCACTGTATACTCCAGCCTTTCTGAGGTGTTCCCTGTATATCTTTCACTTATTTTATTTTATCTTTTCTAAATGATCATGATTCTTCTCATGACACATGTCGGAATGATAGGCATGCAAAAATCTTAAATAAGATCTTCAAATGTTCTTTGACGCCTGTTTTATCAACAGTCAAACTATTAAAAATGATTTCCCAGGTTGGGTCATTACTATACTCGGATACACAGGGAACATCCGAGGAAAGTCGGAGGATACAGTGTCCAAAATGTCGTTTATAAATACCACAATAAGGATGAGGACAATATTCTGAAACATCAAAAATTATTGAATTGAGGTCTTCTTAGTCTTTACTGTGCCTAGATTTCAGCCGGTAGTCTCTGACCTTCTCCAGGTGTTAAAGGCAATATGCACCTCTGTGAGGAAAGGTCTCATTGATTGGTTGGATTTTATGGCATGTCAACCCTTGTTGGGTCATTTTATGCTGAAGAACTTTTGTTTTATTCATTCTTGATGGGTAATCAATTTTTTTTAAACACATTTTTAAAAAACCTATTTTGTTCTATTTAACCCATTGATGGGACCTTAAAAAGGTACAACCACTCCAGGTCAGGACAAACCAGGGAACAATGGTGATAAAGAGGTCCTTCTAGCACATACATAATAAAAAGTGTTGGGACTTGCCATAAGGGCTATAGGGTTGGGACAATCATATAGGTACTGGGTGGTCAGAGAGAGCCTCTCCGATCACCGGTCTAGCCTAAATAAGGGCTAAAGTGGAGTGTTGCATGTCATGGACTGCTCATCCACCAGGATTCCATTCTTAAGCATCATGGATCGCCACCCACGGCCAACAGGTGGCCCCATCGGTGGGTCGGGGGGAGTTTTACCCCTCTCGCAGAGGTGCAGTTGGTGTATTCTAAAGCCCCAGCTGATAGGGATTCTTTCTTTGGTAGTACAAAGCAAAAACATTATCAAACAGAAAAAGTACAATGAATGTTTGTTTATCAAAAAAGCCGGAGACTTTCTATCAGCATAGGACACTTTTAAAAACAAATTTTCTACATTGATGCAAATACCTATGCAATTCTATATAAATATGTATACAATATAATGTTTACATACATACATATATATATATATATATATATATAATATATATATATATATATATACACACACACACATAAAAAGAGGCACGTGTGGTGTAATACTTATTATGGTAGAAAAAGGACTAAGCTAGGTTTAAATCCTGGATTAAGTTATTTGTGCTTCTCTTTTTACAAAGTGAAAAATAAACAGCTTGTTCTCTTACCCTAAGCTATGGGTAAATAGTAGGTCAGACTGGGTTCTTTTGTTTGGTTCCTTTGTTTAATGGCATAACAACCTTCGCAGGTCATTTAATGCCATTCTTGTAGAAGTAGGGCTACTATTTAACCCACAGCTAGGGATGAAGGAATTCATACCTTTCCCAAAAAAGGCTATTAGTCTGAAAATGTATATAATAGTGAGATTGGAGTTTGAATTAATTTCTTAGAATATTGTTGTTCAGCATGTTAGCCACTATGCAATGGGGACTCCCTCCCTTCCTCTTTAGCTTTAACTCTTAATGTCCTATACCACCTCATTCCACCAGGCCGGAAATCACATTTATTTTCATAATCTACCCCAAATGATAGCCTTTATTTAAATGTATTATTAAACAAATTTAGAAGTCTTTAATTTATGGGAAATAACAGGTAAGTTTTAATGAAACAGCCATTTTTAGACATTTTTGATAAATGGTTATAGGTATTGGGCTCTGGACTTAGAACATTCTCAACAGGATGTTAAGAGTTAATACAGCAACCTATCTAGGAAAATAAAAACTAAATTTAAACCCGGTGTACTTGTTGATTGCGTCACATCTTATCCAGGGTGGTGGAAGTTTGGTCAGTTGATTAGTTGGATTTTATGGTATGTCAACCCTTGTTGGGTTATTTTATGCTGAAAACGGTTTTTTTTATTCATTCTTGATGGGTATTAAAAAATCATTTTTTAAAACTCATTTTTTTCTAATCAACCCATAGAGGGGACCCTAATAGGTAATTCTATCTCATCTATCTACAACTCCCACCTCTTTTTTCCTTTATTCATTTTGTTTATATCTTGCGTATACTACTGGAGTTAAAGTTTAGTAAATTACTAAAATCACTCTAACTTTCACCACTATAACAGAATCTTAAAGTCAAATTTGTGTTTTTTTTTTCTCTTAAATACATTTTTATTGTTATGAATCATATATCCAAGATTTATTTTTGTTAAGCCCAAAAGATAACTGCAGTTAATCACTGGCAGATCTAATTTTAGACATTTACCAGGTGTGGCAATACTATCTACATTCTTATATATCATTTCACACTTCCAACAAAGGTACTTGACTCGACAGTGTTTTACATACCTTCAAAAACCCCAGGAGTATGTGAAATTATATGAGAATACAGTGCAAAATTTTAATTCATGTTGTAGCTTCGATTCTAAGTAAAAATCAAACTAGCTTTTTTGTACAAATAATGTTCAATATATGTAAAATAATAATAAAAAAATTTGTCATTGGTGCCACATTGGGATTTTCTCACAATTGATTTTGCTATGAAAAAATTAGAAATCATTACTAACTTAAAATTGGTTAATTTTACGACTCCTTGGGATAAAAATCTTCTATAAACCGATTTTTAGGAGTAGGGAAGCTTTAGAACTCATTTTACAGACAAAAATAGATTATTTAAGGTTGCGATTTATTGTGCACTTCACCAAAATGGAATAGCTCAAAATAACTTGGCCAATTTTGGGGATTTTGGAGTTCACTTTAGAAACGGACATCTCAATCCTTCCTTGTAAAAAAAAAACAATCTAAAAAAATATTAGTAAAGTAGAACACTAATGAAGTTTAACTAAAAGTTCAAAACTTGTCTAATTCTTTTGATTTGGCAAGTGCCTGGTTGGTTGGGTTTTACAACATGTCAACCCATAGGATCATTTCATGCCAAAGACGTTTTTGTTTTATTCATTCTTGATTGGTATTCTTATATTTTTTTTTAAACTCAATTATTTAAAAACACATTTCTTAGAACTCATTTTGTTGTATTTGACTCATAGATGGGAACCTAGCAGGTACTACCACTCCACAAGCACCTAGCAGAAAAATGCTGTTGACAAGATCCCAAAGTAAGACAATTAACTGTTGTTGCCTATTTAGACCTTGTGGGTCATGTTACAAACAAGATTGTCTTTTTGTCACTAAGCATGAGATGACACACCAAAGTGAGGGCTGTGTTACAAACAAGATTATCTTTTGTCACCAAGCAAGAGACATCACATCCAAAGTGAGGGCTGTTACAAACAAGATTTTTTTGTCACCAAGCAAGAGACATCAAACCAAAGTGAGGGCTGTGTTACAAACAAGATCGTCTTTTTGTCACCAAGCAAGAGACATCACACCAAAGTGAGGGCTGTGTTACAAACAAGATCGTCTTTTTGTCACCAAGCAAGAGACATCACACCAAAGTGAGGGCTGTGTTACAAACAAGATCATCTTTTTGTCACCAAAGCAAGAGACATCACACCAAAGTGAGGGCTGTGTTATAAACAAGATCGTCTTTTGTCACCAAGCAAGAGACATCACACCAAAGTGAGGGCTGTGTTACAAACAAGATAGTCTTTTTGTCACCAAGCATGAGACTGCACACCAAAGGGAGGGGCAGTTTTTGTCAACATCCTTAGAAGCATGTATGTGAGGAAAATACAAAAACAATATATATATATGTGAGAAAAAGATAGAAGTAAACCCAACAGCATGTTGAAAATAGAAAAGAAAAAAAGATTCCTAACAAGATAAATTCATTATAGATGGTAAGGACAACATTAAAATGTTTCATTTTGAAAGGATTTCCATCACTGTCCAGACAACACTTTTTCCATCTTAATGTCCTGATGAAGGTTTGTTAAAAACCTTCAGATTTTAACATCGACTTCATCGTCTATGATAAATTTATCTTTTTGGGAATACTTTGTTTTTTTCTATTTTCTACACACACACACACATATATATATATATATATATATATATATATATATAATCCAAAGATTAAGTGAAGAAATCTCCCTTACAATGCAGTAGCTTACAATAGTTGGAATTCATAGACCTCTATGTGTACCCTAATTGTTAGGGTCACAAAGCAAAAATATATTAGGAAAAAATAATGAAGAAGATCTAGATTGAAAGCATAATAGTCTATTTCAGGAGACTTTGAAGAATAATGATTCCTCAAAAGACCCCATCCCCAGATGCTAAAATGTTGAATATTCCACATTTTAGCATCTGAAGATGGAGACTCTTGAAGAATCATTATTCCTCTATGTAGAGATTTGTGCAGACTGATCAGTATTCAACAGTGTTGCCAGTTGAATCTGCTTCTGAGAATCCAGACTTGGTAAGTGGTTTAATTAGCAGCTTGGGCTACTCTACTTTGTGGAATGGTCAAGTCTATTTCCAGGATTTTGATTGGCTGGTGGTTTTAGTGTGGATATTTTTATCCATATATACTGAATACTTGACCATGTTCTGTCATTTACTACAGAGTATATTTGGTTAGGCTGTCTTTTTTGTCTGATAACTGGATGCTAGTCACAGCCTTCCTGTTAATGTGAGTATGATGTTTATTCTACACTCTAAGTTTCCTGAAATAGACTATTATGCTTTCAGACTAAATCTTCATTATTTTTTTCCCTAATATATATATATATTTGCATTCCCAAATGAAAGTAAAATAATAAAGAAACTAAGCAGATGAGTAGGCAAGAGTCAGAACAGAATGAACTTAATAAAACAAAGCCATGCGGGTTTGATAGGGAACTTGGAAGCCATTGGGTCACATAGTTGATCATTATAACTTACCAAAATGTTAGTACATTGAAAGTTACCAATGTCTCATAAGATTCCGTCAGCCATCAAAGTCAATAAGTCTACCCTTCAACAGCAACACCTAGCTGGGTAAACAGAGTTAAATAAACTGGATAAAACAAACAAAAACGCCATGCACCAATATACAACCAAATAAAAGTTAGAGATAGGCAAAGAAAAATAAGACATTTTCTCCCTTACAAGCACACAAATATATCTATCTATCTATACATATATAAAGGACAGTTGGAGTGTATGTATGTATGTATGTATATGAAAATAAAACAATTGACGACAAAGTAAAAATATATATATTATAATATATTAATAATTTGAAGGCAGTTACAATGCGTATAAAAAATTAAAACAAAAAGATGTTATTTTTGTTTTTTATACGCATTGTAATTGCCTTCAAATGATTAATATATTATAACATACTTAACAATGCTTCAAGCAAATTACCAATTACTTTATATATATATATATATATATATATATATATATATATATATATATATATATATATATATCACTATCATAAAAGCTTGCTTTTTGTACAAAAATAATGAAGAGTTTATTTATATTCTTGAAGATATTCAAAAATTAGGATTTGAATAGTAAGAGAAAGGAAAGTCATTGGTGGTGTTCATGATTAAAACAAATCAATTATGGCAGACCAGACCACACCTACAATCAGCTCCTCACTTTACCACACAGATCCCCGAGCTACTCATACGCTGAGTTGGCAAGGGCCGGTATCGAACCCGGAACCTTGTGATTCATAGTCGGACACTCTACCGACTGAGCTAAGCCAGCCCTATAACACCTAATAATATAAAATTCTGCACCGTTGGAACACCGTTACAAAATAAAAATGGCGAAACTTTAATCCTCTGGGAGTGTTTTGGCACCCCACATTTTTTTAAAAATTCTCATAATTCTTAGCTGGCATCTTGATTATTTCTCTCCTTCTCAGTACTCTCCTGATTAAGTGAGCCTGTTCAGTGGCAGAGCCCTGGCTCAGCTACAGTGAAATATAGACGTCATTCTTTCCTTTTTTTGGTGTACCTTACATAAAATATACAGCATAGGTTTATGTAACAAAATTATAGTAATTATCATTTCAATTAATAATTATAGCTTTAGTTCAAGTATTGATTTATATCATATTGTAACAGATTGAATCTTATATATTTTCATATCATCATACATATGAGAAAAAATATAATGTAGTATCCTGTGTGTATTTTCAAAATATATACACACACACTGAAATTAAATAATGCTCTACAAAATCTTTCTTTTTCTTTTATTTCCTTTCATATTTGCATAAAGAAATATAA
This sequence comes from Doryteuthis pealeii, assembly GCA_023376005.1. NCBI lineage: Eukaryota > Metazoa > Mollusca > Cephalopoda > Myopsida > Loliginidae > Doryteuthis > Doryteuthis pealeii. The sequence goes on along the minus strand of CM042160.1, from coordinate 50,314,732 downwards.
TCACCTTATAAAAATAATTGTTGCTATTTGCAAAAAAAAAAAAAAAAAAAAAAAAAAAATATATATATATATATATATATATATATATATATAATCATCACAAATAAATATAGCTGTTACACCAGTCATCAAGCACTTTATTTTCCTTTCTCCAATACAAAAATATATATATCTGAAGCAAGAAACTGTCAGTAACAAGGTGCTGTTGACTCCATGTCCATGCCACCCTAACTTAGATATGAATACTCTATCCATGGTACTGAGCACTATTTACTTATAAATATAGCACCCATATTATATATATATATATATATATATATATATATATATATATATATATATATATTTTGTATTAGAGAAAGGAAAATAAGGTGCAAGAGCACAGGTGTAAGAGCTATATTTATTTGTTATGAAAGATTATACAATTAAAAGACATTTGCTACCATTGGTCTCAAAGCTTTGTATTAGTCGCTTATCAAGATAATGTGCCTAGGAAAATGAAGGCAAATCTTATATCAAATAAAAATTTGTTTTCATTTTCCAAGGTGTACAGTATCTCATTATATTTGTACAGTATCTCATTATATATATATGAGTATGAGTATAGTAAACAATATATGCATTTTTGCATTGGGGGGTGTAAACACTCCACCAAACCACCCACCACCTGTGTTTGAATGACAAAGCAAACTAAGACAGGGTTAATCACAGTCCATTTAAAAGTGTGGTTCGCATAACAGTTATTGTCACAGGAAATGGATTTGGCAAGCCAAGTTCAAATCCTGGATGAGATAGTTGTATTTCAGAGCTTGATAATATCCTTGGAAAATGCATGAATCCATCATTTCACCCCAGGTGCGTGTGTATATATATATATATATATATATATATATATATATATATATAAAAAGGGGCCGGGTTAGCTCAGTTGGTAGAGCGTTTGGCTAGAAACCACAAGGTTCCTAGTTCAATACCGGTCCTCGCCAACTCAGCGTATGAGTAGCACAGGGATCTGTGCGGTAAAGTAAGGAGCTGATGGTAGGTGTGGCGCTCCACCTCAGATGCTAAAACAATCTCCTTGGTCTAGCGCTATTGAAAAGAGACGAAGGGCATCAAGGTCAAAAATAGGGCAGAATAAGTAGAATTCTGTGGGTCATTCGAACCCAACTAAGGAACTAACCACCAGACATAGACAAAAAACACCGCCAACCACGTAAAGGAAGACGAAAAAAGGAGGAAGAAAGGAAAAAAAAAAAAAAAAAAAAAAAAATTTCCACCAATAAAGAAAAGACACTCGAAAAGAAAAAAATACAATAAGATCACCCCTGGGGGGAAATGTATAAATATAAAATGAATTTGGCCATGTGCCTGTGTAAATAAAAGATATACGTGGTCTGAAGAAGCTCGTGGGCCCTAGATACCCACAAATGGAAATGGTCCATAACCACGATACCCATGGATTTAAGGCCTTTTTATTCACAAATACTTTGCTCTGTTTAATTATTGTAAACATTGAGCTCTCATACCGAACTTGAACTCTACCACAAACTACTGGTAGAGAATAGGACCAGCCTAGAATCACCTTGTACCAAGAAACTTGGTACCACACCAAAGTATATATATATATATATTTACTGAGCTCTCTGCACAAGCACTGTGTGATACAAGGTCAATTTCTTAAGCTAAGTTTAACAGGTTTGAATTCAGTTTTCCTTGCTATCAAAACCTGTTGTGGTATTATTGCTATTATGTTGTTCTTTGATAATATTTTTTGAAGATAGAAATGAAAGATGCTTTTATATCTTAGCAACAAACTGTAATGAATAAATGTTACACATAATCATTGTTATATTTGCATATAAGTTTATATAAGAATACAAGATTGTAAGACATGGCTAGTATAGATAAAAGAATGAACAGAGATTTAACTTAACCACCCACCAGGTCAAGATACAACACAAGGAGAATTTTAACGTGGGAAGCCATGCGCAAACTGAAGCTCATGGGAAGGGTAGTGCAAAAAAGTGCATGGTTCTCATTGGCATCCCCTTTTTGGATGTGTCAGTTTAATAGGTTTGAATTCAGAGTTGTAAAGACCTAGGCTCATGCCATTTTTACAGGAGGTTTGAATTCAAAATTGCCTTTCTCTTAGACTGGTTTCTCTGACAAGGCCAGGTCAGGATAAGACAGAAGGTCATTTTAAAATGGAAAACCAATCATAAACCGAAGCTCATGGGATGGCTAGTGCAAAAAAATGCATGGTTCCCATCGGCATTCCCCTTTTGGTGTGTGTCAGGCATCAGGCAATAAACCCATTCCTGCCCATTTTAGACGAGGGGTGTAGAGATTTGTGTTGAGTGACCAGTATTCAGCTGTGTTGCAAGCTGAGTCAGTTCTGAGAATCCAGACTTGGTAGGTAGTTTAAATAGCAGGTTGGGCTATTCCACTTGTGTATCTGAACCAAGTCCGTTCCTAGGATTCTCATTAGTGGCTAGTTTTAGTGTGGATACTTTTATCCATATATACTCAACTGTGTTCTGGCAGTTTGTAGAGAGCGTATTCAGTTACATTTTTTTGTCTGGTGACTGGAAGCTAGTCACAGCCTTCCTGTGAAGGTGAATATGATGTTGATTCTACAGGGGGAAGGTGCAGCCTGGAGAGATGGCCCTCTAGGAGCACATGCGGTTAGTTTAGCTTTTATCAGAATACACCAAAGCAGAGTGAACATATCTTATTCACTGGTAATTTGTTTTTTGTTCATTTTAGGAGATATTGTTGAGAAAATTATAATTACCATATTTGACGGCATATAGTACGCTCAGTACTTTTACTTACTCTAAACTCCATGCATCCTTATTTCATTACTGGTATTGTTATAATCAAGGTTAACAGGAGTGTATGGTAGACTGTTTTCAACAATATATGCTTAAATACATTAAAAAAAATTTTTCCTGAATCTGACATGTTGAAATGAGGGGGGGGGGTTATATATGCAGTAGGTTATTTTAAACATTGATAAATTTGAAGTGTGAAATTTAAAAAAAGTCCCACCTTAAAATTTAATGTCAGAGAAATTGTGAGTAACATTTCAGATAGATTCCAATAGAATGAAATAAAACAAACAAGTATTAACAAGATCTACTTTAAATAAATATGGCTTCTCATAAAGAAGCAAAATGGTGAGCTGTATTGTGAGACTATTATAATAGGGGAGTCACCTTGGCGTAATGGCTAATGTGTTGGACTGCAACCATAGTTAGCGAGTCTGAACTCCAGTCACACTATTATACTTACTTTTGGACTAATACCCTTGGGAAAGGTAGGAACCCCTTCATCCCCCCACAGCTATGGGTTAGATAGTACCCCTACTATTTTTCTACAAGGATGGCTTTGGGATTAAATAACCCACAAAGGTTGATGTGCCATTAAACAAAGCAACTCCAGTCTCGCTAGTATGTTCTCTTTCAGACTAACACCTTTGGGAAAGGTATGAAGCCCCAGCTAGGAGTTAAATAGTACCAGTAGTGTTCTACAAGGGTGGCTTTGGCATTAAATAACCCATGAAGGTTGATATACCATTCGTTAGCAGGGTGGCCTAAAGTTGGTAGCAGCCAAACTGTGAGGGAGTCTATCCCCTTTTCATTATCACTAAACCAAGGAGATTGTTTTTTTTGTCTGAGATGAAGTGCCACACCTACCATCAGCTCCTCACTTTACTGCACAGATCTCTGTGCTACTCATGCACAGAGTTGGTGAGGGTCGTTATTGAACCAGGAACCTTGGCTTTGGCATTAAATAACCCATGAAGGTTGATATACCATTCATTGGCAGGGTGGCCTAAAGTTGGTAGCAGCCAAACTGTGAGGGAGTCTATCCCTTTTCATTATCACTAAACCAAGGAGATTGTTTTTTTTGTCTGAGATGAAGTGCCACACCTACCATCAGCTCTCACTACTGCACAGATCTCTGTGCTACCCATGCACAGAGTTGGTGAGGGTCGTTATTGAACCAGGAACCTTGCAATTCCAAGGCGAGTGCTCTACTGACTGAGCTAAACCGGCCCCATTAGAAAAGAAAAGAAACCAAAACTATTATAGAAAGAGTCATAACTGGATTGTGTTTGCATCTTTAAATAAATGCTAGTGTAGCGTTATTATTGCCTGGGAGAGTTGTCTGCCCGGTTTAGTTTGCTGGTGCCCGCTAGGGGGCTATAGTATTTAAGCGCCGGGTTCAAACCCTTTCGCCCTCTTTTCCTGTTCCAGTAACCACGAGAATCATGGGCTAGACACGGTCTATCCCTTCTCACTGGGGCTTTTGGTCCCACTTACATTACTGTAAGTTCTTCACAGCATGGACTATCCCTAGTCTCATGTCTGTACTTTTATATGTTATCTTGTACCATTCATGAATGTGTATCTATCGTTCTGTATGTAACTTTGTTTTACCCATGTACTTTGTATCTCGTCATATCCATGTGCTGTATTACATTAAATGTTTTTGTCTGTCAACCCTTGTCGGAGTTTTGTGTTCAAAGTATATATAACTTTGAACCTTTCTTACACTAGCACAACAAAATCAACAATCATTTACAAAAAAAAAGAAAAAAAGAAATGAAAAAAACTCTTATAGTTCTTGTCAGAAATGGGTGGAACATTTTCATATGGAGAGGTGTTTCTGTTTGTCTATGGGTTACATCAATCATGTTGGCAAATTTAGAATGCAGGAGCATTGGTTGACTGAAGTCCGTTCAAATCAGTTAACAGAAGAATGAAAATGAAGAGAGGATAAGATGAATGAATGAAAGAGAAAGAACACAAAACATGAAGATCAGGAAGAAGATTGAAGAATAGAAAGTGATAGTGAGAAAAAGAAAAGGAGCAAGAGATTAAATCATATAATCTACCTAGGTATTAACTGGGGGGTGGGGAGGGAAGAAGAAAGAAAAAAAAGAAGAAAAAAGAAGAGAAAAAGAAAGAGAAAAAGAAAAAAAAAATAGAAGAAAGAAAAAGAAAGAAAGAAACCGTTTTCTACCAAAATAGGATTCCCTATTCCTCTGCAAGGAAACAGTGTGTGTGTATATATATATATATATATATATATATATATATATATATATATATTATATTATATATATATATATATCAACCCCTCCACACAAGCAAAATGTGACTCAAGGTCAATTTCTTAAGCAGAGTTTAACAGGTTTGAATTCAGAGTTTTCCTTCTCCTAGACCAGTTGCCTAACCAAGGTTTAAGAGCCCACTTTGCCCTACTATTCACCCATAGCTGGAGGGAGAGTAGAATTCATACCTTTCCCAAGGGTATTAGTGCTAAGTGAAATGCAATTACCACGTCCAGGATTTGAACTCTGGTGATGAGCCCATTTCCTATGACTTTAACAATTACACCTCGCGCTTCCTGTTTATATATTTTTTCACCACGCACTTTATGTTTATATTCACACTGTCGGATTAATTTCCATTTTCTTTTCACATATATATATATATATATATTATATATTTTATATATATATTTGAAATACATTTTTGAAGGTATTTCTTTTGTAGATGTCCTGAACATTTGGTATTTATGTTAAATTAAAGCCAATGTAAACACAACAGAAACGGTTTCATAAAAAAGAGGAAAAGAAAAAATATTCTAATGAGAGGTCACCTTAAAGCCAACCAGTTTATCAAGTATTGTAAGGAGGTGTGGTATATAGAAGATTAATCTATAACAGAATGAATAAAATAATTTGTTGTGATCAGAGTGAGAATATTTGGAACAAATGACGATCAAAACAAAATATTTTTATCTGTTTGTATTGCCTCTAACTTTAAGACTCATTAACATCTTTTTGTCCTTTTTAAAACAACTGAATTTATTAACCTGGTCTTTGATTACAGTTTTAGCCTATCTATTCAAACATTATTTTTCGGATGTAATATCCATATGGAAAAAGAGGAGTGTTCAGTTTTTACACTGCCAGAAATAGAAATGCTTTCCTTCCTTTTACCAGGCAGAATGTGACACAAGTTCAATTTTTAAACAGAGTTTAATAAGTTTGAATTCAGAATATTCCTTCTCCTAGACTGGTACATTGTGTGTGTGTGTGTATTTATATGTATATATATATATATATAAAAGTCGACGGGGCGGCCTAAAGTCGGTATCAGCCAGTCAGCGAGGGAGTCTATCCCCTTTTCAATAGCGCTAGACCAAGGAGATTGTTTTAGCATCTGAGGTGGGGCGCCACACCTACCATCAGCTCATTACTTTACCGCACAGATCCCTGTGCTACTCATATGCTGAGTTGGCGGGGACTGGTATCGAACTAGGAACCTTGTGGTTTCTAGCCGAACGCTCTACTGAGCTAACCCGGCCCTTCTCTCTCTCTCTCTCTCTCTATATATATATATATACACACACACACACACACATCAACTTCTCCACACAAGTAGGATGTGACACATGGTCAATTTCTTTAATAAGTTTGAATTCAGAATTTTCCTTCTCCAAGACAGGATGCCTTACCAAAGTTAAGCAGCCCATTCTGCCTTACCATTAACCATGGGTGGATGGAGAATAGTTGGATTCCAACCTTTCCCAAGGATATTAGTGCTATATGAAATGCAACAAGTCACATCCAGGATTTGAGCTTGTGTTGCTGTGTCCATTTCCTACGATGAAAACTATTACACCACGGGATGCCTCCTACTAGTGTTATCTATACTAAAAAAATCTTTAACTGAAGCATAATAAAAGTAAAGTTGGTGGAGTGACCTACTGTCGGTATCAGCCGGGCAGCAAAGGTGTCTATCCCCTTTTTGCTAGCACTAGACCAGGGAGATGGTTTTTGCTGAGGTAGAGCGCCACATATACCGTCAGCTCCCCACTTTACCATACAGATCAGATTACCAATCTGTGCAACTCATACACTGAGTTGGTGGGGACTGGTATTGAACCAGGAACCTTGTAATTCCTAGGTGGGTGCTCTACCGACTGAAAAAATTTAGGTGATTTCCTATAAGTCTAACATAAACAAAGGGGAACCACTCTTGACTGATAAATTATTTATTTATTTTCCCATTAAACTAAACCCAAACCCTAACCCAGTCTTCTTTTTTCCTAGTAGATCAATTTTTTTTCTTTTAAACACATTTTACTTAACTCATTTTTTCTATTCAACCCATAAATAGTCCAGGTAAGGTTGGACTTGAGAGTAATGGCAATGAAGGAGTACTCCAGACCTCCAGAATTGGAACCTCACCATTAGATGCAGTTTAATATCATACCAAGGACATTAAGACCGACAGCCACCTTCTTTTAGCACACATGATAAGAGTTGGGACAATTATACAGGTGCTAGGACAAGACATGACCAGCCGATAGATCAGCGGGGGTCTTTCTGACAGCCTGTCTAGCCTCAGTATGGGCCTAGGTAGAGTGTTGGATGTCCTGGACTGCTCTGCCACCATCTCTGAGTTCCATCTCTAAGCATTACAAGACAGATAAGAATAAGAAGAGAAATAAAAGAAGGCTATCAAAAACAAGTATTGTTGAACTTTAGGATGAATATCTGGAATAATATGTATCTCTCACGGCTCTAGAAAACTGCTGGGAACTTCTTAGCACTTCTTTGTATGTAAAGATAAACAAATCGAATCACATGCATGCATATATACAGCTATCACATGGACACAATGTTAATAATACTATGACAATTAGGTATGCAAATAAAAATAGATATTCAGGCAACCAAAGAAAAAGAAAGAAAGAAAGCAAATATAATGGATGGACAAACATTTTTCTACAAGATATGATTCCTTATAAAAAAAAAAAAAATTTAAAAAAGAGGCAATATAAGTCTAGTAGTTTTTTTGTGTTCTTTTTTTTTTTCAATTTCTTTTAAGTAGTATATGCTGATCAAATTTGGTTTAAGTTATTAATCAAAAGTTTAAACTTGAGATTTTATTGTATACATGCTACAAGTTTGAGTGCAGCCTGATTAAAAGATAATAAACCTCCATGTTGCTTTTAAACATGAAAAGATTCTCCACTCCTGCAAGTCTATAGTCCAATCCCTAATCATCTTATTTATAACTTACTAGAAAATTTTAAACAAAAAACTTTAAGAAGGGCTCTTTAACTGAAGTGTAATTCTAAGTAATAAAAATATAATTGGTAGAAACAACTTATATTATATAGATATTAGATTAAAAAAAGACAAACGAAAGGAATGGACCATATGACCTTTAGTCAATATCCGATTGTTTTAACAGACGATTTTGAGATTTAAAAAAAAATTATAAAACTAATCCCTAACCCTAACCCCTAACAAACAACCAGATATTGACGGTGTAAATGAAAAACATGTCCTTTCTTAATCGGGATCAAAAAGGGGTGCCTAAAGGTTAGCTCAGTCAGTAGAGCGTTCGGCTAGAAACCACAAGGTTCCTAGTTCGATACCGGTCGTCGCCAACTCAGCGTATGAGTAGCACAGGGATCTGTGCGGTAAAGTAAGGAGCTGATGGAAGGTGTGGCGCTCCACCTCAGATGCTAAAACAATCTTCTTGGTCTAGCGCTATTGAAAAGGGGATAGACTCCCTCGCTGAGTGGCTGATGCCGACTTTAGGCCACCCCGTCGACTTTACTTTACTAAAGGTAATATGGTCCAAAGGAATAAAGAATGCAAATATAATGATATAATGGATAGACTAATACTTTTCTACAAGGTGTGATATTAAAAAAAAAAAATTTACTGGCATCCCACCATGCCAGTCGAACACAAGGATCATTATAGTGGGGAACCACACACAAACTGAAGCTCATGCATGGCTAGTGAAAAAAATTTATGTTTATCCCTTTGGCATTCTTCTTTTGAGGTGCCTCAGGTACTGGGCAATAAACCCAGCCCTGCCCCTTTAAATCAAGTGGGCAGGTGTTGCTGTGGGGGATAGCCCCGCTGGGATCACACTGATATCAATATCTTACCAGTTCAATGGGCAAAGCCACTGGACACAGGTTTCCGAGGAAACTAGGTAAGAATAAAAGTTTATTAACGTACCCTTGATTCCTTAAAGAAACAGAAAAAAAAGAAAAAAAAAAAAAAAAAGAAAAGAAAAAGAGGCAGCTCTTTATTTATGTTGCTCAGTTTTTCATTCATGAACACATAAAGAGGAATAATCATATATATATTATATACATTTTTTTTTTCCAGATTGTCAGACAGACAAACACTGTTTAGGTTAGCTTTGCCCCGTGTGAGTCAGAAAGTTGGAAGCATGATCAAGAAATCCAAAATTCTTTACCTGGTACTTTCTTCCATCTTTTGCACATTGGATTTCAACTGTGCAATATTTGAGTCATATTTATTAAGAAAGTCTTTGGCTGATAGATCTGGTGCACTGGTGCTTGTCGCTTTCTCCCCATCACAACTTGGACACGAGCTGTCTGGGGAGGTGGTCATAGTCCTTACTGAGTCATTCTCAGATTTTAAATTTGCTGCTCGTACAATCTCAGAGTTTTCAGGAATGCATTGCGAGTTTTCTTTTGTCAGTGGCACAAGTAGGTACTCCCGTAAAAACAACGCATCGTTCGACCAGAGCTTGTTTTCACGCTTCAGTTGCTCCACCTATGGACAAGAAACAAAATTATATAGAAATAAATAGAATAATAAATTTAACCTATTAAAAAAAATTCTGACATAAAAATTTTTTTTTTTAAATATTTAAAAAATTCTGATAAAGCATTGTCAATCCTCATTATCATAATAAATTTTGAATAGTATTTCCTTTCATCTTTTAATTTTGGTTTCTTTGTTTAATGGCATATCAACCTTCATGGGTAACTTAATACCAAGCCATCCTTGTAGAAGAACAGTAGTATATAGGTTGGTTGGTTTTGCTGCATGTTTTATTCATTCTTGTGAGGCATTCAAATTTTCATTAAACACATTTTTTAATTCATTTTTTAAAATCTATTTAACTAATTAGATGGAACCCTAACAGGTACTACCACTCCAGGTAAGGGTGGACCTGGGAGTAATGTCAATGAAAGGGTACTCTACACTTCCCAGGGCTCCAGAAATGGAACCTCACAACTAGATGTAGTTTAACATCATGCCCAGGACACAAGAACAATAGTGGTACTATCTAACTCATAGTTGGGGTTATGAGGGGGGTTCAATACCTTTCCCAAGGGTATTAGTCCAAAAGTGAATGTAATAGCATGAGTGGAATTCAAACTCACTAAGATGTCACAGTCCAGCACATTAGCCACTAAGCTATGGAGTCCCCCTCCCCCTTCAAACTACAAGTGTTGCCACACTAGTCATATCTGATTATACTCTAAACAACTGTGGAGGCGTGTCTAGCATAATGGTCACCAGGGTAGAAAATGGAATTGATGACCTGAGTTCAAATCCTGGACAAATATTTCACTTCACACTAATGCCATTGAGAAAGGCATGAATCCATCAGTTCTCCTCCCATCTATCAGTTCATTGGTTGGTTGGATTTTACGGCATGTCAACCCTTGTTGGGTTATTTTATGCCAAACATGTTTTGTTTTATTCATTCTTGTTGGGTATTCAATTTTTTTTCAAACTCAGTTTTTTTAAACACATTTTTTAATCTATTTAACTGATAGATGGGACACTAACAGGTACTACCACTCTGGGTCAGGGTGGACTTGGAGGTATTTCCATAGGATAAAAGGAGATGCAAGTTCAAGTCAAGAGACTATCCTTTATTATTGTCTCTGATGGGAACTGTTTCTCATTGTCATAGAAATGAGAACCAAAGTTAGTTTCAATAAAAAAAAAAAGATAACTAAAATATGAAAGAGAATATCTGTCAAAATTCACAATAAAGATTAATAATGTTAAAATTATGATATCATTCAAATATGAATATTTGCTTTACCTAATAAAATCAAAATTAGTTAAACATGTCACACAAAAAAATAGACAAAGGTAATTAAAAAATTAAAAACAAAACAAACAAAAAACAATTCTTTCAAGGGGTCACAATTGCATAAAGTAAATTGAATTGTATATTATCAAAAAACAGCAAATATAAAAAAAAAAAATTGAGAATATCACCTGACAAAGGTGTTCGCAAGCAACTTAATATCATAATAAATTATGTTGAACTAAAAACATATTCTGATGCAGGGTCGTCCACAAAGCGTTTCTTCACTGACTGCAGTCTCGCGTAGGACAACTGCTTCTCCCAGCGCTCCACTCACTTCAGTTATTTATGGGTATAGTCCCCCAACATCCGGGCACATCAGTCGAACCTCGTGCCCATGCAACGCACAATTCTCATGCATTCAGATGGACGCATGTAGGCTCCAACATCCGGGCACCTGAATTGCACCTAACATCCATCCATCCATCGCCTAAATCGCATTTCTTTGCATTCGGGAGGACGTGGGTTCGACTCTGGTAGGCAAGACAATGTCTTGCTCTCTTTCTAAATGAGTATGGTAGTACTTGTTCTCCATCACATGAGTAATAATAAATAAATAATAATAATACTTGATAAAGTTTAGGGGGAAAAAAAAAAAAAAAAAAAAAAAAAAACAACAAATGAACCACAATTTGATGTTCAAAAAAGAAAAAAACTGAATGATTTTGGGTAACAAATATTGGAAAGTACTCAATATGTACTTGGAGAGCTGGTTTAGGGAAACGAATCAGCACCAGAAGTTAACTACCAAGGTTTCACAGAAAGGATCATATATATATATATATATAATATATATATATATATATATAGATACATACATGTATGTATCTATTGCAATACCAGCAGGTTTGTTGATTGTGGTAGACATTGACAAATTCCAACCTTAATCAGTTTAAATCGCAATTTCTCGCGTGTTCCTGGTCCAAACTTATGGTTGGAAAGAAAAGAAAACAATCTTTCTAAATATGTAATTTTTATGTGTTTTTATCCATTGAATTATTTTTATGGCAAGTTAAAATGGTATTTTGTCTTTGAACAGCCGGAAATTCATAATATGAGTTTTTTTCCTCAGACTAAAATTCAGTGATTTCTTCCGTAAAATCAAAGTAGCTAATCTCTTATCAATATTTTTGAAATTTTACACTTAATTAGCACACACCTTAAAATACAAGCAGGAAATTTCTTTTCTTTTCTGACCTTGGGAAGCGAAAATATGATAGACAAAAGTTGACAGAGATTTCTTCAAAAAGTATAAGATCAGCAAGAAAGAAAAAAAAAAAAAAAAAAAGCACTATATCACTAATAGAAAATTAGTCTCAGAATTATTTTCATATATAATATGTCACATAAGGATGTTGCTTAACCATCAGGGTTTTATCCTTAAGGTTCAAATTTTGAAGTGGAAAAAATAAAAAAAATAAACAACTTAAAATTACGAGAAATGTAAATAAAACTCAGCACACGCCAGATCCGGCTTTGTTTAAAAACATATGTAAATAGGTATTCAATTTCTTGTATGTAATTCAACATATAAGGTATTTTTAAGTTCAAAGTGATGTTATATATTTAAATAAATACCATGTGTATACATGCAGTAAAAAAATGAAAATGTTGAATAATCTTGTGGTAAACTTTTAAAAAAAACCTGCTATCGTTCCTCTTATTCTCTAAATAATTGGTTACATCATAGATATAGATAGAATTTGCGTGCAGAATCAGAAAGAACATACAATTTTACACAAGAATGCAAAGTTTTATCAAAATTGCTCCAAAAATAAAGAAATGGTGAAGAAATTACTAAATTTCTTGTTTTCAATTGGTCTGTGATTTGACATTTTTTTTAAAACAAAATCATGTCCACTTTTGTACCCCCAATTTTAGGGCTTTAAATTCTCATAACTTTTGAACCACTGGGGATATTTGCATAATTCAAACAGTTTTGAACTTCACTTACACAGCTCTATTTAACTAACCTGATTAAAAAACAATAACCTCAAATAAAAAAAATCATCTGGGAATACTACTATGTAAGTATAAAAATATGAAAGAAAAAAAAAAAAAAAAAAAAGAAACCCAAATATCATCAGAGGATGTATTTATTCAAGGATAAATAGTTTTGTTAACATCAAGTGTTTTGTTTATATATATTAAACCATCAAGAGGGTAATATTATCAGGCAATGTTATGAAGTTATATCCAGAAATGTTCTTTTCTATATATATATATGGAAATACGGTGAGGAAATTAATCCGACAATATGAGAAGAAAATATTTTTAAAATATAACAAACACAGGATGTTATAATTAGGGGAAACAATTTTATGTGTCAATACTTAAACATTTCGGTATATTCAGGACACATTCACTATACACTTAACATCTTTCATTTTGTCCCTTACATAAACATTACTTAACAGTTCCTGAAGATGGTACAATATACCGAAATGCTTAAGTATTGACACATAAAATTGTTTCCCCTAATCATAACATCCTGTGTTTGTTATATTTTTAAAATATTTTCTTCTCATATATATGTGTGTGTGTGTGTGTGTGTGTGTGTTACCAGTTCATTTTTATCACTTCTTTTATAGTATATCAACTCTTTAAAACTATTTTTTTAAATTTCTAAAAATAACTTTTTACATAAAAACCTTTTCTTCGAATGATAACCTAAAAGGTCAAGACTACTTGAGAACAATCAAAAAATAAACACAAAGAAATATTCTTATTTGTATTATCACTTTTGTTCATATCTCTCTCTCATATATATATATATATATATGATTTTTGGATGTTTGTTTTTAGAAGCAATGTTGAATAAATTATTATTTATATTTTTGCTTGAAGGCAATTATAAATGCATGTATCGTATAAAATTCGATAATTATAGAAAATAAACTTGACAAGTAAATCCCGCAAAGGATGGCTCGCCATGCAGAACACCGTACAGACTGTTTCGACTTTATTAAGTCTCTTCAGCGATGTATACTAACGACTCCCCTCCGACAGGAATCGAAACCGGGACTTCACAGGCATAGTCAGAGACCATATCCGTTCGGCCGCCGGTACATAGCGAACAATCCCTGCGAAATTAACCTTTCTACTTGCCTGCTATGGCAGGGGCGTGTAATAGTTTCCTTGACAAGGTTAATTTCGCAGGGATTGTTCGCTATGTACCGGCGGCCGAACGGATATGGTCTCTGACTATGCTGTGAAGTCCGGTTTCGATTCCTGTTGGAGGGGAGTCGTTAGTATACATCGCTGAAGAGACTTAATAAAGTCGAAACAGTCTGTACGGTGTTCTGCATGGCGAGCCATCCTTTGCGGGATTTACTTGTCAAGTTTATTTCTATAATTATCGAATTTTATACGATACATGCATTTATAATTGCCTTCAAGCAAAAATATAAATAATAATAATATATATATATATATATATATATATATATATAATCAAAGTATATCATATAAGTAAAGAGTGCTCATTATCATTGATAGAGTACATATATTTCTTGGTTTGAAAATTGCATAGGCAAGAAACTGACAGATACCAAGTGATGTTGTCTTTACGTCTTTCCTATCCTAACACACACACACACACATATATATTTATTATATACAGAGACACGGATAAGTATGTGTCCTGCGTCCCTGACGCACAAAAATCTAAAGGGCGCAGTAAAATCATATCCATGCATCCCAGTTTTTTCTTTTTTCTTCCCTCACCATTTCAAGCTAACTGTAAATACATTTCAATAGTTTCTTTGAAAGGAATTACACAGGATAGGTTACAAGGTAGGAGTTAGACGGCTTTAGTTGTTTCCCCAGATCATAAATAAAAACTCAATCTATTAAGAAACTTTATGGGGACTCATAAAAAGCAAATATATGCATCCCAGTATGCACTAAATCAAAAAGCTATCAGCATCACTGTGTGTGTGTGTGTGTGTGTATATATATATATATATATATATATATATATATATTTAAAAAGATGAACAAAAATCAGAAGAGGAAGAAACTATGTACACTCAAAAACTACCCAAGTGCATTGCTTTAATCTATGTTATTTTTGCTGGATTAGGGTTACATACTTATCTCAATACCGGCCCTTGCCAACTCAGCGTATGAGTAGCACAGGGATCCGTGCAGTAAAGTAAGGAGCTGATGGTAGGTGTGGTGCTACACCTCAGATGCAAAAACAATCTCCTTAGTCTAGAACTAGTGAAAAGGGGATAGACTTGCTCACTCGGCTGATACCGACTTTAGGCTACACGATGGCTTTACATATCTCAAAACATCAAATTTCATGCATAGATAAATAGTTGTACAACATAGTTTGTCTGAATTTTTGAGATGAGGCTTCATGAGTATTATTTTTTTCTTTTTTCAGACTATTGTCCTCATCTTTATTGTGGTATGTAAAATCACAATTCAAAAAGATTTCTCATGTTGGATCATTGCTATACATAAGAAACATTTGAGGAAGGCCGGAGGATATGGCAGCTGAAATGTGATTTTAAATACCACAATAAAGACGAGGACAACAGTCCGAAAAATCAAAATCAAAAATCTTTGAGGTGTCATTTTTGCTGGATTAGGGTTACATAAGTATCACGGAAAACAAGAATTTTTACTCGTAGATGTATATATTAAAAAATGACGGGTTGCCATATCAAGGTTAAAGAACTCAGTCTGCCAATACTATTTACCAATAGCTGGAGGAAGAATAGTTAAATCCATACCTTTCCCAAGTGTATTAGTGATATGTAAAATGCAAACAGCCTTGTCCAGGATTTGAACTCGGATCACCATATCCATGTCCTACAATGATAACCCTTACACCATAAGTGCCTCCTCATCTGTGTACATTTATTATAGCACAGAGTACTAATGGTTAGGAGTTTACTTAGCTTATTTTAGTCTCTTGGACTAGTTGACCAGACACATGCTTTTATTTATACTGGGGGGGGGGGACAGTAATTAAGTAAATGTATGTTTGGATACTGAATGGAGACAGTCTTGACATACTCTATGTAGGTTTTGGTTTCCATCTCTTTCAGTATTTTTAATATACTTGAGATAAAAGAAATCTTCAAAATAATGGATTATGTCAAATCACAATGTTCAAAATTTCTTTATTTTATATATATATATATATATATATATATATTATTATATATATTATATATATATATATATATATATATGATGGACTCTCCAATCGATTTCGACGTACGAGTGTTCATACAATGAACAACCAACACAGTGATTTGTTTATAGTGGTGAAGGCTTGTGTTGGACCATCCACACTTTTTGGCACAGTCGATAGGAAAGAATTGGTGCATCAAGGGTTGCCACAAACCCAAACAACGACCGACCTCAGGAATTTTGAATTCAGAGTTATCCCTCTCCTAGACAGGTTACCTACCCTAGGCTGAAGAGTCCAGTCTACCCTACTATTTAACCCATAGCTGGAGGAAGAATATATGGATTCATACCTTTCCCAAGGGTATTAGCGCTATGTGAAATGCCAACAGCTTCATCTAGCAATTGATCTCGAATCGACGAGCCCATTTTCCACGACTCTAACCACTAGCCCACGCGCTTCCATATTATATATATATATATATATATATATATATATATTGTAAATAAATATAAATATATTGTTCTGTATATAATTCCTGAAATCTTGTACATTAAACTCTCAACTTGTACAATACCGATTTTGACATTCTATTGTTAAAAAAGCCCCAGTTTAGAATAATTCCCAACACCAACTATATATATATATATATATATATATATGAAAACACTAATTTATCGGAAATAAATTTATTTCGGCTACCTTTGCCTTTAAGTTTTGATAAATTTCAAACACAACATAAATAAAAACAAACAAGTAATGTAATGCCATGAATAAATATTTTCCATAATAATTTTGAACAAATTGTGTCACACAATTTGAAAAGGAACGCCAACAGTTATTAGCATTCCGAGTTGATTTTTTTTATTTGAGGTTATTGTTGTTTAATCACATTAGTTATATAGAGTTGTGTAAATGGAGTTCAGAACTGTTTGAATTATGCAAATATCCCCAGTGGTTCAAAAGAATTTAAAGCCCCAAAATTGGGGGTACAAAAGTGGACATGATTTTGTTTAAAAAATATATCAAATCACAGACCAATTGAAAACAAGAAATTCAGTCATTTCTTCACCATTTCTTTATTTGTGGAGCAATTTTGATAAAACTTGCAATTCTTATGTAAAATTGTATGTTCTTTCTGATTATGCACTCAAATTGTATGTATCTCTATGCTTTAACCCATTATTTAGAGAATAAGAGATACAGATAGCAGCGATTTTGGGTTTTTAAAGTTTAACACCCAATTATTCAACATTTTCATTATAATACTGCATGTATATACATGTATAGTATTAATTCAAATAAATAACATCACTTTGAAGAAAAATAAAACATTTATTGCAAAAACACGGACATAAAATGAGGGTTCAGTTTATTTTATAGTAGGAATTTACAAGGAAAAAGTTAAGGATTACTGACTTTAAAACATGATATGACCAACTGATTTGAATGCCAGGTCAACCAATCTAGGATTATTTCATGTCTATGCACTTGGAACTTGCTTACTATGATGTCCCAGTCCAGCACATTCGCCATTACTCCCTCTTTTATATATTTGTTAAATGCTTCAAGTTCAAATTCTATCAGATCTTGGCAGTCATTTTGTTTAAGCAATAGTAACCATTATAAATCATTATTCTTTGTAGTGACCTTTTTTTAAAGCTGACCTGCATGGAATTTATTATCAATCATGTTCATAGAAAATTAAGATAATACAAAACAAAATAAAATAATTATTTGCTTACTCTTTGATATCATATTACCTGCTTAAAATGTAAAACAATCTGTAGGGACAGGTGAGGTTATCAGCACAGGTAATTATGACAGACATAGTAAAAAGAGATTTGTGTAGATATCAAATTAACAGGTAAACTAAAGCACAATGGCCAAATGCTTTATTTTATTTTATAGACCTAAGCTACAGTTCTTTTTTACTATGATGTTGCAGTCTAGCATATTAGTCAATATGTGACAAGGGACTCCTCCAAAGTATTTTTTTAAAAAATTACACTAGGGAAATGTAAGTATATAAGTAAATAGGTATTTACCCAACCCATTCACCATGGGTAGGATGTGACAATGTCGTAAGTATGGGGCATTCAGTGAAAAAAAATAAAACTTGCTATTCAGTAGTAATGGATCTGCAAGACTAGCTTTATTATTATGTACACATTTTGGCTGATGTGCCCTCTGGCTTTCTTCAGGTATTTCTGTTACATAGTTATTAGATCCCTAATACTTTTTTAAGGTAGTGTAGAAATCATAATGGCGATTAGTGCAGCTGATGGCCTTGAGAGTGAGTGACGGTGTTTGACCTCAATCTCATCTTGCCTTCCAGGGATAAATCATGAGAACCGGAAGGCATAGAAGACCCTGTTCTGGTTTAAGGAGTAAGCAACTCAGTTAGAAGTTAGAAACCGAGCTAGTAACATGTAAGTCTCACTGCGCAGAATGTCTGGGTTGGGGATTGAGAATAAAGTAACATCAACGTAAATCGAAGTTTTGTGTTTATTACCTAAAAACTAACAATGACACAGGGCTTCTGATAAAGAGAAATCCCTAACAGAAACCAGGCCTGGAATCCCCATAGAAGACCAGACCTTAGAAGATATACCAAGTCAACACCAGACGCTAGACCAGACCAAGATGATAAACGATCAGAATAGCAAAGCCGGCCAGAAGAATAGATGACCAAGATATAGAAGAAGTAAAGAAAGGTATATAACATTATATCGATTTGGTATGGTGAAAATGTCAGTATGCAACCTTCTTGTCAAATGTGGGAGCTTTCATGTTGTAATTAGGAACCTGCATGGAATTTCAAACCAAACACTTTATTTAATCAATTAGGGTAGATTGTTCTCATTCCATTAACCATGCTGGTTCAATCCTGAGGTGACAATAACATAGAATATTTAACATAGCTTAACTCTCGTACCTGGTCATGGTTAACAGAATTAGAACAATCTACTCCAATGGATTAAATAAAGGATTCAGTTCAAAGTTTCATGAAAGCTCCAAATTATATTAAGGCTCCCGAAACACCCTGAAGAAGTCTGGAGAGCACATTGGCCAAAACGTTTATATATAACATATAATAAAGATGAGAACAATAGTTTAAAAAAAAAAAAATCTAAATAATACAAATTATCAAGCCTCATCTCAAAAACTCAAACAAATAATAATAGGCAAGTATAAAATGAAAATTATTAAAGCAATACTTTTATTTTCAAATCACTTGCATGCCAATAAAATGTTTTTGTATTTCACCTCAGCCATAAGTGACATAGGTTTGCCAATCCTAATAATGGTCAATTTTATGTAGGACTTTATTTTGTTATTTTAACTAAAACTGTTTATAATATTGATAATAACAGTCACAGACTGGTATAAGCTGATTTATCATAACAGCAATAAAATCATGCATTCTGTGATTAAAAACATTAACCTCCAAATATTTTCTAGAAGACTTGCCAAGAGCAATGACTGATAGGGACGGACGGCGAGAGAGAGTCAAGGGAATCCATGCTTTTGCACACTTTGATAATGGGAAAATACAAAAGCAGGTGAATAATTTTGATATTTCGGACTATTGTCCTCATCTTTGAGTATAAACACAACTCAATAAAGATGAGGACAACAGTCTGAAATATCAAAATTATTCATATTAAGCCTCATCTCATAAATACATATAAGTATACAAAAACAGGTATTAAATTATTCTTTAAAAGTTTAAGAATTAATGTGATTTAATGTTTACAAATTTGAAAAGGATCCTTTATTGTTCATATCTATCTTAGTACAAGTTCAGCCTCAACACATTTTATCCCTTTATATATATATATATATATATATATATATATATATATATATGAGAGTTTTATAATTTGCTTGAAGCATTGTGTATATATTGGTTTGGAGGTTGATTTTGAAGGCTATCACAATGCAGGTGTAAAGAAAAAAATAATAAGGTAACAATGGTGTGTGTGTTAACCTGTATTTTATTGTTGAATTTTCGAGATAAAATCTTTTTCAGAAGATCACTGGAACTGAAGTTGTCTTTAAGATGTCATGGACTGCTCAGCCACCAGGATTCTTTCCTTAAGCATTACAGGTCGCCACCCACGGCAAACAGGTGACCTCCTCGGGAGGATTTTACCCCTCTGCAAAGAGGCAGTTGACGTATTCTATAGCCACAGCCAACAGGATACAAAGATGATTGGAAGAAACCTAGTTATTTATTGCTTTGACAAGTTACCTTTGAAAATAGTGTCAGTAACGTTTTATAATTTTAAATCTTTAAGATTTATAAAAAAAAAAAAAAAAATAAAAAAAAAAGCGGTAGCAAGTCATGGATTTTCTAGTATTTTAATCTGTATGATTTTTTTTTTTTTTTTTTTTTTTTTTTCCAAATTTTCTAAACTGAATATTCATTTCAAAAAAAGTAAAATTAGAGCACCGGTTCTCAACTTTTTTTTTTTTTTAATAGCTATGGATCCCTTTGATTCTAGTTTCACTCTGATGGACTCTCCTCCCATAGCCATTCCATGTTTAAAAGTCCTATTGTATTTTTATAATATTTTTTGCTTAGCTGGACCCCAAAAAATGTTATATAGTCCCGTGGTGGGGGGCATATAGGCCCCGGTTGTGAACCACTTAATTAGAGGATGGGGATGACATTAAAAGATTTACCAGCACTTTAGTGTTCCCACACATGACTCTCCAGCCAACTCACTGCTTCTGTTGTACTAGGATCTGGAGCTGATGAATTTACGTTTTTGCTGGTTGACCAATACTTTCTATAATGATTAGATAATGTTTTTTGATTGCATCAGGTAATTTATATAGAGCAGAAATTCTTTTTCTGTCATGGAGATATTTCAGACTAGAACAAAAAACCCTTTTTGCCACAGTAATCAGCCGAGGACTTTGAACTTGGTTATACACTAATATTTAAAAAAATATATATTGATGTTATCAAGCAAAAGGTTGATAATCAAAACTTTTTATCTAAACTGCAAGGTTAATGAGATTTATTACTAACACAAGGGGCCGGCTTATCTCAGTCGGTAGAGCACACACCTTGTTATCACAAGGTTCTGGGTTCAATATCAGTCTCACCAACTCAGCACAGATTGAATAATATGACCTGTGCGGTAAAGTAGGGAGCTGACTGTAGGCAATGGCACTACACCTCAGGAAGACAATCTCCCTGGTCTAGCATTAGCAAAAAGAGGATAGACTCCCTTGCTGTCTGGCTGATACCTACAATAGGCTACTGCCAAATTACTTATTAATTCAACTCTCCCTCTCTCACACACACACAAAAAAAATCTTCAAAAGAAAATCTTGAACCTTATTTGTCTGATGAGGCTTGATGTGTATAATTTTGGTTTAATGGACTGTTGTCTCATCTTTATTGTAGCCGCTGTATCCTCTAGCTATTTTCATGTGTTTCCTGTGTATTTGAGCATAGAAATGACCCAACCTAGGAAATCATTTTGAATAGTTTGACTGTTGATCAAAGTTCTTTGATGCCTTGTTTCATCAACAATCAACAGTCTATTTTGGTTATGGAATTGTAGACTTCATGTTTTTTTATTTAAGAAACAATGAAACATCAATTAAATAATTTTTTATTTTAAATAGAAGAAAAAAATGAAGACAATTTTTTTTTAGCTAAACAGAAATTTTCAAGTTATTGAAGAAAGTCCAAAACAATATTTTTAATTGATGATACAAAAAGTACAGAGCATAAGAAATGAAACCTGATTATTATGGTTTAATACTAGTTCATGTCAAAACTTAACTCTTTGCCTACCAAATTTCCCCCACGGCTGTACCAAATTAATAATGTCAAAACTTAACAGTTAAAACAATTTAATCCAAACCCATATAAAAATACAAAAAACAATGCCTCTATTCCTTAAGTTTGTAAAAAAAAATATTCACAGATTTGGACATTTTTTAAAAATTACCCCAAAATGGGGTAAAAATCTGCAAAAAAGTAGTAGGAGTAATGGCAATGAAGGGGTACTCCACTCTCCAGATTGAAGCATTATTACCAGACACAGTCAATGTATTCTAAACTCTGCTTACAGGATGGAAAAGAAAAAAAGAAAAGTGAAATCAAAGTTTCAATTCATATATACAATACAGCTGCATATCAGATTAAGCCAAAAGGTCTTTAATCTTTTTTTTGATCATGCTTATATATATATATATATATATATATATATATATACACACATTTGAAACATCTTCACCTGATGATTGCATTGCATGAAACCAATATGGTTGTGAATGTTCCTTTGTCACCTAATAAATAGATATGTAAAACCTTTATATATTTATCTGATTATATTATATATATATATATATATATATATATATACGTATGTGTGTGCGTTAAAGAAAAGGGCATAAAAATCGGTCATATTAATAGTTCTAGATCTATTTCTACTGCTAACATGACCAATTTTTTTTAGTCTTTTTCTTAATATATTACTCTGTACAAAATAATTGAACATTGAGGCAGAACAAATTTAACATTCCATCGTTAAAAAAAGGCCCATGTTAGAATCATCCTAGCACCAACTCACCTGGTGATTATCTATATATATATATATATATATATATATATATATATATATATTCCATAATTAAAAGAAAAGAAAAGAGTCTACAGAAGCCTTTTATAAAGGGTGGAGTCCACCTGAATTATCAGCTTAAAGAATATTAAAGACACAAAATTTATCATTTGAATTTTTAATTTTTAAAAAATTCCTTAAGCTTTTCCATGCTTCTAATACAACCAAAAAGTTTTCAAACATCAATCACACACACATATCAGTAGGTAAATCACCAGGTTAGTTGGTGTTAAATCATTCTAAGGTGGATCTTTTTCAACGACAGAATTTTAGAGTTGATCCGGTCCAAGCTGAGAGCTCAATGTTCAATATTTTTGAATAGAGCAATATATTTGGTAAAAAATAAAAAGGTTTAAAAATGGGTCATTTTAATGGTAATACATCTATTTCTACCCATAAGTATTCCAACAAAACAAAAGTAAAATTGTGTAAGTAAAGTTGGCTTTTCTACTTTTACTTATCTTTCAAAAATAAGTGAATAAGCAAAATAGGCTGTGTGGCCTATTGTCAGTATCAGCTGGATAGTGAGGGAGTCTAGAAGGTGAATACAATTTGGGGACAGGAGACATGGTTTAGCACAGTCGGTATAGTACCTGCCTAGGAATCGCAAGATTCCATGTTTGATACCAGTTCCTGCAAACTCAATGCATGACTAGCACGTATTGGGTAATCTGATCTAAACACATACTAATTACAAATTTAGAAATATTATCTTCTTTTCTTTCCAACCATATAAATATTTTAAAAATTGGACCAGAAATATGCAAGAAAATTGCGAGTTGAACCAATTAAAGTCCGAATTCGTCAATGTTCACCAAAAGTATATACCTACGAGTTTCATCAGACTGCCAACTTTATTGAAATGGTAAATAGAATTCATGGGAGTTTATATTTTTTTCTGGTGATCTGTGAATAAATTCTGGTATCAATTCTTAGGAGGTGTCATTTATGACGAGGAATTAATTAAGCAGGTGGTTGTAGTTTTTATGAGTGGTGTTGACCATCTCAAATTCCCAGAGGAATGGGCCACCTGCCCCCGACGCAGAATTTCACAGGTTTGAATTTAGTTTTCTTTCTCCTAGACTGGTTGCCTAATCAAGGTTAAAGAGCCCAATCCACCATATTATTTACCCCTAGCTGGTGGGAGAATAGTTGGATGCATACATTTATCCTTTAATATTTACTTATAGTTGCAGTGATGCTGATATATATTTACCAAACCCCTCCGCACGAGCAGGATGTGACACAAGGTCAATTTCTTAAGCGGAGTTTAACAGGTTTAAATTCAGAGTTTTCTTTCTCCTAGACTGGTTACCTAGCCAAGGTTAAAGAGTCCAGTCTACCCTACTATTTACCCATAGCTGGAGGGAGATTAGGATTCATACCTTTCCCAAGGGTATTAGCGCAAAGTGAAATGCAATTACCACATCCAGGATTTGAACTCGGGGCGACGAGTCCATTTCCCATGACTTTAACCATTACACCACGCGCTTCCTGATAGTTTTTTGATTTAGTGTGTGCTGGGATACACATATTTGTTTTGAATGAGTCCCCGGGAAAATTTATCGGTCCCAACTAAAGCCGTCTAACTCCTACCTTGTAACCTATCCTGTATAATTCGTTTCTAAGAAACTATTGAAATGTATTTACAGTTAGCTTGAAATAGTGCGGGAAGTAAAAAGAAAAACACTGGGATGCATGGATATGATTTTACTGCGTCTTTTTAGATTTTTGTGCATCAGGGACGCAGGACACGTACTTATCAGCATCTCTGTAGTTGTAATTTAAAAAAAAAAAAAAAAAAATTGACTGCCCCATGGGATGCCCCTAACGAAGTAGCTCAGTGTCCCCAACAAATATCTTAGAGACAATGGGACATCATTAATAATAAGTAAGTGTTAAACAGACACCCAATATTTCAAATACACACAAAAAAGATAAGGCATAAAATGTTCGATTCAAACTGAAATGACAAAAAAATCATTTTTTAATTACATTTCTTATCCTGACAACCACTTGGTTTGGTTGGTCGGTTAACTGCATATCAACCCTTTTTGGGTCACTTAATAAAGTCATTTTTTTATAAGCAAAGGACTTAGGTTGTTTACAGTGCTTGCTGTTGCTGAAGTGGTCACCCAATTAATTATTGAAAAGGCTCATTGCTGCTTAACTTCATTTTTAAGTTTGGTCGGTTTGGTTATTTTGTTTTACGCCATATCAACTCTTTCCGGGTCATTTAATGAGGAATCAAGTCCTTTTTTATAAACAAAGGACTCAGATTGTTTACAGTGCCTGCTGTTGCTGAAGTGGTCACCCAATTAAGTATTGAACAGGCTCATCACTGCTTAACTTCAGTGATCTAGACAATCCTTTGGTTGTAGACCAAGTGATTTAAACTTGTTAAATTTACACAATTTTATTAGAGAATCAACTCCTTTATATACCCCTTATAACACATTGGGTATATAATGGTGAGAGAGAAAGAGAGTGAGACAGACGAGGGGATGATGATGAGGGTTCTTACTTGTTTTCTCTTTCTACTTGTTCCTGTTGCTAATTCGTCGGCCATTTCCTCAGAGCTGATTCTGTGGGCTGTTTCTCCGGGTTGATTTTTTTGGGGGGGTAAGTTATCTCTTGTTTTAATGAATTAACAAGACTTTGTTGTTTTTCTTTTAAGTCTTTATTAAGAACAACCCCAGCCCAGATTTTAGAAACCACGCAGTCAGAGTAACTCTTGAGAGGACATCCTTTCTCGTCGAGTGACTGGTCACAACTTAACTAAACTCACACCTCTAATCGCGCGCTTCCAGAGGAGTTAAGTTAAGGTCATCACTAATCAATCATATTTATGGTAATTTTTCACTTAAGTCCCTCCGATTTTGAATATAACAAACTCTGATTGATTCAAAAATATATCTAACTACAGTACATACATAATTCATAGGCTACCTATGAATTATGTAACACTCCTCCTCAGTCGGTAGAGCGTTCGGCTAGAAACAACAAGGTTCCTAATTCGATACCGGTCCTCGCCAACTCAGCATATGAGTAGCACAGGGATCTGTCCGGTAAAGTAAGGAGCTGATGGTAGGTGTGGCGCTCCACCTCAGACGCCAAAAACAATCTCCTTGGTCTAGCGCTATTGAAAAGGGGATAGACTCCCTTGCTGACTGGCTGATACTGACTTTAGGCCGCCCCGATGACTTTGCTTTTTTTTACCTATTTTGTACAGAGATCATATGAAAACAGGAAGCAGGAAGAAAAAAACTATAATTTTCTCAAGACGGATCTTTAGCAAGTAATTGAATGATTTCTTTTTATTGTATAGATGACCACAAAAACTATAAATAACTAAGGAAATTTAGTCAGGCATGTAATAAGTCACAGCAGCAGCAGCAGCAAATTGAGACTGGAGACAGTTTTTTTTCTCCTAATCAAAACTGTTCCATGAAAATATTCTTACAGCAAAACTTATGAAAAATTGGTTCTCTATGCGAGAGTACATATATTTGCAAACAAAATATATATATAAAAAAAAAAATTAAAAAAAAAAAAAATTTTAGTCAGTGCTTTACTCTCAGGAATTTAGAAGGAAAACATACTGATTGATTGAAGGTTGGTTGAATTTTACGGCATACCAACCCTTGTTGGGTTATTCTATGCCGAAGAGATTGTTTTATTCATTCTCGATGAGTATTGAAATTTGTTTATTTTAAAACCAATTTTTTAAACCCATTTTTTAAAACTCATTTTTACTATTTGCTTCATCACAAACGTGTGAAAATATGAATGTAAACATTAAACCTAACAAACATAGAAAATAAAACCTTAAGTTTCTGCAAATTCAAAAACAAATAATATCTTTGCTTTACCCTTGATAATGACCAGTGATGGGTTAAAGCAATTAGGAAGAAACATTTTGACTTCTTTTAATCCTAAGATATGTAGTCTTATGCATAGACAAAATGTTGGTTGATAGATTTTAATGGCATATCAACCTGTCTAGGGTTATTTCATACCTAGAGATTAGGAAACAATAAATTTTGTATATCTATGTTAGGAAGACCT
>CM042160.1:50230392-50280392 GCA_023376005.1 Doryteuthis pealeii | reverse complement strand
TTAAGTGAGTGTGTAGCAAGCAAGCAACTTTTACTCTAGAGGTACCCACACTTTTTTTTGGCTTGCAATCTACTTTTAAAATGACCGGATCCTCCAATAAATACAACTAGCAGTGGCTACCCAGCGTCGCCTGGGTAGAGGGGGATTTTTTTTAAAGTTAGTCTCGCAAATCCATTATTACTAAAATTGTGAGTTGGATCCCCGCTGGATGTCCCATAAAAATCCCTACGTAAAAAAAAGACCTTGCGTTGATCCAGTCACTCTATAAATAGAAATGTATGTCTACAATATTAAATGGAAAAAAATTCCATGTTGTCATCATTTAAATTTTATTCTTTTAGATATCTTCATGAATTTAAATCAAATCTTCATTGTTTTTGCTCAAAAACTGAGCCCTGGTGATATTTAATGTTTATATATATTTACTTTGTCGTCAATTGTTTTATTTTCGAAGCTTCCTCTGGACATACAGATTCACACAATTGCCCTTTATATATGTACTATATATATTTACGAGCAGGATGTGACACAAGGTAAATTTCTTAAGCGGAGTCTAACAGGTTTGAATTCAGAGTTTTCATTCTCCTAGACTGGTTGCTTAGCCAAGGTTAAAGAGCTCAATCTACCCTACTATTTATCCATAGCGGGAGGGAGAATATTTGGATGCATAATTTTATAACGGTATTAGATCCATATGAAATGCAAATAAACACCTCTGGGATTTGAACTCATTTTGCCATGTCCATCTCCTACAATGATAACTATTACATAGCTGGAGGGAGAGTAGTTGGATGCATACCCTTTCCCAAGGGTATTAGCACCATGTGAAATGCAAACAGTCTCATCCAGGATTTGAATTCAGGTTGTCAAGTCCATTTCCTATGACAATAACCAATTACACCACCCACCTTGAAAAAGGTAATATATAATAGACAATCCCATATTTATGTCTCATTTTTAATACCTATGAGATCATCTCATGAAGATAATCTCTTAGTCTCTTTAACAATTAACTTCCTGTAAAGAATTTCTAAAAACACTTCTATTGAAAAAGAAAATAGATTGTTTGTACACTATTATTTTTACTCTATGCGAGTTTTTCACACTTGTTTTAACAGGATGTTTTTCGCTAAAGTCTGTATGTCACCAGGACTTTTCTTAGTATTTTATACATTCTTAACAATGCTGTTGTCTGGATGGTTTCAATTTTTCCTCTGATTTCCAATTATTCCAGTCTTTTTTCCAAACCTTTAGGGACCATTCCAAAGGCACCAACTACAATTTGTATAACCATCATCCTCATGTTCCATAGGTTTTTTTTAGTTCTCTGGCAAGGTCTAGGTATTTGTCTTCTTTCATTTCTTTCATTTTCACTTTGTGATTCACTGAAATGGCAAAATCCACTAGATGAAGAGTTCTTTTTTTCTTGTTAATTAACACTAGGTCTTCTGACCGGGATTAGGTGATCTGTTTGTATCTCAAATCCCAGAGAATTATTATTATTATCATTAACTTTAAAGAAAATTACCAATATTTAAATAATATCAATCCTTGTCCGACAAGAAATACCTGAAGAAGGCCGGAGGGCACATCAGCCGAAACATTCTATAGATAACAATGAAGATGAAGACAATAGTCAGAACAATACAAATACTAATCATCAAGCCTCATCTCAAAAATTCAGAGAAATAATATTAATCCTATGATTGGTTTTGTGGGTTTCTTTGTTTAATGCCAAAGCTGTCCTTGTAGAAGAACAGTAATGTACTATTTAACCCATAGTTGGGGGATGAGAGGGTTCATACCTTTCCCAATGGTATTAGTCGAAAAGTGAATGTAATAGCACAACTGGAATTCGAACTTGCTTACAACGATGTCAAAGTTCAGCACGTTAACCACTACACCACGGGTTTATCTAAAAAAAATAATTATACCAAAAGAGAAGTGCTGTGTTGAGCTGTACTGTATGTAAACAAAGAGTTAAATGATTACAAAGTGTAGACATTTTGACATGCTGATGAAGAAGCACTTCACACTTTTATTTGTTTAACTATCACATGAGAAAACAATTATACTGACGATGCACTTTCCCTCAAAAAAAAAAAAAAAAAAGAAATGTCACGTGGGAGAAACTATAACATTCTAAAACCAGATTGCTTTAGCAATCGAGTTTAACAAGAGATATAAAATATTCTGA
This sequence comes from Doryteuthis pealeii, assembly GCA_023376005.1. Taxonomy (NCBI): domain Eukaryota; kingdom Metazoa; phylum Mollusca; class Cephalopoda; order Myopsida; family Loliginidae; genus Doryteuthis; species Doryteuthis pealeii. The sequence goes on along the minus strand of CM042160.1, from coordinate 50,278,195 downwards.
GCTTTCTCATAAGATAAAGTGAGAATTCTTCCAAGCTGTAGCAGTGTCAGTGCTACTGTATGGCTGCACCACTTGGACTTATATGAAATGCTTAGAGATGGGAGCTACATGTTATTTTCAACAAATCTTGGAAGCAACACCCACAAGAAAACTGTGCGGCCACTTACCTCCCGCCACACAAACCAATTGAGTAAGATGAACATGTCATGCTGGACACTGCTAGAGAAACAAGGACAAACTCATAAGTGATGGTCTCCTGTGGACACATACACAAGGACACACCAGTGTAGGTCAACCAGCAGAAACCTACATCAATCAGTTCTGTGAAGATTCTGGATGATGTGTGGAGGACTTCCCAGTGGAGATGTCCAATAAGTATGATTGGAGAGAGAGAGAGAGAGAGAGAGAGAGAGAGAGTCATGCCAGCACAACCTAATGATGAAGGCTTCTGAGTTCGACAAGGAACACCTGAAGAAGGACAGTGTGTGTGCATCGGCCATAACATTGTGTATATAACAATAAAGATGAGGATAACAGTCTGAAAAATCTAAATGATAGAAATTATCAAGTCTTATCTGAAAAATTCAGATGAATAAAAAAAAAAAAAAAAAATTGGATAATTTTCATATTTTCATATCTTTATGTGTATAAACACAATGTTCAGGCCACAGTAACCTCTGGCACTGTTCAGATGTTTTTTTTTAAATTACCTTAAAATAAGCCATCTTCAGATGATTTCCCAAGAATTCAAACATGGTTTCGGTGTTTAAATCATTAAAGTAATTTCTAAAAAAAAAAACATCTGAAAGTGCCCAAGGTTACTGTGGCCTGAACGTTGTGTTTATACACAATAAAGATGAGGATAACAGTCTGAAATATCAAAATTAATCTCATAAATACATCTATACATATACAAAGGGTAGGTGTATGTCCGGAGGAAACTACAAAAATAAAACAATTAATGACAGAGTGAATTTATATTGGATCCTTTCCGTTCACTAAAGACATGGTATAGTGTCCAAAAAAAAAAAAAAAAAAAAAAAAAAAAAAAAATCTTTATCTGCACAAGTGACTGTAGGCCAATTCTTGAATGATAGTCTTTGGTGTACTGAATGCACACAAACTGTGATGCTTTCTGGGGCTGCTGGCTTTTCTCCCTCTTTCTGGCTCTCTTTGCTGTTGAGGCTACTCTCCTCTATCTCACCCCTCTCCATGCCTTGCTTAACGTTGAGGCGCCAAATTTACATACACATTCATCATCATTAGAGCCTTTTTTTGTGCAAAATTAATGAAGATTTTTTCTTTATTTTTAGGGAAAAAAATCTTGACATCACACCAGGTGTTTGTTACATGGGGCACCCAGCAAGGATCCAAATTATGATTAGCAATAATGGATCAGCAAGACTAACTATCTTTATCCCCCCTCTATCCAGGCAATGTGGGTAGCAACTTCTAGTATAAGTATTTAAAAAAAACAAAAAAACTTGGTTTTGTTGTCATTACTTTCCAAGAAACAATTTTTTTTTTTTATCTCTCTCTGTTCCTTCAAGATAATTGTGTTCAGTAACAGTTTTAAAATATTTTATTACAAACTTGATAAAATGAAAACTAAAAAGCACATAAATGAAATTTTTTATAACTTTATATTTTTCTTGTTAGCAAGAATTTTAAGAGCATTCTGCATAGAATTTTTATACTCCCCCTTGAAAAAAAAAAAAAAAAGAAAGAAAGATTTTGTTTTGATCTGATGGGAAATCATTTTCTCTCCCAGATGAAATAGATGAAAAAGAAGCAAACATTTAATGAATGTCTTTTTAATAAGATTGTTGGTTATTTTTGTCAAGAAACAATTAGTCAAAACTTGCTTGCTGTGGGAATTTATCATATCCCATCTACTAGCTTTATAGAATAAGGTGAATAATTTCAACATTCAAAATGAGTCTGAATAAATCATTATGTAAGTCTATTAATAAACTTTTCCAGATCTTATACACTATAGTGAACTAACTTCCACCTGTTCAGTTATTTTAGATTCTATAAAAACATTCAAGGCCTATGGTGTAATGGTTAGTCATAGGAAGAATTCAAATCCTGGACAAGGCTGTTTACATTTCACATGGCGCTAATACCCTTGGGAAAGGTATGAATCCAAGTGTTTCCCTCCAGCTATAGGTAAATAGTAGGGCAGACTAGGATCTTTAACCATGGTTAGGCTAGGAGAAGGAAAACTCTGAACACACACCTGTTAAACTCCACTCAAGAAATTGACCTTATGTCACATCTTTGCTAGTGCAGAGGGGTTTGGTAAATGTATAGTAATAACAAATACTGCAAGTAACCTTAAGCTTTAGTGCTAGACTAAAAGCTTAGTAAATAAGGAAAGTAATGGCATGTATGTTTCTATTGTTTCATCATGAATTGTTGATTCAAAATTCTGAATTAATTTTACTATCAGTATTTAAAAAAAAAAAAAAAAAAAAAAGAAAAAAAAAAGACAATATCCTACAGAACAATGGTATTCTTTAATTGCTTTCAAGAATTCCCATCACTTAAAATAAGCGTATTTTCTCACAGTCTTACAATAGGTGTTGCTGTTGGCAGTATTAGCAGCATTCATTACCGCAAACTACTAATAAAGACTATAGAGATAACAAAGCAAAGAGACAGGTGAACATTAAAAGAAAGGTAGAATGAAAACTTTACTATCATTGTTCTCATTAGAAACAATAGCCAAAATATTGAAAGAGGAATAATAAGAACTAATTAAACATATTTGAGAGAAACTAGAAAATGATAATTAAAGAGAGAATCATTATTTACAGTTCCCCCCTCCCCCGACACCATTGAGGCCTATTTTGTGTTTCACTCGGTAAGACTTTACTGTTAGTTTAAATCAGTTATATTGTTGAATAGAGCTCATTGAAATCTTTCTTTTGCACATAAAATATATTTTTCTCTTACTCCACTCGTCAAAGCTATACTTATCTCCCAATGACATCAAAGCATTGTGTTAAAAAAACAACTTCAATGGGGTTATGAACTGTAAGCAATATTGGTTTCATTTGCTGATATAACTAGTAATTTCAAGAGCATATATATATATATATATATATATATATATATATATATATATATATATATATAGTCGTTCTGGAGTCCATGTATGATTCTTTGTTGGTATATCTGGTGATCTGGTGAGTCTAGTTCTCAATATATATTATATATATATATATATATATATATATATATATATATATATATATATTTGGGGGGTGATTTTTGAAGCATGAAGATGGAAACTCTGTGTGAGTTAGATATTATGTGTTAACTTTCATTTTATTTCATTCAATATTTCAAGGATGTGATTCCTCTTTTTCAAGAATTTCTAGACTGGCTGACTGGTGCGGTCATTGGCGCTTTTATAGATAAGAATGTTAATTTATAAATATAAAATTGAGAAAAAAAATATCAACTCTCATAGCGTTCAACCGTTATTACCCGAAAAGAAATGTATCTGAGTTTAACTAAGGAATTACACATAGTTAATCGTAGGGTAGGTCCTGATGAAATCATGTGGATTGAAACCATGGTACACACTTAACTTTTTTCCTCTACTAATATTATTATTACTGCTCTGTTTTTAATATATTGAGCACTTTTGAATTAATATACTGATGCCACTGCAACAGAAACCTCAAAGCAGCAATTGGATACTATATATATATATATATATATATATATATATATAAGTAGTCAAACAATGTTTGAAATGGCGAAGGCCGATAATTTGTGGGAGATTATGTGCTTAATTAAAGTCATACCTAATTTTGTTAATTAATTAATCATAATTAAATGAATTAGGCGTGCATATCGGTTTAAATGTAAAGCGTAAACAAATCGAGAAAAAGTCGATCTCTGTATGTACATTTCAGTCTATCAGGCCTCATCAGAAGAGCTATAGACAGGGCAGTGCTTTGTGCGTGATTCGAACCCTACCCTATACCCTATATATATATATATATATATATATATATATAAGATGGAAGCACATTGTGTAATGGTTAAAGTCGTAGGAAATGGACTAGTCGACCAGAGTTCAAATCCTGGATGTTGCATTTCACTTAACGCTAATACCCTTGGAAAGGTATGAATCCTACTCTCCCTCCAGCTATGGGTAAATAGTAGGGCAGACTGGGCTCTTTAACCTTGGTTAGGCAATCAGTCTAGGAGAAGGAAAACTCTGAATTCAAACCTGTTGAACTCCACTTAAGAAATTGACCTTGCGTCATATCCAACTTGTGCAGAGGGGTTGGTAAATATATATATAAGATGAACAAAAGTAATAAGACAAATAGGAATATTTCTTTTATGTTATTTATTTTTTGATTGTTCTCAATTAGTTTTGACCCAAGGTCAATGTGTGGAGAAAAAGTTCTTATGAAAAAAAAAAAGATTTTAGAAGGTTTTTTAAAAAAAGTTTTCAAATTAATTTATAAGCCCAATTGCTTATGAATAGAGTAAATGTAAGAAACCTTTTTTTTCCTTCAAAGAGAAAAAATGTTGCTTGTGATTTTATAGTTATTTACTAAGCTTAACTTAGATGTGGCACAAGGCCTAAAGTATGGGGCACTCAGTGAGAATCGAACTCACTTACAAGGGTCTGTGAATCTAGCTTGCTAACCATTACACCACGTGAGGTGCATGTGATTGTATATGTGAACAAGCAAAACTAATTCTGTAAGCAAGTACATTTTTAATAGCCAAGTCATATCATCAAAAAAGTAATTTGGATTGACAAAATATTCTATCTTTCCCAGCTAAAAAGTGAAAAACAGAAAGACACTATAAAATAGGGGTACCCACACTTTTTCAGCTTGCGAATTACTTGAAAAATTATGTTGGCATCCTTCCATCTACAAGAGATGATGGAGTAGTGACCAATTTTTTTTTCCAGAACTACATAGCCTGGGCGGGTTCATATGGAGGACGAGCTGCAAATCCCCCTCTCCACACTGCCACTGTGATCCAAAGGAAAGGTAAGGAACCAATGCAGTTTGGAGTGGTAGTGTTGCAGGAGTTGCTGGGTAGCACAGGATTTCAGCATCACTCTACTTTAGGGACTCCGGCTCCTGATTTGTATATATAGTTTTTATATATGCATATGTATATATAGACACACAGACATACACACATATTTCAAAATTATATACCAGTAATAAAAAATGTACTCAGTATACTTTATATATACAATAAATGTTCATGTACTTGGCATCGCAGGCATGAACCCTTACGGCATGATACAATTTAATACATTTCTGGTCACTAGGAACCACAAGGATCTGGGTTTGATACCAGCTCTTGCCAACTTAACGGATGAGTAGCACAACTTCTGTGCAGTAAAGTGGGAGCTGGTGGTAGGTGTGGCACACCCTCAAATGCAAAAACAATCTGGTCTAGCACTAACAAAAAGGGGGATAGACTCCTTCACTGCCAGGCTGATACCGATAATAGGCCACCCTGCTTATTTTACTTTTTACCTTACTCTGATAACTTGCACTGAATGAAGTCAGCCAGGGTTGCATAGTCCGGACGGTAACTGACGGTAACCAGCCTCACATAGGCTTCAAGGTGGAACAACAGTACTTGGGGCAAAGGCTGACTCACATAAATAAAGTAGCACCTGCCAAAAGGAAGATAGATGTTAAGATAACATCTAAATTCTTTTTTTTATTCTTTTTTATTTATTTATTTATTTATTTTTTGAATGTCGTTTGATCTACCCTTGCTGCCTTTATTGGACATTCTTGCTATAAAACAATGGTTTCAAATAAACTTTATGACTGACAGGCAAAAAAAGTAACAATTAAAATTTGATTAGAGGTAATAAAATCTGCTAGAGAAAGTCAAAATGTGGCAGGCGGAGGGGGGGGGACATGAAACATTTCCTGTTGATTCTACATTTGAAGTTTTTATGGAATCAACAATTGTTTCTCTTGACAGAATGTATTTAATGTCTAGAGGTTAGGGAATTGTCTTCATTGTATTTTCCTTTTGTGTGTATCTGTTTAAGAGGGGGTGGGGGTGGAGGGACATTGTTCTATTAAATATAATTTTTAAACAGATCCATAAACATTTTGTGCATATTTGTTTAAGGAGACTTTTGGCACAGTCCTATCAAATATGAATAATTTTTATACAGATTAACCCATAGATGGGATCCAAACAGGAATTATCACTTTGAGTCAAAGTGGACCTGGCAGTAATGGCAATGAAGTTCTACTTTTCACTCCCTAGATCTCCAGAACTGGATCCTCATCACCAGATGCAGTTTAGTGTTGTACCCAGGACACCCCTGGGGGCGGGGGCTTACCCATCTGCAGGGGATACAGTCAGTGTGTTCTAAGCCCTGCTTTAAGACAAAGTGAGATTTATATATATATATATATATATATATATATATATATATATATATATATATATATTCTAAGTAAAAAGTAAAAAAAAAAAAAACAGATATGAGCTAGATGGAGCTACCATTGCCATTTGCCTAAGTTCACTTGCATTACACAGGTTGTTGCATAATTGAGGAGTACCCTGTTAATTATGCATGGTTAGTGTAGGAATTTATTTAAATTTAAAATAATAGTTACAGAGATTTTGATTGATGTCAACCTTAATGTGACTTCCTCTTCCTTTTTGTGAGGCAAGCGTGAGAGAGAGAGTTTAGTTCTAATTAGTCTCTAGCTAGCCGTCAAAGAATGAGGACACAACAGTGCGTCTCGTTTGGGGCTAATTTCTCACTGCGCAATTGAGTGGTTTGGACCAAGAAAAAGAAGTAAGACTCAAATAAAATACATTTGAATTCACCAAAGAAATGTCTTGTGTTGTTAACTAAAAACAAAGTAACAATGTAGGATGTCTCAGCCAACCCAGAAACAATTAAGAAGAAGAAGCCATCCTGAATAAGATAAATAGATAATCAGCCCAAGTAAGAAAAGCTACTACTCAGATAGACCAAGCAAAGAAGAAGCTACAGAAAAGATAAGTACACTACAAGATTAAGATGTATACGGTCACAGCTATACTAATACGTCAAATAGATCTGAGAACAAACTAGCAACCCAGGATATCTCAACCAGAATCTTAAGAAACCAGACAGATCCTGAATAAGATAGACATCTTGAGTAAAAAAACCTGCTACCCAGATCAAGCTATATGAATAAGAAGATAGATACCAGCACAAGTTAGAAGAGCAACTCAGCCCAAGCTACTACAGAAAAGCTAAGAACACTATGAGAATAAGATGTATATGGCCACGGACCTAAGAAAAAGAAGTAAGACTCAAATGAAATACAAGTGAATTCACCAACGAAATGTCTTGTGTTGTTAACTAAAAACAAAGTAACAATGCAGGATATCACAGCCATCCTGAATAAGAAGAAGGAGCCATCCTGAATAAGAAGAAGGCCATCCTGAATAAGAAGAAGGAGCCATCCTGAATAAGAAGAAGGAGCCATCCTGAATAAGAAGAAGGAGCCATCCTGAATAAGAAGAAGGAGCCATCCTGAATAAGAAGATGGAGCCATCCTGAATAAGAAGATCCTGAATAAGAAGAAGGGGCCATCCTGAATAAGAAGAAGCCATCCTGAATAAGAAGCCATCCTGAATAAGAAGAAGGAGCCATCCTGAATAAGAAGAAGGAGCCATCCTGAATAAGAAGAAGGAGCCATCCTGAATAAGAAGCCATCCTGAATAAGAAGATGGAGCCATCCTGAATAAGAAGATGGAGCCATCCTGAATAAGAAGATGGAGCCATCCTGAATAAGAAGATGGAGCCATCCTGAATAAGAAGATGGAGCCATCCTGAATAAGAAGATGGAGCCATTCTGAATAAGAAGATGGAGCCATTCTGAATAAGAAGATAGCCCAAATAAGAAAAGCTGCTATTCAGACAGACCAAGCTAAGAAGAAGCTACAGAAAAGCTAAGTACACTATGAGATTAAGATGTATATATATACACAGGTATATTAATACATCGAATGCAAGAAAGTGAATATGTAACAAGGTAACAGTTTAAAATATGGGAGGTATCTGACTGACCATGAACTAAAATATTAACACTGTTAAATACTGTGAAATAGTTTGATACCGACATCAAAAAACCAAAGGTATCAGTTTGCCCAGATTACTTTTAATAAATTGAAACACAAAATTTAACTAATATTTTTAGTTTAATATTTCTTATTTTAATAATAGACAATTACATTCATTAAAACCAATATTCTTTTTTTTATGTGGAGTGAGGGGCGCTAACAAACCAACTTTTGACCCATCCTGTATATCTCAGATAATAGTAGGAAAACAAAGTTTAAAAGACACTTAAAAACAGATTAAAAAATTATAATCTATACTAGCCTATTATTTCACTGAGTATTCGCTAAGATAAAAAAAAATGTAGTAGTTATAAGCTTATTGCTTTTCTGCAATTCAATAATAATGATAATAATGAAATTATTACATACAGTTCTCAAGTGTACTACAACTCATCAAAAGTACATAGAATAATGTGCTAATGTCAGGAAAATGAATAGCATACGGATTTTTATTACGGTCAAGTCATGCTGAAAGCAACGGTTCTGGCTATATGACTGAAGTTAAGCAATGATGAGTGTTTAATACTTAATTGGGTGACCACTTAAGCAATCACAGGTACTGTAATCAACTTAAGTTCTTTGTTTATTAAAAATGACTTTATTTGACATTAAATGACCCAAAAAGGGTTGATATGCCGTAAAACAAAAACAACCAACCATCAAAGGTGATTTATTGTTATTGTTCCATTAATTGCTTAGACTAGGATCTTCATCTTTGTTGTTTTGATTATTACATTTTAGCCAGTGAATTCTTGTACTTTCAAGAAAGAGTGTGGGTTGAAATGCAGTGACCAAAACATCAAAGATGAGGATATTACCGATAACATACTAGAAATTTTTCAGATACTTGAACCTCTTCTTGGTCTTCAGTAGTGTCTGTGATTGGATCTTTGTTAGAGAGAGAGAGAGAAGACTCATTCTGGTCGCTGGTGTGCTGAGCAATTATATTTCAAGTAATTAATAATAATAATAATAATGATAATAATTATACTTAAGTTTCAAATTTTGCTAACATAAATAATTCTATTCAATAATAATCATTTATTTGCACTCTGTTGTATGGTTTCATGTATTTTTATCATATACTAATACAGGGTGGTAGCACCTGTTAGGGTCCCATCTATAGGTTAAATAGAAAAAACACGAATTTAAAAAAATGTGTTAAAAAAAATTTTGAAAAATTTGAATACCCATCAAGAATAAATAAAAAACATATTTGGCATAAAATAACCCAACAAGGGTTGACATGCTGTAAAATCTAATCAAACACTAATAATATAAAAAAAGATCTATCTGAATCATGAATGGGACTCTAAAAAGGTACTAATTTGCAGAGAATGCAGACAGTGTATTCTATTATCAAAAATTCCAAGAAATTCAATTGTATGAAAAACTTCTAGCATGAGGATACTAGCCTAATTTATTCAACCTTTTTCACTTAAATTTAATTTAAATGTTTACTGTTTTTCTTGAAAAAAGAAAAAAAAACAACAAATGTTGAATTTGAGTTTTTAAGTTTACCATTAAAAAAATGAAAAATAGAAGTGAATATGTTTTTGAATTACAACATTAATAAAAAAAAGTCATTTAAGAATTTTGCTATAAGTTAATGTTATAATTAAATTCAATAATTTTTTTTTTAGATAATGTAAAAACAGTAAAAAAACATTTTTGAAGAGTAATTTTTTTGTAGGTACTTCTATAAGAAGTATATTTATTAAAAAAAATTGAGCATAAAAATACTCACTACTTCATTTCTAAACAATAAAACAAATAGAATAAAATAAGTTAATTTCAAGTTTATTTTGTTTCATGTCAATGTCATATTTTGTTCCAAAATTCATATTTGTTTTTCTTGTGTTTTTTTTTTTTTTTTTTTTTTTTTTAAGGTAGTGAAAATGATCCACTACCAGAAAAGAACACATTTTTTTCAATTTTTTCCCAATAATACAATTGACTAAATACTCCAGTTCATGAATAATATCGCTTCTCCCACACAAACTAATCTTTTTTAAATTTCAAGAATGGGATTTAGTTTGCTGTGTAAAATTCATCACTTCAGGAAGTTCTAATAATACCCCCTCCGACCAAAAATAATTATTTTTCTTCAATTTTTTCCATATTTCTTTTACTCAAGCATACCAGATCACAAATGCACAAAATAAATATGAAGAAAAAAAAAAGATTTTGGTCACAGGGTATTACTATATTTACAATAGCAAATTGAACCCCTCTTAAAAAAAAAAAAATCAAAAAAAAAAATCTTTTTACCATTTTTTTCTCTTGAAAATCTGCTTTTTTTTAACATGATTTATTTCTTTGTTATAATTAAGAAATTCATATAAATTTTTTTTTTTTTTTAGTTTAGACTTAAGGAAAAAAATTAAAATAAGTGACAATTTACTATTTTCAATTTTTTTAATAAAAGTTTAAAGAAAGAGGGAGGTGCTGTCCGTATCCGTGTCTAATTTTTGGCAATTAGTGATTAAAACAAACAAATTTATCTTCTTTGCTTAATTATTTCAGTATGTAGTATTTATCCAACCCTCCCACCATGCTGGATGTGACACAAGGTCAGTTTGATATGAGAAGCTGGAAGGAAGTAAGTAAGTCTCTTGGGAGCAGTGCCAAAAATAGCTCAGTTCCATTGGCATTCACCTTTTGTGATGCCCCAGGTGCTGGGCAGTATACTTACCCTTACCCCTTTAGATGAGAAGGGGGAAAGTACTGTCTGGGGTGCAAGACCCCTGAAGCTGAGCCAATTTATTTTATACACTACCCAGCATGGATGCCAGGAGACGTGAGGATTTAAATTCTATTAAAAAAGAAAAAAAAAAAGTGTAGACTGATATGAAAAATATCCCCCACCCCCCCAAAAAAAAGAATATACCTTTGAACACATGCTATGATCTGTTTGATTTGGGAAATGAAAACTTTCATTAAAAATATTCATATTAGTAAAAAAAAAAAAAAAAAAAAAAAAAAAAGTCATTGGGGTGGCCTAATGTTGGTATCAGCCAGACGAGAGAGTATATCCCCTTTTTACTAGCACTAGACCAAGGAGATTAGGGTTTTTTTGCATCTGAGGTGGAGCGCCACACCTACCATCAGCTCCTCACTTTACCACACAGATCCCTGTGCTACTCATGCGCCGAAGTTGGTGAGGGTCGGTATCAAACCAGGAACCTTGTGGTTCCTAAGAGTACACTCAACCGACTGAGCTAAAACTGTAACCCAGTAAAAATCTCACATCTTATTATAATGGAGAATCAGTGTCTGTATCTGTAACTAAAACTATGTCACTGCTTACATCACAATACACTCAGGAATTGTGTAAGTTTATCAATTAGTATTTGATTGATAGTCAATGTCATTAATATATAGAATAAATCTTAATTAATGATGGCTCTCTAAAAGACTGAGTTAGATTTGCCTCAAAACAGGCAATGTTATTCATGCTTTTAAAATCCAGCAAAGGGTCTTATATATCATAAGAAATAATGGTTTACATAATATATGGTGTGGTTAATTTGCATACTGGTTTTAACAAAACCGGGTTTAATAAATAATTACTTTGTGTTTTTGATTTCTAATATTATTGTTTTATTCTCCCACATATCAAAATCAATCCGATGAATGATTTTATATAGAAACCAATTAAAATAAATGTATCTTTTTATATGCATTCTTATCTAATTTCGTTAATCTAATTTAATATGTTCCATTACATTAAAGCTTAAATACTTATGCCCAGAGGGTGCATATTCTTGCTAGTCATAGCAATACTCTTAGAGAATAAAGCAATTTCCAGTCCAACATGCAATTTTGTGGATTCCACATTCTAAGCTGCACATAATTTCTTAGTCATCCAAATTATTGATATATATATATATATCATCATCAAGTCAAGCTGGCAGCATGGATATCCATGACTCCCTCTCTCAACCACTAGGATTCCTTCCTTAAGGATCATGGGCCTCCATCCATGACCAACAAGTAGCCCCATTATGGAGATTTTACCTCTCTGCAGCCGGTGTATTCTTCTGCCCCTGTTAACAGGGCAAACCGGGACAGGTATTGCAGTGAAGTCATTACAGGGAGGACTGGTGTGCTAAGAATTCTTTTTGTAAATTGGTTTACCTGCATACCTATGTAAGTAATTGTATGTGTGCATATATAGAATGGGGAGGGGGTTAAGTATCTATCCCTTTCCACCTTATTGTGGTGCATCCTGAAATTGTAAGTAAGTACGTATTTACCCAACTCCTTCACCACACACAGGATGTGACACATGGTCAACTTTTAAGTTGTAGCTGGTTTGAATTCAGAGTTTTCCTTTCCTTTCTTTCTTTGTTTAATGGCATATCAACCTTCAAGGGTTATTTCATGCCAAATTCATCCTTCTAGAAGAAAAATAGTGGTACTATTTAACCCATAGCTGAGGAGGGAGATTAAAGGTTCATACCTTTCCCAACGGTATTAGTCCAAAAGTGAACGTAATAGTGTGACTGGAGTTCAAACACACAATGATATTGCAGTCCAGCATATTAGTCAATACGTCATGGGGACCCTATCGTTTTCCTTCTCCTAGACTGTTTGCCCTACCAAGGTTAGAGAACCCAGGTCTGCCATACTTTTTTTGTTTATCAAACCTTCTACCCTGAGCAGAATGTGACAAGGTTCAAATTCAGAGTTTTCCTTCTCTTAGACTGTTTGCCTTACCAAGAGAACCCTGTCTGACGTACTATTTAGTCATAGCTGGGTGGGGTGGGGGGATATATTGATTCATGACATTCAAGGGAATTAGCACAAAGTGAAACACAAACAGCCTTGTCCAGGATTTAAACTGTTTACCAATTCCATTGCCTACGACAATAACCATTACACTAGCATCCTCGTAGGATGTAGATAGATAGTTACAACGATATTATGCAAATAAATCTATTTAAATTTTATCTGTGTGCCAGATCTGACGGTCTTGGATGACCCTACCAGAAACTTGAATTCCTGACGCCATGGCTCTGACACTACTAAGTTTACGTAGCCCTTCCGTAATGAGGAGGGGTTGGACTTTAGAAATAATGTGCTAGATTGCCGTTTAGCAAATAGCTTCCTCCACCCTTTTATAAGTTTTGTTTTTTGTCCTGCAGGGTGTCTAGCCACCCTCCTCATCATATAAAATCTGTGGGGTTACCGGTTTATTCACCGATGATCTGGCTATTTTAGTCATTTATTTACACTAGTACAAGTGCAATGTAAAAATAGATTTTTGAAACATATTGCCGAGGGGTGGGAGTAAAAAATTCAATGTCAGCGAGTTTGTACCCTAAGTAAGTAAAATCATCAAATTCATTAAAGGATTAAAAAATAAAACAATTTGAAATGTAAACTTTAAATATGTATTAAAATAAAACAAACTATATATATATATATAGATATATAATACCAGTCATGTATTTATTAAAACTTGTTTTAAAAAACAATGAGGACTGTCTAATGTTGCATGTTCAAATTTTGAGTGTATTTATTCTATGTTATGACGATTTTGGGTAATGTGACGTAAGCAGTGACGTAATTTTTGTTACAGACAAAAAAACGGAAGTGAATCTCCATTATTAATAGAGATTAGTATTGTTGTTTTTAACCTATTTTAACTGGTTTGCTCTCCAGATCTCATTCAGTTAATATATGATAACTAAATAGAAACTTTAAAAGTCAATATCAACTTGACAAATTATTACTGTGTGGGAAGGGGTAATGAATTGTATGGTAGAAGAGTATACCTGGTACAAGTTTATATAAAAAGAAGGAACAAAAAAAGGGGGGGGGAGAAAAAAAAGTGTAAAAAATAAAATTCAAGTCATCATTTACTTAACTGGAAGAAGTGGTAGTCAGAAATAAATAAAATTTCTTAAAATAAATCTATTAATAATGGAGATTCAGTCTCTATTTGTAACCAAAACTACATCACTGCTTACGTCATATTACTCAAAATCGTCAATACATAGAATAAAGAACAATCTTGTATTATATACACTCAAAGTTTGAGTATGCAACCTTAGCCAGTAGTCATTGTTTTTTTAAAACAAGTTTTAATAAATACATGTCCAGTATTATATATCTATATATAGTTTGTTTTATTTTAATATATATCTAAAGTTATCTAATGTATAGAGTTTTGAGAAAATTATTTACAAACAAGAAATAGTCATAATTTTATTACACAATGAAATTTGGAGATTTTGTTTAACTATTCAGTTTTTACTCCTTTAAAAATTTGATGATTTTACTTATAATACAAAACCTTTCACATTGGATTTTTGACTCACATTCCCTTTTCAAAAATCAATTTTTACACTGCCCACAGAGCGTTTTTTGTTGTTTTTATTTGCTAGTAATTTAACTTAAAATTATATATATATATATATATATATATATGTATATAATTATATAGTGATTGCCACTTCTTCAAGGAAGAACACCATTTCTACAGAGTTCAGTTGTGAGCACGCAAGTGGCTCAGAAGTCCAGCTTTGCTTTTACACCTCCTGTTGCCTAAAAGACACATAAGACCCCCGGCTTTTACTAGTACACACACGTTTTTTACGTGGTCGTCCGTCACCATGGGACTGCATATGACTCAAGAGACCAGTCCGTGACAGGCAAACCCTGCCACACAGACTACATGTATGGTCAGACTTGAATATATATATATATATATATATATATATATACATATACACACACACACACACTTTTATGTATCACTGCAAAAAAGAGACAACAAAAAATAAAATAAGATAAAAAGAAATTACTTTCTTTTTGTCATGGTGTTCTTAAGATCCCCTTCCTCCGTCTACAAACAATAAAGAAGCAAGGGAGATAACCTTAACTTGCTTACTCATCAATTGCTTCTCTTTGTAACAATAATTAACGTCTTACACACACACACACACACACACACACACTTCAGTTATGAAGTGCCTATTAAGTTTAAAAGACATTTCGGACCAAGTTACCTTTAAGCACCCCAGGGTGGATTCAGGAGGACATGTTTCACTTTGCACCGTCAACATCCGATTGTTTGTTAGTGGTTAGGTTTAGCAGTTAGTTTTATAATTAAAAAAAAAAAAAAAAAATGCGTCTAAAAATCATCTGGTAACAAACAACCGGATGTTGACTGTGCAAAGCGAAACATGTCCTCTGAATTCAAGTCGCCCCTGGGTGCTTAAAGGTAACTTGGTCCAACATTTCTTATCCAACCCTCCCACCCCACTGATGCTCAATAAGTAATGAAGAATTTTGTCCAAAAAGAGTTCATGATTTGTTCATGTATGTAAGTTTATAAATATTATTCTAAGAGATTTTCTTTTTCAAATGATTGATTTGAAATCTCCAAAAAGGACAACTGATATAAAATTTCCACTTATTTACTCACAAGAATTACTTTTAATTTTAGTTAAAAGTTTACAAAGTTTTCCTCATCAATAAATTTTAAAAAAAAATCTAATTCTAATTCATTTAAGCCTGTAGAGAGGACTAGTGTCAGTATCAGCAGAACAACGAAGGAGTCTATCCCCTTTTTGCTAGCACTAGACCAGGGAGATTATTTTGTATCCGAGATGGAGCACTACACCTACTGTCAGCTCCCAGATGCTTTTACTGCACAGATCAGATTACCCAACCTGTGCTACTCATGCACTGAGTTGGCAAGAACCAGTATGAAACCCAGAACCATGTAATTCCTGGGTGAATGCTCTACCAGCTGAGCTAACCAGCCCTAATTCATTTGATACGTTAGATTTCTACATCTTCTGGGAAGTAAAAGAAAGTATTATAAGCTGTAATAGAATTGGAATTCTTATTAAAAATTTCAGGAAAAATCCAAGAAAATGAAAACAACAATGGCCATCAAGTTTAAGTGGACTTATTAATATCGCTTAAGCACACCTAAAAAAAAAAAAAAAAAAGATCTAATCTGACTAATATGAAAACCTTGAGCACCTTTTTCATCTCCATCTTTCTAACACACGTGGGCATGCCTACAAAGTCAGAAAACAGCACTGCTCACGTGACTTTCGGAAACATTTTTTCACGCTCAGAGTTGCGGAGACATGGAATAAACTGCCCGCGTCTGTTGTAGGCTGCCGAAGCACTGAGTCTTTCAAAGCCTCCATGCTTCCTGTAGTCCGCCGACACTATACCTGATGCCACTCTCCACATACATATGCACTACACACGCACACATACATACATGCATATTACTACTGTAAATTGTTCATGTTCCTGACACTAATACATTATTCTGTGTACTTGACATGAGACTTTGATGAGTTGTGGTGCACCTGAGCACTGTACACAATAAATTTCATTATTAAAAGAGTATCTGAAGTTCATTCGTACTTCAAATTTTAACAAAGCAAAACAAAGCAATAAAAAAAAATTTTTTTTAAAGATCAAGAAACAACCAAGTCAGTCAAGGTACCAATGTATAACTATATAGAAACTTTTTTAACATTTTTTCTTAAGTTCTCATGTTGGGAGAATCCAAAATATTAGAGATTATTAAAAAAAATGCTGTCTAATCATGAAAAGCAAGTGAATGAGTTGGTAGATTGAAAAACCTAATCTGACATAATTTTATCTGTCTCATGACACTGAAAAAAAATCTGTTTTATTTATAGCAAAAAAAAAAAATTGATATTAGTTATAAATACTTTACTTGTTACTTTAACTATTTTTTTTCTCATCAAAAATCTGTCAGAGATTTGTGGAGAGTTTTATTTGGTTTGGTTTGTTTTACGGCATATCAACCTCAGTGGGTCATTTAATGCTGATAAAGTTTTGAAATAAATCAATTCTTAATGGATAATACAATTTAATTTATCAACTCATGTTTTTCTATTTAACCAATACATGGGACCCTAACAGGTACTACCACTCCGGGTCAGAGTGGACCAGGGAGCAACGGTGATGAAGGGGTGCTCCACATTCCCCAAACCTCCAAAACTGGAACCTCACCATCAGATAGAGTTTAACGTCATTCCCAGGACATGTAGACCCGCAGCCACCACCTTCTAGCACCCATATGATAGTTTTATTTGTGATAACCAAATGACTACAAACTATCAAATTATGATCTCACCATTATTTGCATCATTTTATAATGATGCAATTAATGATGCGGTCATGATTTAATAGTCATGATGTTTAAATAAATAACACACACACAACTTTTAGACATTGATTTCTGCAAATAATTTATAACCCCTTTATTTTATCAAATTTTTAAAGAATGTCCATCTAGACTCATCATTGGCATTACAGTCTCAGAAGACTACCGTAAATCCTCGAGTATAGTCTGCCCTTGAGTATAATACACAGGGGATTTTTAGGGGGCTGTACCTCTGAAAAAATGCATCTGAATAAACATTGCCAGACAACAAATAGAAACTTGGACATTGCTTAGAAAATATTTTTTCATTTTTAACCTCGTATATAGTATGTACTAGGGATTTTGACCTTTAAATTTGGCATTATACTCAAGGATTTATGGTATATATTTCTCGTGCTCCTTATAATGCCTTCTGTAACTGTAAAGGCCAATGTTTGAAAAACAGCCCTGACCACAGATGTTGCATGTGAAGGCTGTCTCTGAAGATGTTGATGTGCCAGTACTCTGTTGCCATCGCTTTCTCCTGGACCTCTTGGCTTCATGGTGTTGCGCCAGGGTGACTTCAGACATAAATAGCCCACTATGGAGGGCCTGCCACCACTGAAGGAGGTCCTGATGATTACATCTGGACTATGACACAAAATTTTAGGACACACATATTTTCTGGAGCCCATTATTCAACAGCAAATTTCAAATTATATATATTTACCAACCACTCCACACTAGTAGGATGTAACACAAGGTGAATTACTTAAGCAGAGTTTTCCTTCTCCTAGACTTGTTGCCTAACCAAGGTTAAAGAGCCTAGTCTGCCTTACTATTTACCCATAGCTGGTGGAAGGATCATCATCAGGTTGAGCTGACAGAACATATCCATGACTCTCTCTCTCTCTCCAGCCATCCCTATTGGTCATTACTCCTGGGAGGTTTTCTGCGCAGCATCCAAAGCCGATTGATGTAGGTTTTTTGCTGGTCAGCCTACACTGATATGTCCATGTGTAGGTGTACACAGTAAAATGTTACTTACACATTCACCCTTACTTCTCCAGCAGTGTCCAGCATGTATGGCTCTGATGGTTTTTGTGATAGGGGTCAAGTGGCCATACAGCTGCTTTTTTGTGGAGTGCTGCTTCCAGGATTTGTTCAAAAGAGCACACAGCATCCTTGTGTAGCTCCCATCTAGCCTTTTCTTTGAGCACTTTGTTAGAGTTCAAATGGTGCAGCCATACAGTAGCACTGATACAACTATGGCTTGGAAGAATTTCCACTTTATCTTATCAGTGAGATCAGATTTCCATATGATCAATAATCTGTCTATAGCTGTCCATGCCTTTCCTATGTGTACATTGACTGTAAATGAGATATTACTACCCAAGTATGTAAAATGGTCTACTAATTTTAGAGGCTTGCCATCCAATGTGGTGACATCTCTATCCTGTTTAAAATACATTAACTCAGTTTTATCTGAGTTCAAAGAGGTCAATGACTCTTGCCGTCTTCACTAGCAGTGATTTGGCTTGTGCAGGTGTACTTGCAAGAAGCGCTAGATCATCTGCAAAGTCCACATCTGTAATAGTCTTTGCGGGATATTGCCAGCTTCTCTGGAGAAAGAATAGTTGGGTGCACATCTTTCCCAGGGTATTAATCCGTTATTTAACCACTTCACAGACTGTTAAACAACATGTTATAATATTCTATATGTATTTACCAACCCTTCCGCATGAGCAGGATGTGACACAAGGTCAATTTTTAAAGTGGAGACCAGCTTGGTAACCATTATACCCTGATAGGACGTACCTGAATATTATAGGTATGACAATGCACTATTTTTTTTTTAACAGTGTATATATGATATCAATTATTTGTAACACCCAGTATATTCTCTTTTCTGTAATATCTGTACCAGTAAAGGAAAATTAATTAATTAATTAATTAATAAAATGAAAAAATAAATAATAATAATAATAATAATAATAAAGAAGCTGCTCCTTACTTCAAAATCTTTATTATATTCGTTTCAATAGCAGTATTAGTACCAAATTTATGCTGTGAACTGAACTGCAGTTACCTCCCTTTAATAATAAATAAACAGCTGTTTAGAGAGAAAGAAAGAATTTAGGCATCGATAATATAAAATAATATGCAGAATTCTCAATAAAAGACAATTTCAGAGATTTTTTTAGAAGCTTTTGTTGTTTTTAATTGTAAATAAACCTTAAAAAATAAATAAATAAAAATAACAAACAAAAAAGAAAGAGTTCTGTATAAGTCTTTTTATGTACTAAATCTTTGGAAGCATCAGTATTATAGCTTATCACCCGTGGGTTGAAATTTGAATTCACAACAGGAGAAGCCAAATAAATTTCAATTTTAGACTTTTACTCTCTCTCTCTAACATATATATATATATATATATATATATATATATATATATAATCCAAACATTATCCAATAATTGATGAAAATTATGAATGAAAAACAAGGTTTAAATTTTTGCACTGTTAAATCAATTGAAATTTAATGTAGCCAAAAACAAGTTATGACTAGAGGCTTTTTAAAAAATTCTATGAAAAATCAATTGACGTTCTGATTTTCACGAAATTTTCCATAATTATTCACCTTTTGATGTAAATATGTCTGAAATAGGTTTTTCCTAAAAATATATTAGGGGAAATATTTTTTTTTACGAGGTCTCCCCCTTCCCATCATATTTTATGAAATATGAAAAAATGAACTGACAAAAAATGCTTTTTACTTTTTTTCTATAAAGATAAGAGTCTGAATAATTATATCAGAAGATTTTTATAAGTTTCAATGTGAGAGCTTTTTAGTAAAAGAACCATGAATACAGAATTCTAAAAAAATATCAATAAAGAAATTGACCTGTTGATAACGATCAGTAATTTTCCCCCAATCAGATAATTTGATCTTTGAATTAACTGTTTTTCTTTGTAACAACTCTTTATGTTCGTTTTTTCTTTTTTGCGAGTTTTAAAAAAAAAATATTTGCGTTTCTTCCTTCAATATGGCCTAAACTGATCATGTGACCTATTTTGGTCATACCTTATATATATATATATGACAGAATGTGTCAAATTAAGTTCAAAGTAACTGTTGCTACAAATGATTTTGCCTCCAAGCAGAGAAACAAAAACTGTAATAAATCTATTTACAATGGATATGTTTATTTTAAGTTTCATGACAGATAAATTAAAAGTGTGAGGGGAGGGCAGGTAGGAGGGGAAATAATGACAATCTCAATATAAAATCTTATTTAGAAAATGACAAATCTAAAAATAAAACATTGTTGTAAATGAATTAAACCTGTTATTTGAATTTGAAAAAAAAATTGATTGGTGGGATTTCACGGCATGTCAACCCTTGTTGGGTTATTTTATGCTGACAAAGTTTTCATTCTTGTTGGGTATTCAATTTTTTTTTTAAATACATTTTTTAAAAACTCATTTTTTTAATCTATTAACCCATAGATGGACCTTAACAGGTACTATTACTCCAAGTCAGAGTGGACCTGGGAGTAATGGCAATGAAGGAGCTCCAGAATTGGAACCTCATCACTAAATCCAGTTTAACATCATACCCAGGACACTAAGACCCTTAGCCACGCCCTTCTAACACATATATGCTTTATGGAAGCGTGTGGTTTAATGGTTAAAGTCATGGGAAATGGACTCGTCGCCTCGAGTTCAAATCCTGGACATGGTAATTGTGTTTCACTTAGCGCTAATACCCTTGGGAAAGGTATGAATCCTACTCTCCCTCCAGCTATGGATAAATAGTAGGGCAGACTAGGCTCTTTAACCTTGGTTAGGCAACTGGTCTAGGAGAAGGAAAACTCTGAATTCAAACCTGTTGAACTGCGCTTAAGAAATTGACCTTGTGTCACATCCTGCTCATGCGGAGGGGTTGGTATATATATATATATATATATATATATATATATGATAAAAAGGGTTGGGGATTAGCCATGAGCGTAATAGGGCAGAGGAAGCTTTTTGCTTAACAGCCACCGGGCACATTATTTCTAAAGTTCAGCCCCTCCTCATCGCAGCAGGGTAAACTTGGTAGTGTCAGAGCCATGTCAGAAACTTAAGTTCATGGTAGGGTCACTCAAGGTGGACAGGTCTGGCACCCAGTGGTATAAGGACCACAAACTGGCCAAAGAAGCTCTGGCAAAAACCCAAAGGGCATCTCCACAATCATCAGGAATCAACAGTTTTTGGCGTACTTGTCACTATCTGTGGAAAATCTGCAGCAAACAAGGGCATCTTTTTCCTTTGACCAGGCGGGATATGCATGTGGGGTTTGGGGACTGCTTGTGAATTTCATATACCTTTCTTACTCCTTCCATGAATTTACCACAGGTGAATTTGTTGGTTGGAGCCGGCTCAACCAACCTACAGTTAATACCATAGTAGTAAAAGTAGGGTTGGGACAATCATATAGGTGGTAGGGCTTGATGTGACAAGCCAATTGATCAGAGGGGGCCTCTCTGACCGCCTGTCTAGGCCTAAGTAAGGGCCAAAGAGGAATGTTGTGTGTCACGGACCACCAGGATTCTTTCCTTAATCATCACTAGTTGCTACCCACAGTCAATAGGTGGCCCTATTGGGGGTGATTTTACCCCAAAGCAAAGGTGCAGTCAGCATATTCTACTGCCCCAGTTGACAGGGCAACAAAAAATTTGGACAGGAATATATTAATAAATACAAAAGACAAGAATAGTATGTGTGTGTGTGTGTGTGTGTGTGTGTGTGTGTGTGTGTATAACCTCAGATAAATTTAAAGAAAATGATCATATATATATATATATATATATATATATATTTACCAAATGCCTCCGCACAAGCAGGATGCGACACAAGGTCAATTTCTTAAGCAGAGTTTAACAGGTTTGAATTCAGAGTTTTCCTTCTAGATAGGTTACCTTGCCAAGGTTAAAGACCCAGTCTGCCCTACTATTTACCCATAGCTGGAGGGAGGTTAATTGGATGCATACCTTTCCCTAGGGTATTAGCAGCATGTGAAATGCAAACAGCTTCATCTAGGATTTGAACTCGCGTCGACAAGTACATTTCCTATGACTAACCATTATACCACACGCTTCCAAAATGATCATATATACTTTCATATCATGCTACTTTCTTATATTGGGGGTTTCCCCATATACAAGATACAAACTTTGTGTAAATAGTTGGTCAAGACTAATCCTAAGCTAACTGGTAAGCCTACAATATCCAGCTGCAAAAGATCTGAATTTAAGTCTCAGAAAGCCGCATGATACCCGAGCAGAGATGCAGATAGGTACACGTTCTGCGTCCCTGACTCACAAAAATCTAAAAGGACACAGTAAAATCATATCCATGCATCCCAGTGTTTTTCTTTTTTCCTCCTTCACCATTTCAAGCTAATGGTAAATACATTTCAATAGTTTCTTAGAAATGAATTACACAGGATAGGTTACATGGTAGGAGTTAGACGGCTTTAGTTGGGACACAAATGTTCCTGGGGATTCATTCATAGCAAATATGTGCATCCCAGGACGCACTAAATCAAAAAGCTATCAGCATCACTGCCCGAGTATATATGGTAACAAACCAAGCTAGTTGAAATAGACCGTCATTTATATTCTCACACAGTACTTAAAAAAAAAAAAAATGAAACTCATTAAATCTAAATTTAATTCAGTTGTTAAAGTTCAAAAGCTGCATTGTTGATGAAACCAAGATGATAACAAGAGGTTGAAAAATGCTCTGTAAAAGCACATCTTGTTTCAAAAAGAACAATTTCAAGCAGGACTGTGGAGTCAGAACAAAACCTCCAACTCCTACCCCTCTATTCTTGGCGCCCAGACTCCTACCCCTCTATTCTTGGCGCCCCAGACTCCTACCCCTCTATTCTTGGCGCCCCAGACTCCTACCCCTCTATTCTTGGCGCCCCAGACTCCTACCCTCTATTCACCCCTCTATTCTTGGCGCCCCAGACTCCTACCCTCTATTCTTGGCGCCCCCAGACTCCTACCCCTCTATTCTTGGCGCCCCAGACTCCTACCCCTCTATTCTTGGCGCCCCAGACTCCTACCCCTCTATTCTTGGCGCCCCAGACTCCTACCCCTCTATTCTTGGCGCCCCAGACTCCTACTCATATTTAAGTAATAAAATTAATATGGCCTACAATTAAATATAATACCATGATTTTTTTTTAATAATCCATGTATAAAGGAGTGTGCACTGTATAACTTTACAGACGAAACTAGGGCCATATGAAGTATAAATTCATCTGATGTCAGAATTGGTATAATTTTACCAACTCCAACTCTAGTGACTCTTTAATTGCTCCCGAGTGTCTCCATGACACCACACCCCTGATTTCAAGAAAGATGAATGAAACAGGTTTTTCATCAAAGCAGTGCGTTTAAAAAAAAATGTGCCAACAAAGAATGTAGTTCAAATTTCATGATGTGTCCAATGGTACTAAGTGGTTTGACCATGTTCTTTTGAGTAATGAATCAGACTTTAAGTTGTTTGTTAATGGTCAAAACACGGTCTCTGAAGGTCAAGTGAATGATTCAACCCAAAATACCCACTGACCAATGTGAGGGGGGTGGGATTATGATATGGGGGTGTTTTCTGCATCTGGTATTGGTGAACTAGTGCAATTTAATAAATTTATTGATTTTAATGGCATGTCATCTCGTCTGCACACTCCTTATAAATAGATTATTAAAAAAAAAAAAAAAAAAAAAAATCATGGTTTTACAGAGATGCTGATAAGGACGCATAAAAATCTAAAAGGATGCAGTAAAATTGTATCCATGCGTCCCAGTGTTTTTTTGTTTTTTTCTTCTCCCACCATTTCCAGCTAACTGTAAATACATTTCAATATTTTCTTGGAAATGAATTACACTGTATGTGGTACAAGGTAGGGGTTAGATGGCTTTAGTTGTTCATAGATAAAAATTACAATTTATTAAGAAACTTTAGTTGGGACCCATCAAATTCCTGAGGGACCCATTCAAATCAAATACATGCATCCCAGGATGCATTAAATTAAAAAGCTATCGGCATCATTGGTTCTATATTTATTTGTAAGCCATAATCACTTAATTACATAAGGAGAAGTTGGAGTTGGTTTTGTGTTTCAACTCCACAGCCCGGCATATTTCACCAATATTAATAAAAAAATATATAAAAGTAATTAAAAAAGACTATTTTTAAAAAAGTGATTCTATTTTTTTCTTATTTGGCTCATGTGTTTGCTAGGAATAGTTGTCAATCAGGAAACACAACTATCGTATAAAAATACTCTTTATTGAGTCAAAGATTTCTTTAAAATTATTTATTTTTAAAGCAAACAACTTTGTTCTGCCTTGTCCTAATTCTTTTTTTCCATCAACTTTTTCAACTTAAAAATATATCTTTTAGTAGCTTAGTAAGCATTAGTGCTACTATTGTTTCCTAATTAGGTTTTTTACTATAGCAAATAATAATTTCAATTAGTACTGGACCACAATATATTAAAAATTACATTTTTGACTTGGTTTGGTTTAATGGCATATCAACCCTCAGAGTTATTTAATGCCAAATCATATTTTGTATATAGGATTTGTATAGGAATAGTTTGTTTTTAAACAAATTGTTAGAGTGCGAGACAACAATCAATTTTACTTTACAGGTGTATTTTTGTAGAACTCATTTTTGATCTGTTTAACCCATAGATGGGACACTAACAGGTACTACCAGAGTGGATCTGGGAGTGATAGTGATCAAGGGGTACTCCACACTCCACGGAGCTCAAGAACAGGAACTTCAATACTAGATGCAGTTTAAATGAAATTATTGTATACAGTGCTCAGGTGTACTCCAACTATTCAAAGGTGAATGTATATATATATATATATATATATATATATATATATATAATAATATACAAATGTCAAGAAAATTAACAGTGTACAAGTCATGGTGTGTGTGTGTGTGTGTGTGGTGGTGGGATATCAGGTATGTTGGCAAATTTCAGGAAGAATGAGGGTTTTGAAGGATACAATGTCTTGGCAGCTAACAACTGATGCAGGTAGTTTGTTCCATGCTTCAGCAACTTTTGAGCGTAAAAAAAATGTTTCCGAAAGTCATGGGATCTGTGCTGTTTTCTGACTTTGTATGCATACCCACATGTGTTAGACACATGGAAATCAAAAAGTTGCTCAGGATTGTTGTTGGTAAGATGATTAATAATTTTGTGGGTGTTTACCAAGTCAGTTGACAGACATCAGAGCTTCAGTATATGAACGCCCAGGGCAGCAATGTGTACAGAGTATGGTAGATGCCTGATGGAGGGTATTCACTTGGTTGCACATCTTAGGAGGTCAATGTTCTGAGGGAGATAGGGGTTCCAGACTGTATTTTGACTTCTTATAAATAGGAAAAAATCTGCTTGGGTTGAATAAAGAGTCTGGTTTGAAATTTCTAGATTATGACAAATACCTGAAGAAGGCCAGAGTAACTGAAACATTGTGACTTTAATAATATAGTCTGAGTAGGAGCTCTCAAAGTCGTTTTTGACTAATAAGAAGGGAGCCTCTTTGGTTTGAATTCAGTTTTCCTTCTCTGAGACCAGTTGCCATACCAAGATTAAAGAGCCCAGTCTGCCCTGCTATATACCCATAGCAGGATGGGGAATAGTAAGATACATTTTTCCCCAAGGGTAATAGCGCTATCTGAAATACAAAAAGACTAATCCAGGATTTGAACTTTGTTCGTTGAGTCTATTATTACACCATAAGCGCCTCCTATGCAGGTTATAAATATATAAATACTAAAACAGTTATCAGATTCCATTAATTAGCTGATTTTTAATAGATTTTTAAAATGTAAATGAATTTGATACTGATAATATTCTAACAGATATTTTTACAAATGTAAACACAAGAGTCAAAATCCAACAACACTGTTTTGATATAATGTAAGCAAATAATTTTATCAGATATTTCTCCAATTCTTCTTTTTAAAAAGATATACATTTTTGAAAAAATTTATTAAAGCGTTCGACAATTGAACAGTTTTTGGGTCAATGTGTTTTTAATAAGCGTGTGGTTATACATATTTCAAGTTTGGATCTTAATCTAAATTGTACGTTTGCATAATTATCTCAAATTCATTCCTCCACTTTTTTTTTTACCCACAATTGGAGATTGTTTGGTTTGATTTCTTTGTTTAATGGCATATCAACCTTCATTTATTTAATGCTAAAACTATCCTTGTAATAGAACAGTAGTGGTACTATTTAACTCATAGCTGGGAGGATAAGGAGCCCATACTTTTCAGAGATATTAATCCGAAAGTGAACATAATAGCATGATTGAAGTTTGAACTCACTTACTACAATGTCCCAGTCTAGCACATTAACCACTACACTACAGGGACTTCCCTGTTGGAGATTGTGAAAAGTGTTTTAGGGAAATTTTTGTATGAACTACTTGCAATATACTTGGGGGGGGGGGGGTCAAAATTTTGCAATATTTTGGCAACATGAAACAATTCATGAGCTCTGGATGCTTTTACCAAGGTTGTGAAGGTGACTAACCAGACTGGACTGCGAGATGCTGAGCTCGCCTGATACTCTCCAAATGCTACTCATTAGATTTGCTTTTATGTCTTGGAGCACAGACTTGAAATCCATGGTTTTAAGCCTACCTGAGCTTGCCTGACTATCACAAGGTACTTGCAACCCAAGCAAAAATTTCTTGACCCATCTGGTTATTGTACTGTGATCAAATACTCCTTCAACTTTCGCACAACAAATGTTTTGAGTTGCTGCAGCGGCATTGTGGCCAAGTTCAAACTCATAAAGCACAATCTAATGTCAACAAAGTTTTGAAATAAATTCATTCTTACTGGGTACTTTTTTTTTTATAAACACATTTTTCTATTTAATCCATAGATTGGACCCTAACAGGTTAGAGTGGACCAGGGGGCAATGGTGAAGAAAGGGTGCTCCACATTCCCCAAAGCTCCAGAACTGGAACCTCGCCATCAGATAGAGTAACATCATACCCAGGACATGAATACCATCAGACACATCTAGCATGCATATGATAAAAAGGGTTGGGACTTTGAAGAAGGGCAATAGGGTTGGGACTTTGAAGAAGGGCAATAGGGTTGGGACAATCGTAAGTGCTAGGGCTTGATGTGACCAGCCGATAAATCGGAGGGGGCTTCTACGACTGCCCATCTAGTCTAAGTAAGGGCTTAAGTGGAATGTTGCATGTCAGTGACTGCTCATCCACCAGGGTTCCATCCTTAAACATCACGGGCTGCCACCAATGACTAACAAGTGGCCCCAAGGGTTCTTATAAACCAAGGTCCTTGCTTAAATATTTTTAATTGCAACCAAGCTTGTTCTTTTGCTGTAATAAACTGAACAGCAAAATAATTTAAAGATAATATGGCCCAGATGATATTTGGGCAATAGGATTTTTTAGTCCGAGAAAAGGTATGTATTTACCCAACCCATCTGTCATGAGCAGGATGTGACTCAAGGTCAATTTTTTTTAAAGTGAAGTACAACTAGTTTAGTTCAGTTGGTAGAGTATTCACTTGGGAACCAAAAGTTTCAGAGTTCTATACCAGCCATCACCAACTCAGCACATTAGTAGTACAGCTTGGATCTGTGCGGTAAAGTGGAGAGATGATGGTAGGTGTGGTACTCCACCTCAGATGCAAAAACAGTCCCCTATGTGTAGAACTAGTGAAAAGGGGATAGACTCCCTTGCTATCTGGCTGATAACAACAAGAGGCCACTACACCGACTTAACTTCTTTTTTTTTTACAACTGTTATCTTTCTTCTGTTTACTCAAAGTGATTAGAAAAGATTCCAGTTGACTGATGCTCCTGTGATCTCAACTTGTCAACATAATACTGCCATCTCAAATCCATACACAGGAGTTCCAATCCAAAAATAAATTATCCCATCACTTATGACTGATTTTGTCACTGACATGACAAGTGTATATTTACCCAACCCCTCCACCAGGAGCAAGATGTGATACAAGTACAACAGGTTTGAATTTAGAGTTTTCCTTCTAGACTGGTTGCCATACCATGGTTAAAAACCCCAATCTGCCCTACTATTAACCCATAGCTGGAGAGAGAATAGATGGATTCATACCTTTCCCAGGTACTATGTGGAAATACTAACAACCTTGTCCAAGATTTGAACCCTAGTTGCCAAGTCCGTTTCTTATGTTACACGACAAGCACCTCCCTAGAAAAGGTAAATTTATAGTTTATCAAAATTAAAAAGACTAAATAGGTCTCACAACAATTATTGATTAATTCTAACAGCATGTCAACCTGACTGGGGTTATTTTATGCTTAGAGGTTAAGGAATTACATATATTGTATGTTTATATTTACATTTTTATGTAGTTGTTTCCTCAGAGTTTTGGCACACAGTTACATATCAAGTATTCTTGTCTAATACTAATAATTTGTACAGTTGTATGGTTTCAAGTATTCCTATCTAATACTAATAATATGGTTTCAAGTAATTTATATTTAACAATAATCATCATTTGTTTGCACAGAGTTATATGGTTTCAAGGGGCCAGTTTAGCTTAGTCAGTAGAGCATCTGCCTTGGAACCACAAGGTTCTGGGTGTGATACAGGACCTTACCAACTCCGGTGTACTACTCTGATGGTAGGTGTGGTGCTTCACTTCAGATGCAAAAAACAATCTCCTTGGTCTAGCACTAGTGAAAAAAGGATAGACTCCCTTACTGTCCAGCTTATATCAACAATAGGCCACTCTGCCAACTTTTTTTTATGGCTTCAAATAAATAATAATGCTTAATAAACAAACAATTATAGATTCAAGTAAATATTCTAAATACAAATAATTTGCAGTTATATGGCCTCAGTTTTTAAACTGATCTACTTGTACCGCAGGATGCATACCTATCAGCATCTCTGCAGGTACTACCACTCCCGGTCAGAATGGACCTGGGAGTAAGCAGTAAGTGAAATGAAGGGGAACTCCAAATTTCCCAGATCTCCAGAATTGGAGAAAACACAAGTCACGAGTAGTTATTTACCCAACCCCTTCGTCACGGGTAGGATATTATAAAAATTCGCAAGGTTGGGGCATCCAGCGAGGGCCGAACTCACTATTAAAAAACGGATTTGCAACACTAGCTTGCTAACTATTACACCACGATGGGACGCCTCAACCAAAAAAAAAACAAAACAAAACAAAAACAAAAAAGTTACGTATTGACACATCTTTTAATAAACACCTTTTTAGGCTAAGGGTTCCGCATGGTTGAACAATGAAAACTAAATGGCTGAATGAAAAAAAAAAAAATATTGCCGCCCCCTCACTTTCTTTTTTTTTTTTTATTTATTTTATTCGGATTAAAAATTAGAATTGGGTGTTATAAGCGTGTGATTATCGTTAAATCAAAAAGTGTTAGAGTGGAGGGACGAAAATAAGAAAACTATCAGGTAAAAGTGATAAAAAAAACAAAACAAAACAATCAATAGGGCGCGAAAAATATTATTATGATGATGATAGATGGAGAGAGAGAAGAAAAGAGAACACGCTTTATTCTAATTATTATTTTCTATTTTCTAATAGTTTTAACAACTAATTAAATCGGGGAAACAATGACAACTAAATTATGTAACAAATAATTCATTAAACTGGCGAGTATAAACGGGAGTAAAGTAAAAAGTTAATAACTAGAAAAAAATTGTTTAAAACCTTTTCGGATGTCGACAGTCTTCTTAGATAAATCGCCGATTTTAACTTAGTTAAGTGCATAAAATCTTTATAAAAGTATTCCTTAATAACTGAATCAAAATGTTTAATGAAGGATTTTAGAATTAACCACATAAAATGCAATGTGTAATCATTTTCTCTAAAAGTGTACAGAAATCACACTCTGATACTAGGAAGAGAACCGGGAAGCCATCCGGATCTTAGTCAGCTGTGCGTTAATAATTCAGTCATATTTGACAGGTATTATACTAGTTATTTATAAAATACAATATGAAAACTGTCCAATAATATATTTCCGCAAAAAGTACTTATTACTAAATGTAAAATTCAAATTTTGCGCTAAATTTTAAAATTTTTTATTTTTCTATTTTTTTCTATTATTTATTTATTTATTTTATTTTATTTTTTATTTTTTTTTTTACAAATTTACTTCTTATTCATTTTGGGTGTTACGTTAATTTTGCCAGTGACAAATGATAAAAAAAAATTTTTTTTCTTAATGAAACTACAAAAAGTGCATATTTTTCATTTTTTGGGAGACTATCGTGATAAAAAAAAAAAAAAATAAAATGAATAAATCTTGTGAATAATGAATATAATATACTTTTAATATTTAATGATATTTTAAACTATATTTTTGGTTTATAAATGGGGGGAAAAAGCCCGGTTTTATCCATCTCAGAGGGCAAAATAAAATAAAAACTCACTTTGTCCACTCCAGGAGGAACACATTCGGTAGATTACGGGTAATAATTACATTTTAACATTATCAAATAGTTTTATCGACAGGGAAATAAAAAATTAAATTTTAAAAAAACAACAACAAAATGTAACTTTATTATCAGCCCATCTGACTCTCCTCAACTTAGAGTATTTTTTCAAAAATCTTTCAAATGACAAAAAGATAAGGACTGTCCGTAATTGTAGCAGACAACTCTTCTTCATCTCTCTGCATTTTACAATCAATTTTTCTGTTCATTTTGCTCACCCACACAAAAGTCCAGATGTTAAAAAGAAAACTTAACTCACCGACACGCCGTATTTGAGGGCAATGCCAACCAAAGAATCTGTTGAGACGACTTTATGTTTCACGAAATTGGAATTCCACCGAACAGGTATTGTAGTCGTTCCATATTTTGTCTGGGATTTTGCGAACTGTCCGAGCATTTGACGTTCCGAAGCCCCGAGTCCATCCGCCATTTTGAGCATGCAGAAGCTAGCACCCAAAATCTGTAGTTTCGTATTTTGTTATCGCCTCGAATGCATTACTTTTAATTAAATAGATAAGGGAATAACTTCTCTTTTTGTTTCTTTAGAAAAAATCCTAAATAAAAACGTAAATTAAAAATACCGTTATTTATTTAGAATATGTACAGCCCATCCTCAATAGATATTTTAAGCTTTTTTTCGTACAAAACTATTTAGTTTATTTCTGAAACTTAATTATAAATTGTAAATATTAACAAACATCTTTAATTTAAGAAAACTTGTTGTTAGATTAAATAACTCTTTTTATTAATAATGAAACTTTATAACTTTAAAAATTGTTAGATCATTGAATAAATTTTCAAGCAATATTTTTATCTATGTCATGAATTTGAGAACTCCAAAAAAAAAATTCAGGTAGTAAAGTTTCACTTTCTTGAATAGAGATTTATGTAAATTTGAAGATAATAGATGTAAATTTCCCAGTTTATATATATATATATATATATATATTATATATATATATATATATATATATATGTGTGTGTGTGTGTGTGTGTGTGTGTGTGTGTGTGTGTGTAAACAGGAATTTCCACAGGTTCAGCTACAGAAATATCCATTACAATTTGAAATATTGAAGGAACCACTTAGAATCATTATTCATATTCTCAAATAAGATACAGATACAATTCTATTTGTATGAGAACACCGCATTTTAAACGAACAATTAAAGAAAAGAATAGGTTAGGAAAGGTTAGAGAAGGTTATCCCTGGGTTTCTTTGAAGAGAGTGTAGAAGTGTTTGCCTTAGACATAATGTTTACTGAGTTAAAATATGAATATGTGGTAATTTAGTTATTTTTTTATTTACTAGCATGTCATAGTATCTAAATAATGAGAATGGAATCTTCTGTTTTTACTATAATGTCTGACAATACTATAATGTCTGACAAAACCTTGAAAGAGAGAAAACAACGAGATCTTGTAGGGATTAAAATAAGATTAAATTAAGATAAAATAAAAAAGAATGAAAAAGTAACAATCTCCCATGAGCCCTCAGGCAGGAATAATTCTTAGCATGTGCAGGAAAAAGGACCCACTTCCTACCACCAAGAAATTTCCTCGGCCATTTGGGATTCAGGTTTTAAGTGGGGTCAGATGCTATTACTGGATAGGAAGAAATTTACTCTCCATGAGGTAGCTATGACCCATGAATAAAGTCTGAGTTCTAAAACTACCTTTTGTCTTTATCTTTTCCTTTTCCTTCCTTTATTTCCTTTTCAGCTCGACCACCAAAAGAAGGAAGAACCACCAAATATAATCAGATTAAAAAGAAAACCTGCGAACATGCACCAAAAATTACCAACAACCCTTATACCAACATAAAATCTTTAAAACCCCATAATCTCACTGGACTTAATCATTCAATCTAGCAATTGCTAATAGCTCTGTTCACCTTGTATCTTTGCTTAGTAAACCTTTTCCGGTTAAATCCTACTTAACGGACATAAATTCCACCATCGTATGTCACCCCGCCAAAAGAAAAAAAATACTAAAAATCAAGGAATTAACTGAATTTAATGAAATTTTCAGTGTTGATACATTAATGAATAAAATATATAATGAACCAGTTATTTTATTTAAAAACTTTTACATTTTTTCAGGTCAATTAACTTTGAACCACGTATGTTTGTGAATCTGTGTTACGCCTCAAAGATACGTGGTTCAAAGTTAATTGAGCTGAAAAAATGTAAGAGTTTTCGAATAGAATAACTTGTGCATTATATTGTTTATTTCCGTTAAGTAAAATTTAACCCCTTTTCCTCTATCCTTAACACTTGTTGTGTTTCTTTCTATTATTTCTCTGTTAACTCTGATACTCGAGTTACAACACAACACTTGAAAGAAAATTTAGAAGAGTTCTTAACATGTTTTTCCAAGAATGGAATTGGAGATATTTTAAGGAAACCAGCCAAGATATCTTCTAGAGATAAAAGTGTATGTGTAATAAAAGACAAACAAGGTAATTACTTTACTTAAACATTATTCAATATAAATTAACTGTGGTCCAGTTAAGGTGAAGATTCTTTCATAGATATTTACCCAATCCATTTGCTACAGGTAGGATGTGACACAAGGTTGCAAGTGTGGGGCATCCAGCAAGGATCGAACTCACTATTCAGTAGTAATAGATCTGCAAAACTAGCTTGCTAACCATTACACCATAATGGGATGCCCTGATGAAGATTATTTAGTATCTATGGTGAAATGATCCAGGGGAGACAACTATGTTTGACTTCCCCACAGTATGTATACATGAAAACTGTTTAGTAGTCTCTATGTAGTTATTTGGAATAGTCATGACTTTAACTCAGAGCTCTGATGTTTTTTCCTGTATATTTTTTTACTCACAATGTTCATCCTGTGTTTTAGCAAAGCCAAAACTCAATTCA
Organism: Doryteuthis pealeii; assembly: GCA_023376005.1. Lineage (NCBI taxonomy): Eukaryota > Metazoa > Mollusca > Cephalopoda > Myopsida > Loliginidae > Doryteuthis > Doryteuthis pealeii. The sequence continues at coordinate 50,244,411 of CM042160.1, read as the reverse complement.
ACCACAGTCATTACATCTTGCTGTGTCTTAGAAAAAAAAGGGTCTTATTTTTCATATCTTCTCCTTTTATACTGTATATTGCTAATTTTGTTTTCGGTAATTTATGAGGAAGTGCATCCCGGTCTCCTGCCTCATAAATTGCTACCCGGTGACTATTAAAATAACGACCCCTGCTACTGTGTTACTTGAAAGAAAACAACCAACTTAGGGCGTTAAATGTATTTTAGGGTGGGAGGGTTCTCTTTTTTTGTCATAATTCTTATTTATTTATCATAATTTGTCGTAATTCTTGTTTATTTATCGTAATTCGTCGTAATTCTTCTTTAGATATGAAGATGGATATATAGTTTGGAATAGACTGAGATAGATAGATAGATAAACAAACAAAATAATATAGATAGATATGAACAAATGGAGATAAATAGATAGATAGATAGATAGATATTTTCGACAAGTAAATGCATTTGGGGGGTGTCGCATCTTTCTTGTCATAATTCTTGTTTATTTAAACTAAAAACAAGACATTAAACAAACATGAATAAAAGAAATTATGATAAATAAACAAGAATTATGACAAATTTCTATGAATAAATAAGAATTACGACAAATTACGATAAATAAATAAGAATTACGACAAAAAAGAGAAGTTTCCCACCCTAAAATACATTTAACGCCCTAAGTTGGTTGTTTTCTTTCAAGTAACACCGTAGCTGGGGTCATTATTTTAATAGTCACCGGGTAGCAATTTATGAGGCAGGAGACCGGGACGCACTTCCTCATAAATTACCTTGTTTTCTATAGGAATTATAATTAGCAGATTTTTAAAATTTTCTCTTTTATGATGTTTGGTTTAGTTTGGTTTCTTTGTTTAATGGCATATCAATCTTTGTGGGTTATCTAATGCCAAAGCTATCCTTGTAGAAGAACAATAGTAGCTGGGGGGATTTGTGGGTACATGCCTTTCCCAAGGGTATTATCTTTTTTTTTAAATCACCTGTGGGAGATTCTAAACATATGTTGACAGGGATGGTGAACATGTGGAGACTGTTTGAAAATATATTAAAGGTATTCCTATAAGGGTGTTAACATTTTTAAATCAATTTAAAAAAAAAGATGTTAATATTTCTATGAGAGTACCTGTATATTAGAAAAGTTATAGGTATACCCATTTGTTGAAAAATCTGTGTTTTTACAAAACAAAATACACAGCTTCCTCAAAGTGAAAGAAACATCTCTCATTTATGTAGCTAATGTTCAGATTACCATGGCCCCTTCCCCAAATCCCTGATACAGGATTTCCATTTGACCAATATCAATTTTCATAAAGTAGTATTCATGGAAAATCTATGAAACCCACCCTTCTAGGGCCCTCAAACAGGCTTGCCCAGCTCTAGTTTTATTGAGGTTGTGGGTAGTACATGCAGGCCATGATAATGGGAGCTATAGTACTGACAAACGTCCAGGTTATGAGTGGTGACATGTGGTAAGCCTCTTGTAGGTTGGAATTGCTCTAGTACTGACAAATGAAGATAGCCCTTGTAAAAATGTAGTTGTCTTCCCACCCTTCCAGAGCCCTCAAGCAGGCCTTCTCCCCTCTTGTCGGAAAGGGTTGAGGGTAGTACATGCTGGACCTGATAGTGGGAACTATAGTACTGACAAATAAAGAATAGGCCTTGTAAAGATATAGTTATCTTCAGTCACTGTAGAAGGAGGCTTGAGATTGAACTCGCAAACTCCAGGTTATGAGTGGTGACATGTGGTAAGCCTCCTGTGACCCCTTGTTGGTTGGAGTGGTTCACCCAGCTTAGACCAGTTGGGTGGCATAAAAGCCAAGGCAGTCTATCTTTTCGGGGTGAATCACTGGTCTTTGCTCAGAGAACCCACTGTCCATGGCACAGCACGCATGTGAGACGACTAGAAGATTTTTTAAAAAATTAATTATCATAATTTGACCCTGTTCTTGGAACAGATAAGACCTATTATTTTCAATCCTTGTATGTGGAGTGAAAAAGACATGTTTTTCTTTAATGAAATTTTTCTTTTTATCTCAAAGACATCTTGTCTCCATTGTTGTGTTACTTCCCACATTTTCTGGTTAGTGCAAATTAATCTATACAATTCCTTTTAAAAAATCTTCTAGTCGTCTCACATGCGTGCTGTGCCATGGACAGTGGGTTCTCTGAGCAAAGACCAGTGATTCACCCCGAAAAGATAGACTGCCTTGGCTTTTATGCCACCCAACTGGTCTAAGCTGGGTGAACCACTCCAACCAACAAGGGGTCACAGGAGGCTTACCACATGTCACCACTCATAACCTGGAGTTTGCGAGTTCATCTCAAGCCTCCTTCTACAGTGACTGAAGATACTATATCTTTACAAGGCCTATTCTTTATTTTGTCAGTACTATAGTTCCCACTATCAGGTCCAGCATGTACTACCTCAACCTTTCCGACAGAGGGGAGAAGGCCTGCTTGAGGGCTCTGGAAGGGTGGGAAGACAACTACATTTTTACAAGGGCTATCTTCATTTGTCAGTACTAGAGCAATTCCAACCTACAAGAGGCTTACACATGTCACCACTCATAACCTGGACGTTTGTCAGTACTTAGCTCCCATTATCATGGCCTGCATGTACTACCCACAACCTCAATAAAACTAGAGCTGGGCAAGCCTGTTTGAGGGCCCTAGAAGGGTGGGTTTCATAGATTTTCCATGAATACTACTTTATGAAAATTGATATTGGTCAAATGGAAATCCTGTATCAGGGATTTGGGGAAGGGGCCATGGTAATCTGAACATTAGCTACATAAATGAGAGATGTTTCTTTCACTTTGAGGAAGCTGTGTATTTTGTTTTGTAAAAACACAGATTTTTCAACAAATTGGGTATACCTATACTTTTCTAATATACAGGTACTCTCATAGAAATATTAACATCTTTTTTTTAAATTGATTTAAAAATGTTAACACCCTTATAGGAATACCTTTAATATATTTTCAAACAGTCTCCACATGTTCACCATCCCTGTCAACATATGTTTAGAATCTCCCACAGGTGATTTAAAAAAAAAGATAATACCCTTGGGAAAGGCATGTACCCACAAATCCCCCCAGCTACTATTGTTCTTCTACAAGGATAGCTTTGGCATTAGATAACCCACAAAGATTGATATGCCATTAAACAAAGAAACCAAACTAAACCAAACATCATAAAAGAGAAAAATTTAAAAAATCTGCTAATTATAATTTCCTATAGAAAACAAGGTAATTTATGAGGAAGTGCGTCCCGGTCTCCTGCCTCATAAATTGCTACCCGGTGACTATTAAAATAATGACCCCAGCTACGGTGTTACTTGAAAGAAAACAACCAACTTAGGGCGTTAAATGTATTTTAGGGTGGGAAACTTCTCTTTTTTGTCGTAATTCTTATTTATTTATCGTAATTTGTCGTAATTCTTATTTATTCATAGAAATTTGTCATAATTCTTGTTTATTTATCATAATTTCTTTTATTCATGTTTGTTTAATGTCTTGTTTTAGTTTAAATAAACAAGAATTATGACAAGAAAGATGCGACACCCCCCAAATGCATTTACTTGTCGAAAATATCTCTATCTATCTATCTATTTATCTCCATTTGTTCATATCTATCTATATTATTTTGTTTGTTTATCTATCTATCTATCTCAGTCTATTCCAAACTATATATCCATCTTCATATCTAAAGAAGAATTACGACGAATTACGATAAATAAACAAGAATTACGACAAATTATGATAAATAAATAAGAATTATGACAAAAAAGAGAACCCTCCACCCTAAAATACATTTAACGCCCTAAGTTGGTTGTTTTCTTTTCAAGTAACACAGTAGCAGGGGTCGTTATTTTTAATAGTCACCGGTAGCAATTTATGAGGCAGGAGACCGGGATGCACTTCCTCATAAATTACCGAAAACAAAATTAGCAATATACAGTATAAAAGGAGAAGATATGAAAAATAAGACCCTTTTTTTCTAAGACACAGCAAGATGTAATGACTGTGGTTGAATTGAGTTTTGGCTTTGCTAAAACACAGGATGAACATTGTGAGTAAAAAAATATACAGGAAAAAAACATCAGAGCTCTGAGTTAAAGTCATGACTATTCCAAATAACTACATAGAGACTACTAAACAGTTTTCATGTATACATACTGTGGGGAAGTCAAACATAGTTGTCTCCCCTGGATCATTTCACCATAGATACTAAATAATCTTCATCAGGGCATCCCATTATGGGTAATGGTTAGCAAGCTAGTTTTGCAGATCTATTACTACTGAATAGTGAGTTCGATCCTTGCTGGATGCCCCACACTTGCAACCTTGTGTCACATCCTACCTGTAGCAAATGGATTGGGTAAATATCTATGAAAGAATCTTCACCTTAACTGGACCACAGTTAATTTATATTGAATAATGTTTAAGTAAAGTAATTACCTTGTTTGTCTTTTATTACACATACACTTTTATCTCTAGAAGATATCTTGGCTGGTTTCCTTAAAATATCTCCAATTCCATTCTGGAAAAACATGTTAAGAACTCTTCTAAATTTTCTTTCAAGTGTTGTGTGTAACTCGAGTATCAGAGTTAACAGAGAAATAATAGAAAGAAACACAACAAGTGTTAAGGATAGAGGAAAAGGGGTTAAATTTTACTTAACGGAAATAAACAATATAAATGCACAAGTTATTCTATTCGAAAACTCTTACATTTTTTTCAGCTCAATTAACTTTGAACCACGTATCTTTGAGGCGTAACACAGATTCACAAACATACGTGGTTCAAAGTTAATTGACCTGAAAAAATGTAAAAGTTTTTAAAAATAAAATAACTGGTTCATTATATATTTTATTCATTAATGTATCAACACTGAAAATTTCATTAAATTCAGTTAATTCCTTGATTTTTAGTATTTTTTTTTCTTTTGGCGGGTGACATACGATGGTGGAATTTATGTCCGTTAAGTAGGATTTAACCGGAAAAGGTTTACTAAGCAAAGATACAAGGTGAACAGAGCTATTAGCAATTGCTAGATTGAATGATTAAGTCCAGTGAGATTATGGGGTTTTAAAGATTTTATGTTGGTATAAGGGTTGTTGGTAATTTTTGGTGCATGTTCGCAGGTTTTCTTTTTAATCTGATTATATTTGGGTGGTTCTTCCTTCTTTTGGTGGTCGAGCTGAAAAGGAAATAAAGGAAGGAAAAGGAAAAGATAAAGACAAAAGGTAGTTTTAGAACTCAGACTTTATTCATGGGTCATAGCTACCTCATGGAGAGTAAATTTCTTCCTATCCAGTAATAGCATCTGACCCCACTTAAAACCTGAATCCAAATGGCCGAGGAAATTTCTTGGTGGTAGGAAGTGGGTCCTTTTTCCTGCACATGCTAAGAATTATTCCTGCCTGAGGGCTCATGGGAGATTGTTACTTTTTCATTCTTTTTTATTTTATCTTAATTTAATCTTATTTTAATCCCTACAAGATCTCGTTGTTTTCTCTCTTTCAAGGTTTTGTCAGACATTATAGTATTGTCAGACATTATAGTAAAAACAGAAGATTCCATTCTCATTATTTAGATACTATGACATGCTAGTAAATAAAAAAATAACTAAATTACCACATATTCATATTTTTAACTCAGTAAACATTATGTCTAAGGCAAACACTTCTACACTCTCTTCAAAGAAACCCAGGGATAACCTTCTCTAACCTTTCCTAACCTATTCTTTTCTTTAATTGTTCGTTTAAAATGCGGTGTTCTCATACAAATAGAATTGTATCTGTATCTTATTTGAGAATATGAATAATGATTCTAAGTGGTTCCTTCAATATTTCAAATTGTAATGGATATTTCTGTAGCTGAACCTGTGGAAATTCCTGTTTTACACACACACACACACACACACACACACACACACACATATATTATATATATATATATATATATATATATATATATATATATATATAAACTGGGAAATTTACATCTATTATCTTCAAATTTACATAAATCTCTATTCAAGAAAGTGAAACTTTACTACCTGAATTTTTTTTTTGGAGTTCTCAAATTCATGACATAGATAAAAATATTGCTTGAAAATTTATTCAATGATCTAACAATTTTTAAAGTTATAAAGTTTCATTATTAATAAAAAGAGTTATTTAATCTAACAACAAGTTTTCTTAAATTAAAGATGTTTGTTAATATTTACAATTTATAATTAAGTTTCAGAAATAAACTAAATAGTTTTGTACGAAAAAAGCTTAAAATATCTATTGAGGATGGGCTGTACATATTCTAAATAAATAACGGTATTTTAATTTACGTTTTTATTTAGGATTTTTTCTAAAGAAACAAAAAGAGAAGTTATTCCCTTATCTATTTAATTAAAAGTAATGCATTCGAGGCGATAACAAATACGAAACTACAGATTTTGGGTGCTAGCTTCTGCATGCTCAAAATGGCGGATGGACTCGGGGCTTCGGAACGTCAAATGCTCGGACAGTTCGCAAAATCCCAGACAAAATATGGAACGACTACAATACCTGTTCGGTGGAATTCCAATTTCGTGAAACATAAAGTCGTCTCAACAGATTCTTTGGTTGGCATTGCCCTCAATACGGCGTGTCGGTGAGTTAAGTTTTCTTTTTAACATCTGGACTTTTGTGTGGGTGAGCAAAATGAACAGAAAAATTGATTGTAAAATGCAGAGAGATGAAGAAGAGTTGTCTGCTACAATTACGGACAGTCCTTATCTTTTTGTCATTTGAAAAGATTTTTGAAAAAATACTCTAAGTTGAGGAGAGTCAGATGGGCTGATAATAAAGTTACATTTTGTTGTTGTTTTTTTTAAAATTTAATTTTTTATTTCCCTGTCGATAAAACTATTTGATAATGTTTAAAATGTAATTATTACCCGTAATCTACCGAATGTGTTCCTCCTGGAGTGGACAAGTGAGTTTTATTTTTATTTTGCCCTCTGAGATGGATAAAACCGGGCTTTTTCCCCCCATTTATAAACCAAAAAATATAGTTAAAAATATCATTAAATATTAAAAGTATATTATATTCATTATTCACAAGATTTATTCATTTTATTTTTTTATTTTTTTATCACGATAGTCTCCCAAAAAATGAAAAATATGCACTTTTTGTAGTTTCATTAAGAAAAAAAATTTTTTTTTATCATTTGTCACTGGCAAAATTAACGTAACACCCAAAATGAATAAGAAGTAAATTTGTAAAAAAAAAAAAAAATAAAATAAAATAAAATAAATAATAAATAATAGAAAAAATAGAAAAATAAAAATTTTAAAATTTAGCGCAAAATTTGAATTTTACATTTAGTAATAAGTACTTTTTGCGGAAATATATTATTGGACAGTTTTCATATTGTATTTTATAAATAACTAGTATAATACCTGTCAAATATGACTGAATTATTAACGCACAGCTGACTAAGATCCGGATGGCTTCCCGGTTCTCTTCCTAGTATCAGAGTGTGATTTCTGTACACTTTTAGAGAAAATGATTACACATTGCATTTTTGTGGTTAATTCTAAAATCCTTCATTAAACATTTTGATTCAGTTATTAAGGAATACTTTTATAAAGATTTTTATGCACTTAACTAAGTTAAAATCGGCGATTTATCTAAGAAGACTGTCGACATCCGAAAAGGTTTTAAACAATTTTTTTTTCTAGTTATTAACTTTTTACTTTACTCCCGTTTATACTCGCCAGTTTAATGAATTATTTGTTACATAATTTAGTTGTCATTGTTTTCCCCGATTTAATTAGTTGTTAAAACTATTAGAAAATAGAAAATAATAATTAGAATAAAGCGTGTTCTCTTTCTTCTCTCTCTCCATCTATCATCATCATAATAATATTTTTCGCGCCCTATTGATTGTTTTGTTTTGTTTTTTTTATCACTTTTACCTGATAGTTTTCTTATTTTCGTCCCTCCACTCTAACACTTTTTGATTTAACGATAATCACACGCTTATAACACCCAATTCTAATTTTTAATCCGAATAAAATAATAAATAAAAAAAAAAAGAAAAGTGAGGGGGCGGCAATATTTTTTTTTTTTCATTCAGCCATTTAGTTTTCATTGTTCAACCATGCGGAACCCTTAGCCTAAAAGGTGTTTATTAAAAGATGTGTCAATACGTAACTTTTTTGTTTTTGTTTTGTTTGTTTTTTTTTTTTGGTTGAGGCGTCCCATCGTGGTGTAATAGTTAGCAAGCTAGTGTTGCAAATCCGTTTTTTAATAGTGAGTTCGGCCCTCGCTGGATGCCCCAACCTTGCGAATTTTTATAATATCCTACCCGTGACGAAGGGGTTGGGTAAATAACTACTCGTGACTTGTGTTTTCTCCAATTCTGGAGATCTGGGGAAATTTGGAGTTCCCTTCATTTCACTTACTGCTTACTCCCAGGTCCATTCTGACCGGGAGTGGTAGTACCTGCAGAGATGCTGATAGGTATGCATCCTGCGGTACAAGTAGATCAGTTTAAAAACTGAGGCCATATAACTGCAAATTATTTGTATTTAGAATATTTACTTGAATCTATAATTGTTTGTTTATTAAGCATTATTATTTATTTGAAGCCATAAAAAAAAGTTGGCAGAGTGGCCTATTGTTGATATAAGCTGGACAGTAAGGGGAGTCTATCCTTTTTTCACTAGTGCTAGACCAAGGAGATTGTTTTTTGCATCTGAAGTGAAGCACCACACCTACCATCAGAGTAGTACACCGGAGTTGGTAAGGTCCTGTATCACACCCAGAACCTTGTGGTTCCAAGGCAGATGCTCTACTGACTAAGCTAAACTGGCCCCTTGAAACCATATAACTCTGTGCAAACAAATGATGATTATTGTTAAATATAAATTACTTGAAACCATATTATTAGTATAGATAGGAATACTTGAAACCATACAACTGTACAAATTATTAGTATTAGACAGAATACTTGATATGTAACTGTGTGCCAAAACTCTGAGGAAACAACTACATAAAAATGTAAATATAAACATACAATATATGTAATTCCTTAACCTCTAAGCATAAAATAACCCCAGTCAGGTTGACATGCTGTTAGAATTAATCATAATTGTTGTGAGACCTATTTAGTCTTTTTAATTTTGATAAACTATAAATTTTTACCTTTTCTAGGGAGGTGCTTGTCGTGTAACATAAGAAACGGACTTGGCAACTAGGGTTCAAATCTTGGACAAGGTTGTTAGTATTTCCACATAGTACCTGGGAAAGGTATGAATCCATCTATTCTCTCTCCAGCTATGGGTTAATAGTAGGGCAGATTGGGGTTTTTAACCATGGTATGGCAACCAGTCTAGAAGGAAAACTCTAAATTCAAACCTGTTGTACTTGTATCACATCTTGCTCCTGGTGAGGGGTTGGGTAAATATACACTTGTCATGTCAGTGACAAAATCAGTCATAAGTGATGGGATAATTTATTTTTGGATTGGAACTCCTGTGTATGGATTTGAGATGGCAGTATTATGTTGACAAGTTGAGATCACAGGAGCATCAGTCAACTGGAATCTTTTCTAATCACTTTGAGTAAACAGAAGAAAGATAACAGTTGTAAAAAAAAAAGAAGTTAAGTCGGTGTAGTGGCCTCTTGTTGTTATCAGCCAGATAGCAAGGGAGTCTATCCCTTTTCACTAGTTCTACACATAGGGACTGTTTTGCATCTGAGGTGGAGTACCACACCTACCATCATCTCTCCACTTTACCGCACAGATCCAAGCTGTACTACTAATGTGTGAGTTGGTGATGGCTGGTATAGAACTCTGAAACTTTGGTTCCCAAGTGAATACTCTACCAACTGAACTAAACTAGTTGTACTTCACTTTAAAAAAAATTGACCTTGAGTCACATCCTGCTCATGACAGATGGGGTTGGGTAAATACATACCTTTTCTCGGACTAAAAAATCCTATTGCCCAAATATCATCTGGGCCATATTATCTTTAAATTATTTTGCTGTTCAGTTTATTACAGCAAAAGAACAAGCTTGGTTGCAATTAAAAATATTTAAGCAAGGACCTTGGTTTATAAGAACCCTTGGGGCCACTTGTTAGTCATTGTGGCAGCCCGTGATGTTAAGGATGGAACCCTGGTGGATGAGCAGTCACTGACATGCAACATTCCACTTAAGCCCTTACTTAGACTAGATGGGCAGTCGTAGAAGCCCCCTCCGATTTATCGGCTGGTCACATCAAGCCCTAGCACTTACGATTGTCCCAACCCTATTGCCCTTCTTCAAAGTCCCACCCTATTGCCCTTCTTCAAAGTCCAAACCCTTTTTATCATATGCATGCTAGATGTGTCTGATGGTATTCAATGTCCTGGTATGATGTTACTCTATCTGATGGCGAGGTTCCAGTTCTGGAGCTTTGGGGAATGTGGAGCACCCTTTTTCACCATTGCCCCCCTGGTCCACTCTAACCTGTTAGGGTCCAATCTATGGATTAAATAGAAAAATGTGTTTTATAAAAAAAAAAGTACCCAGTAAGAATGAATTTATTTCAAAACTTTGTTGACATTAGATTGTGCTTTATGAGTTTGAACTTGCCACAATGCCGCTGCAGCAACTCAAAACATTTGTTGTGCGAAAGTTGAAGGAGTATTTGATCAACAGTACAATAACCAGATGGGTCAAAGAAATTTTTTGCTTGGGTTGCAAGTACCTTGTGATAGTCAGGCAAGCTCAGGTAGGCTAAAACCATGGATTTCAAGTCTGTGCTCCAAGACATAAAAGCAAATCTAATGAGTAGCATTTGGGAGAGTATCAGGCGAGCTCAAGCATCTCGCAGTCCAGTCTGGTTAGTCACCTTCACAACCTTGGTAAAAGCATCCAGAGCTCATGAATTGGTTTATGTTGCCAAAATATTGCAAAATTTTGACCCCCCCCACAAGTATATTGCAAGTAGTTCATACAAAAATTTCCCTAAAACACTTTCACAATCTCCAACAGGGAAGTCCCTGTAGTGTAGTGGTTAATGTGCTAGACTGGGACATTGTTAGTAAGTGAGTTCAAACTTCAATCATGCTATTATGTTCACTTTCGGATTAATATCTCTGAAAAGTATGGGCTCCTTATCCTCCCAGCTATGAGTTTAAATAGTACCACTTACTGTTTCTATTACAAGGATAGTTTTAGCATTAAATAAATGAAGGTTGATATGCCATTAAACAAAGAAATCAAACCAACAATCTCCAATTGTGGGTAAAAAAAAAAGTGGAGGAATGAATTTGAGATAATATGCAAAGTACAATTTAGATTAAGATCCAAACTTGAAAATATGTATAACCACACGCTTATTAAAAACACATTGACCCAAAACTGTTCAATTGTCCGAACGCTTTAATAAATTTTTTTCAAAATGTATATCTTTTAAAAAGAAGAATTGGAGAAATATCTGATAAAATTATTTGCTTACATTATATCAAACAGTGTTGTTGGATTTTGACTCTTGTGTTTACATTTGTAAAATATCTGTTAGAATATTATCAGTATCAAATTCATTTACATTTAAAATCTATTAAAAATCAGCTAATTAATGGAATCTGATAACTGTTTTAGTATTTATATATTTATAACTGCATAGGAGGCGCTTATGGTGTAATAATAGACTCAACGAACAAAGTTCAAATCCTGGATTAGTCTTTTTTGTATTTCAGATAGCGCTATTACCCTTGGGGAAAATGTATCTTACTATTCCCCATCCTGCTTGGTATATAGCAGGCAGACTGGGCTCTTTAATCTTGGTAATGGCAACTGGTCTCAGAGAAGGAAAACTGAATTCAAACCAAAGAGGCTCCTTCTTATTAGTCAATAAAACGAATTTGAGAGCTCCTACTCAACTCTATTTATTAAGTCACAATGTTTCAGTTACTCTGGCCTTCTTCAGGTATTTGTCATAATCTAGAAATTCAAACCAGACTCTTTATTCAACCAAGCAGATTTTTTCCTATTTATAAGAAGTCAAAATACAGTCTGGAACCCCTATCTCCCTCAGAACATTGACCTCCTAAGATGTGGCAACCAAGTGAATACCCTCCATCAGGCATCTACCATACTCTGTACACATTGCTGCCTGGGCGTTCATATACTGAAGCTCTGATGTCTGTCAACTGACTTGGTAAACACCCACAAAATTATTAATCATCTTACCAACAACAATCCTGAGCAACTTTTTTGATTTCCATGTGTCTAACACATGTGGGTATGCATACAAGTCAGAAAAAACAGCACAGATCCCATGACTTTTCGGAAACATTTTTTTTACGCTCAAGTTGCTGAAGCATGGAACAAACTACCTGCATCAGTTGTTAGCTGCCAAGACATTGTATCCTCAAAACCCTCATTCTTCCTGAAATTTGCCAACATACCTGATATCCCACCACCACACACACACAACACCACACCATGACTTGTACACTGTTAATTTTCTTGACATTTGTATATTATTATATATATATAATATATATATATATATATATATATATACATTCACCTTTGAATAGTTGGAGTACACCTGAGCACTGTATACATAATTTCATTTAAACTGCATCTAGTAATTGAAGTTCCTGTTCTTGAGCTCCGTGGAGTGTGGAGTACCCTTGATCACTATCACTCCAGATCCACTCTGGTAGTACCTGTTAGTGTCCCATCTATGGGTTAAAAGATCAAAAAATGAGTTCTAACAAAAATACATCCTGTAAGTAAAATTGATTGTTTGGTTCGCACTCTAACAATTGTTTAAAAACAAACTATTTCCTATAAAAAATCCTATATCAAAAATATGATTTGGCATTAAATAACTCTGAGGGTTGATAATGCCATTAAACCAAACCAAGTCAAAAATGTAATTTTTAATATATTTGTGGTCCAGTACTAATTGAAAATTATTATTTGCTATAGTAAAAACCTATTAGGAAACAATAGTAGCACTAATGCTTACTAAGCTACTAAAAAGATATATTTTTAAGTTGAAAAAGTTGATGGAAAAAAGAAAATTAGGACAAGGCAGAACAAAGTTGTTTGCTTTAAAAATAAAATAATTTTAAAGAAATCTTTGACTCAATAAAGAGTATTTTTATACGATAGTTTGTGTTTCCTGATTGACAACTATTCCTAGCAAACACATGAGGGCCCAAATAAAGAAAAAATAGAATCACTTTTTTAAAAAATAGTCTTTTTTAATTACTTTTATATATTTTTTTATTAATATTGGTGAAATATGCCGGGCTGTGGAGTTGAAACACAAACCAACTCCAACTTCTGCCTTATGTAATTAAGTGATTATGGCTTTACAAATAAATATAGAACCAATGATGCCGATAGCTTTTTAATTTAATGCATCCTGGATGCATGTATTTGATTTGAATGGGTTCCCTCAGGAATTTGATGGGTCCCAACTAAAGTTTCTTAATAAATTGTTAATTTTTATCTATGAACAACTAAAGCCATCTAACCCTACCTTGTACCACATACAGTGTAATTCATTTCCAAGAAAATATTGAAATGTATTTACAGTTAGCTGGAAATGGTGGGCGAAGAAAAAAACAAAAAAACACTGGGAACGCATGGATACAATTTTACTGCATCCTTTTAGATTTTTTTTATGCGTCCTTATCAGCATCTCTGTAAAAAACCATGATTTTTTTTTTTTTTTTTTTTTAATAATCTATTTATAAGGAGTGTGCGACGAGAATGACATGCCATTAAAATCAATAAATTTATTAAATTGCACTAGTTCACCAATACCAGATGCAGAAAACCCCCCATATCATAATCCCACCCCCCTCACATTGGTCAGTGGGTATTTTGGGTTGAATCATTCACTTGACCTTGAGACCGTGTTTTGACCATTAACAAACAACTTAAAGTCTGATTCATTAACCAAAGAACATGGTCAAACCATTAGTACATTGACACATCATG
>CM042160.1:50072705-50230292 GCA_023376005.1 Doryteuthis pealeii | reverse complement strand
GGAATTTGGTTTAACCCACGATTAGTTGACGTGTGGCTCTTGTCTGGCGTTGGTAGGGAAAAGATCGCTTTGAAGCTAATTATGATGGCTAACGTGTAGCGCAGAGCGACGAAGACGAAGGCTATTTTATATGGTACATCTACTTTTGGAAGGAGTTTTTTCGTTCGCTACACTAGAGTGGATGTACCTGGATTTGGAAAAAATGGTGTGAGTTTTTCCTGAAGGGGTATTGTCTGGATGGCGATTATGGAGTTGGGGTAAGGCATGGGGAATACAGTCCTGATGCTTATGGATGGTTTGTCATCATCCGTCCGAGCTAGTAGTGGTTGTGAATATGGGCAGTCGCGTCGTGTGAGCGAGTGGGGTCCAAGTAATTCTTGCTTATAGCGGGTTCTTTAGCGTGCTCGCATTCCTGTGGTGTGGTGGTGGCAATCGTTTGTACGGGATATCCCGTTCTGGTATTTTCGTCAGTAGTAGTAGTAGGGGTCATTATTTTGGTTGTACTGCTGTCGTCAGTCTCGTTGCCATGGGTGCTATGGTATTTACGTCAGTTTCAATCACTGTGCTGGTTGTGGAATCTTTTGCAGTATGTGCAGTGTTTGTGTGAGGCTGTGTTGTCAATCTGTTGCCATGGGTCGCTATGAGGTATGCCTTTAGTTGTTCAAAGGTGGATGTGTCCTGCTTGGACTCTATCATCTGTTCAAATATGCTGTAGTCGAGTAACTCCTTGGCAGCCTTGACGAATTCGTTCTCAAGGTCAGGATACACGGCAATCTCGGGCGTGACGTGGGTCGTATAGGTCACGTTCAGGCTTGTGATAAATTGATTCACGTCATCTCCCGGACTGAATTCGTTTTTTCAGTCTCATAACGTCAAGTATGGATTTGAGACGCCTTGATCTATCTTGGATGTCGACTATCTGGGCTATTGGTGGTATTGTCGGCTTGGCATGATCCAGGGCTTCCATCATCCTGTGTAAGTCGGCCTTCAAAAATTGTATATTTTCTGGTTTTGGGGGTGTGGGGCGAGTTCTTAATTCTTGGAGGAACTTCATCTGGTCTTTAATAAAGTCGAGAATTTCCGAGCGAGTAAATCTTGTATAGTCCATATTCTCCATTGCAACACGCTGACACCAATGATATATATGGTAGTTATCCCGTTCTGACACCAGTGTTATATCTTAGGATATCCGTAGAAGCGTATGGTTTGCAAGGAAGAATAATGGACAAGATTAATTTGATAAAAATCGTTTATTGAAATAACGAGTGTGAAAATTGTTATTGTCGCCGTAGATAACGGTAGTAGTTCTCTGGAGTGGCCGAGGGGTCGGTGAGGTGTGGGTATCGTATGATACGTCGGAATCTCTCTTGGCCTGGTGCAAGGCGTGAGGTAGAAGTTGAGTTGATACGGTCACTTGGTGTAGGGACCAAGTCAGGAATATCTCAGTGGAATAGTGATGGTCAGGGAATGTAGTAGTGGCCGAGGGAGTTGAGTTCGTCAACTTAGGATACTGTTGTAAGTGGATACGGTCACTTGCGGGAATAAAGTCAGGAATATCTCAGTGGAATAGTGATGGTCAAGGAAGGTAGTAGTGGCCGAGGGAGTTGAGTTCGTCAACTTAGGATACTGTTGTAAGTGGATACGGTCACTTGGTGCGGGAATAAAGTCAGGAATATCTCAGTGAGTTGTAGCGGGTAGCGCTGTAGTGGTCAGGGGGGTAAGGATGTCGCCTGGCTACGGTGAGGTGTTGAAGTAAGGCTGAGTGTCCGGGTGGGCGAGGGCGTGCGTGGTGGTGGGTGCGTAGCAGTTCCTTGATCCTCTCGTCTGGTGATATTCTCGGTTCCAGGCCGTCCGTCCAACTGCCGATTCTCAAAATACCCGAGCTTATATGCTGGTAGATGGGCTCCAGAAAGCCTTTGAGGTGTTTAGCGGGAAGATTTTTCATTGGTTGAAAATCCGGATTCCTTACAATATTATTTTTTTGTTTATTTTGGAATTCCTCTCAAGCGTAACTCAATCCGAGCCTATGCGCAGAACTGCGTCGAATTGGTCACTTCGTGAGAGGGTACCATTGAGTTCACTTCCGTTTGTTGCCTCCGACTTGAGTTTTGATGTTTTATGCTAGCGAGGTGTATTTTGTGAGTAAGCATTGTGAATCATAAGAGATATCTTCTCTCTGATATAACAGTGGGCAGGTTGTTTTACGGCATATCAACCCTTTTCGGGTCATTTAATGCCAAATCAAGTCATTTTGATAAACAAAGGTGGTCACCCAATTACGTATTGAACAGGCTGATTGTTGCTTAACTTTGGTGATCTACGGAGAACCAGTGCTTTCAGCATGACTGTAATTGGACAAAATAAGAAATATTTTAAACAGAGACCAAGATTGTATTGGGGGGCGGGTAGAAGGGGGAGGGGAGATTAAAATCAATAATGAAAATTATTATTTGTCTGAATTTTTGAGATGAGGCTTGATAATTTGTATCATTTGGATTTTTCAGACTGTTGTCCTCATCTTTATTGTTATATACACTTTTCAGCAAATGTAGCCTCCACTTCTTCAAGTGTTTCTTGTTGAACTTGGGATCCTTCACGTCATAATCAGGAGCCTTCACAGAACTTCAAACTGAACCCTTTATTTAATCCAGTTCAGGAGACAAACTTATGCCTAATTAGTCCATGTCGCTTGACTCCGGAATATTTGCCTATCGCTGAAGGTATTACAAGTTATATCTTTCTCTCTCTAAAAGTTACTTCACTGCTAATATATTGAGCATTTCCCTTTCTTTTCTCTATTGGAGTTAACTCAACACTTTCTTTTTCTAATTACATGAACTTTTAAAAAAGCATATTCTGCAGAACTTGGTTCAGTATTCTTGACTACTGTAATCTATTTGTTTTAATACACATATTACTTGCTGAATTTATGAGTTATTTGTTTTTCTGTCTTAATGTATGCGACCTTATGGTGTGTTTGTTGTAATTACCAATATATATATATATATATATATATATATATATATCCACTCATTACAACCACCATAAACTCAACCCCTATATCTGTTGTGCCATGTATATATAACAATAAAGATGAAGACAACAGTCAAAAAAATCCAAATAACACAAATAAAAATTAATGATTTGCAGTTTCAAAATTGTCTTCCTTTTTTTTATGTCTTTCAATAAAGACATTTAAAAGATTCCAAATTGTCATTAAAAAATAAATTTATTTAAAAAGAAATTGAGAAATAAATGCAAAGGAGAATATTTTATACAGAAAAGAAAATATTTACAATGTTTTATTTTGGCATTTTAAAAACTTCTTTTTTTAACATAATTTAAAAAAAATTCTTAACAGTTTTCTTTTAATATAGCAAATCAGACACAAACTTTTCCTCCAGAATCGCACAACAAAAAAATGGGACAATATGACCTTTAGGCACCCCTTCTGTGATCTGGACACTCAAGGACACTTTTCTCATTTACACCTTCAAAATCCGGTTGTTTGTTAGGGGTTAGTTTTATAATAAAAAATAAAAAAAACTCTAAAAATCATCTGTTAACAATTAACCGGATTTTGACGGTGTAAATGGAAAAAATGTCCCCACGAATCGTGATTGCAAAAGGGGTGCCTAAAGGTCATATTTTCCAAGAAATGTTTGGATAAAAAAAGAAAAACGACAAAAAAAAAAAAAAGATTGTCATCTGGTTTGATTAGAACTTTTGTTATTCTTGATATGTTTGTCATCATTCCTGGTTTTTGTGATCATTACAATTGAAATCATTTCCACTGCCATCATTACTGTTATTACTGATGTATATCATTTTGGGTCTGGTTCATAATACCAAATATCCCTTGCCAGAAAACTGACTTCATGGAACATCATTACATAGAAATAATCGCTTTATCAAAGGATCATTCCTCACCCCACCCCACCCCGCCCCGCCCAAAAAATCAGCAAGCCAAATTCAAAGAAAGATAAATTGATGATTCAGTATTGGTTATTGTATTTTATATAATCTGTTATTTTTAATTTACAACCCCAACACGTCATTTCAACAATCTTTTTTTCTTTCTTTTTATTTCTAAAACAACAAATTTGATTTTTTTTCTAGTTTTAAAGCCCCAACATGTTATTTCAACAGCTTTTTTCTTTCTTTTGAATTTTTAAAACCATAAATTTGATTTTTTTTTTTTTTTTCTAAATTATAGCAACCATTTAGTTTTCAGAGATTTTTCTCAAAATGTAACCAGGGTATATATTTTCACAACTCTCAAAAATTAAAAAAAAAAAAAAAAAAAAAAAATTCACAATTCAATGCAAGCATATAATTCATAATCCTTCTCAGAATAAAAGAAAATAAACACAGTAGAATATTAAAAAAAAAAAAAGAAAAAAAAAAAGAAAAGAAAAAAGCTTTCTTCAAGAATGATTAACATTTGCAAAATAGTTGAAACTAATATCCTCATTTAAATTTTTTTTAACCATCTTCCCCCGACCCCACACCAAAAAAAAAAAACTGTAGATTTTACAAGGATAAATCTTTCCAACCTTAATGGGGGTTGGCACTCTTATACTTTGCAAGTAACATTTAGTATCATGAGTGCCTCCCATCTTATTCATCAGTCATTATTCATAAGCAGTAGAGTAACCGATAGGGAATGTATTTTGCTATTATGACTATAGTAATAAAGTCAGCAGAATAGCCTATTGTCAGTATCAGCTGAACAGCGAAGGAGTTTATCCCCTTTTTGCTAGCACTAGACCAAAAAGATCATTTTGCTGAGGTGGAGTGCTACACCTACCAGTACTTTACCACACAGATTAGATTACCCAAGCTGCGCTACTCATGTTGGTGAGGAATGATATCAAATCCGGCAACTTGTGATTCCTAGATGAATGCTCTACTGACTGAGCTAAACCAGACCCATAGACCATTGATTCATCATTGTCATTACTTATAATGGATAGAGCAGCCGTTAGGGAATACGTTTTGCCATTATGATTACTAGCAAATATATGCACCCTCCGGGTGCAAGTATTTAAGTTTTAATATAATAAAATATCATATTAAATTAGAAAGGCTAATGAAACTGAATAAGAATTCAGATAAAAAGATTTGGAACAGAGGGGGTATGATTGAAAAATAGAACAACTTTGAAACTATTCCATCATTTTCCCTTACTCCCGTCTTTCATTGGTAAATTTTCCTAATTTAACTATTTAGTTAAAATAGGAAGTAAAGAATAAACTTACAGTTATATTTTCTTGTTAACGGATTTCTTTTAAGATTTATCCCAAGATTTTTGCTTATATTCATTAAGATAAAACCAAACAATTAGAAATCAATAATACTAAGCACATTTTTATTAAAATCAGATTTTTAATATCAATATGCAAATTAGCCTTCCCATTCACACTGTAAACTGCTATTTTGTTGTATATATAAATACAATTGTATGTTATTAATATGTAGATATTGTCAACAGTATTAATTATGTAAAACAATTTTATTAATAATTGGGGTTTAAATAAAAATAAAATCCTGTAGAATGTGACGAAAATAATTAAGGGAATTGTTACTTGAGTAGTAATATAGTTTCGGTTACAAAGAGAAAAACACACAATCTCCATTATAATAAGATAGTAGTAGTCAAGTCCTATTGTCATTATCAGCTGAACAGTGAAGGAGTTTATCCCCCTTTTTCTAGCTCTAGACCAAAAAGATTGTTTTACTGAGGTGGAGCACCACACCTACTGTCAGTTCCCAGATGCTTTACCACACAAATTAGATTACCCAAACCTGTGCTACTCATGTTGGTGAGGGATAATATCGAACCTCGAATCTTGGGATTCCTAGGTGAATGCTCTACTGATTGAGCTAAACCAGCCTCATATAGATCATCAATGCATTTTATTCATCATTGTCATTACTTATAATTGGATTAGCGCGTGGTGTAATGGTTAAAGTCATGGGAAATGGACTCGTCGCCCCGAGTTCAAATCCTGGACATGGTAATTGCATTTCACTTAGTACTAATACCCTTGGGAAAGGTATGAATCCTACTCTCCCTCCAGCTATGGGTATATAGCAGGGCAGACTGGGCTCTTTAGCCTTGGTTAGGCAACCGTTCTAGGAGAAGGAAAAACTCTGAATTTAAACCTGTTAAACTCCGCTTAAGAAATTGACCGTGTGTCACATCCTGCTCGTGCGGAGGGTTTGGTAGATATATATAATGGATAGAGCAGCAGCTGGAGAATACTTTTATGCCACTAATTGAATGTATAAGATGGATATTTGATTTTGTGATACATTGCTTCTTTTTTTTTTCCTCTTTAACTCGTGGATATCTTGAAAATACAGTGATTAAAAAAAAAAAAAGTCAACATCCTTGTAGGATTTGTAGGAACTCTCCTGTGTCAGGAGACAGGAAGTTGAAAGATAAACCCCCCTAGTGTGCTGGGAGCATTCAAGACTAACCCAACACCCTTATGGGAGCATATTTATGATGTAATTTTCAACAGTCTCTACATTTGTATCATTTAGATTTTTTGGACTGTTGTCTCCATCTTTATTTTCATATACACAATGTTTCGGCCAATGTGCTCTCTGGCCTTCTTCAGCCCAAAGAAGCACATTGGCTGAAATGTTGTGTATATAAAAATAAAGATGAGGACAACAGTCTGAAAAATCTAAATAATACAAATTATCAAGCCTCATCTAAAAAATTCAGACAGTTTCCACATGTTCATCATCTCTGTCAACTAATTCTTGGAATTTCACACAGGAAAAAAAATGTTAACATTTCTAGGGAGTATCTTTATTAGAAAAGCAGAACTGATATTATGGAGACCACCTGAGAAAAGTTGGTTGTTTGCTGTCTTATGGGTTGGGTCATTTAATACCAAATCAAGTCATTTTGATAAACAAAGGGCTCCGGTTGCTTACAGTACCTGCTGTTGCTTAAGTGGTCACCCAATTAAGTATTGAACAGGCTCACTGGTGCTTAACTTTAGTTGGTTGATTGTTTTTGTTTTATATGGCATATCAACCTTTTCGGGTCATTTAATGCCAAATCCCATCATTTCAATACACAAAGGACTCTGGTTACTTACAGTACCTGCTGTTGCTTAAGTAGCCACCTAATTAAGTACTTGAACAGGCTTATTGGTGCTTATCTTCAGTTGGTCGATTTGTCTTATGACATATCAACCCTTTTTGGGTTATTTAAAACCAAATCAAGTCATTTTGATAAACAAAGGACTCCGGTTGCTTACAGTGTTGTTAGGGATTATGATCAGGTGAAGACTTTAAAATCAATGTCTCCTTTTTGCAAAACAAAGTTGTTAAACTTTATGTCATGTATTATTGTTGCACAATTGTGTTTCAATAAATATTAGTTATGTTTTCTTGTCTATTTGAGTTGCCAACACTTGGTAATTGTTCCGACTAACAGCCGACCAATTCAACCAAGAAGCTCTTACGTAATTATGTTCATTTTCAATCCTGTACATCTTTAATACATAACGTGGTTACGGAATCATTGACAAAGTAACTAGCCAGAGATCCAAGAAGGAGTCATGGACTAGAATAAGTCAACCTCATCAAGGTCCGTAACTAGTATAGACCCACATTTGGCACTGTGATTCCCGGATATGGCCCAGTGAGATATCCACGGTGCTACAATATCATAAAGGAACTACCATAGAAATATCAGCTTTTTTCAGGTCATTTAATGCCAAATCAAGCCATTTTCATTAACAAAGGACTCGGTTACTTACAGGACCTGTTGTTGCTTAAGTGGTCACCCAATTAAGTCTTGAAACTTAGGAAAAAATACCAATAATGTGTTGATATGGATGGTGACCAGGTGATTCCTGGATACAACTCTGAGAGATATCCATGGAACCATAGTATTACAATAATATAACAAAACTCTCAAAGAAATATTAACTTTTTTTTTTCAAACACCCATTATTTTTTCCAAAACAGAAATTAATTTTTTTTTTTTTTTAAACTGAGGATGTTAGTCCAAACTGATAAGTAAAAAATAAAAATAAAATAAAGATAAATAAAAAATGTTTTAATTTATAAAATTTTTATTCATAAGTGATTAACAATCCCATAATCCACAATGTGGGCATTATTTGAATTATACCATACTGCAGATTGAGACAATAGTAATGCAGTTTGGGGAAAAAAAAAAAAAATTATTGGAGGAGGAGGAGAAAAGAAAAAGAGGAAGGAGGAGAAGGCTCAGATAGCAAAATAATCTTGCCTTTATTCCCCTCCCCCTCCTTTTCTTAATAACATTCTTATACCTTTCAACATCTTACAAAACCAACAAAAAAAAATAATAAAAAAATAAAACAAAAACAAAAAACTAACAGAAAACCAGTATTTCAGCACCTTTTTTTTTTCTTCATACAAATGCCCTGTGGGTACAACAAA
Source organism: Doryteuthis pealeii (assembly GCA_023376005.1). Lineage (NCBI taxonomy): Eukaryota > Metazoa > Mollusca > Cephalopoda > Myopsida > Loliginidae > Doryteuthis > Doryteuthis pealeii. The sequence continues at coordinate 50,221,835 of CM042160.1, read as the reverse complement.
TTAAACCCACTACTTACAGAACCTGTTTAAAATTGTGCCAAGGTGTGTTTATGGCCAAAGCAATATCTATGCATTTCCGTGTATTTTTTTTTCTTTTTTACAAACAAGCACTAACAGAATAGCTACAAGTGGGACATAAGAATCTCTGAATAGATCCAACTACTTTAGCATCTTTTACACATTCCATACATTTTAACTAATATCAAAAATTCCATCTTTCCAACCGTGTACATTTAAATATGATAAATGATATTAAGAAGATATGTCTGCATACAGGAAGCTAAAGTAGTTGGATCTATTCAGAGATCTTATGTCCCACTTGTAGCTATTCTGTTGTGTGCTTGTTTGTAAAAAGAAAAAAAAATACACGGAAATGCATATATTTGCTTTGGCCATAAACAGCCTTGGCACATTTTAAACAAGGTTCTGTAAGTAGTGGGTTTAATTGTTTGTACCCACAGGGCATTTGTATGAAGAAAAAAAAAGGTGCTGAATACTGGTTTTCTGTTAGTTTTTGTTTTTGTTTTATTTTTTTATTATTTTTTTTGTTGGTTTTTGTAAGATGTTTGAAAAGGTATAAATGTTATTAAAGAAAGGGGGGGGAGGGGAATAAAGGCAGATTATTTGCTATCTGAGCCTTCTCCTCCTTTCCTCTTTTTCTTTTCTCCTCCTCCTCCAATAATTTTTTTTTTTTTCCCCAAACTGCATTACTATTGTCTCAATCTGCAGTATGGATAATTCAATAATGCCCACATTGTGGATTATGGGATTGTTAATCACTTATGAATAAAAATTTTTATAATTAAAACATTTTTTATTTATCTTTATTTTATTTATTTATTTTTTTACTTATCAGTTTGGACTAACATCCTCAGTTTAAAAAAAAAAAAAAAATTAATTTCTGTTTGGAAAAAATAATGGGTGTTTGAAAGAAAAAAAGTTAATATTTCTTTGAGAGTTTTGTTATATTATTGTAATCCTATGGTTCCATGGATCTCTCTCAGAGTTGTATCAGGAATCACCTGGTCACCATCCATATCAAACATTATTGGTATTTTTTCCTAAGTTTCAAGACTTAATTGGGTGACCACTTAAGCAACAACAGGTCCTGTAAGTAACCTGAGTCCTTTGTTAATGAAAATGGCTTGATTTGGCATTAAATGACCTGAAAAAAGACTGATATTTCTATGGTAGTTCCTTTATGATATGTAGCACCGTGGATATCTCACTGGGCCATATCCGGGAATCACAGTGCCAAATGTGGGTCTATACTAGTTACGGACCTTGATCTTGATGAGGTTGACTTATTCTAGTCCATGACTCCTACTTGATCTCTGGCTAGTTACTTTGTCAATGTTCCGTAACCACGTTGTGTATTAAAGATGTACAGGATTGAAAATGAACATAATTACGTAAGAGCTTCTTGGTTGAATTGGTCGGCTGTTAGTCGGACAAATTACCAAGTGTTGGCAACTCAAAAAGACAAGAAAACATTAATAATAATATTGAAACACAATTGTGCAACAATAAACATGACATAAAGTTTAACAACTTTTGTTTTGCAAAAAGGAGACATTGATTTAAAGTCTTCACCTGATCATAATCCTAACAACACTGTAGCAACCGGAGTCCTTGTTTATCAATGACTTGATTTGGTTTTAAATAACCCAAAAGGGTTGATATGTCACAAGACAAATCGACCAACTGAAGTTAAAGCCCAATAGCCTGTTCAGTACTTAATTAGGTGGCTACTTAAGCAACAGCAGTACTGTAAGTAACCAGAGTCCTTTGTGTATTGAAATGATGGGATTTGGCATTAATGACCGAAAGGGTTGATATGCCATATAAAACAAAATAATCAACCAACTAAAGTTAAGCACCATGAAGCCTGTTCAATACTTAATTGGGTGACCACTTAAACAACAACGGGTACTGTAAGCAACCAAAGTCCTTTGTTTATCAAATGACTTTGATTTGGTATTATAATGACCACCCATAAGACAGCAAAACCAACTTTTCTCAGGTGGTGCTCCATAATATCAGTTCCTGCTTTCTAAAATAAGATACTCCCTAGAAATGTTAACATTTTTTTTCCTGTGTGAAATTCCAAGAATTAAGTTGCAGAGGATGATTGNTAACATAAATAAATCTATTCAATAAATAATCATTTATTTGCACTTGTTGTATGTTTCATGTATTTTTACTCACTTATAATTAACAGGTGGTAGCACTGTTAGGGTCCATCTATAGTTAAATAGAAAAAAACGAATTTAAAAAAATGTGTTAAAAAATTTGAAAAATTGAATACCCTCAGATAAATAAAAACATATTTGGCATAAATAACCAACAAGGGTTGACATGCTGTAAATCTATAAACACTAATATATAAAAAAAGATCTATTGAAATAATTGATGGGACTCTAAAAAGTATAGATTGCGAGATGCAGACGTGTTTCTTTATTCAAAATTCAAGAAATTCAATTGTATGAAAACTAGCTATGAGGATACTAGCCTAAATTTATTCAACCTTTTTCATTTAATTTAAATTTAAATGTTTACTGTTTTCTGAAAAAGAAAAAAACAACAAATGTTGAATTGAGTTTTTAAGTTTACCATTAAAAAATCGAAAATGAAGTGAATAATGTTTTTTGAATTACACATTAATAAAAAATCATTTAAGGATTTTGTATTAATTAAATTGTATATAATTAAATTCAATAATATTTTTTTTAGATTAATGTAAAAAACAGTAAAAAACATTTTTGAAGAGTCTTTGTAGGTCCTTTCTATAAGAAGTATACTTTATTAAAAAAAATGAGCAAAAAATATCACCTACGTTCATTTCCTACAACCATAAACAAATAGAATAAATAAGTTAATTTCAAGCTTATATTTTGTTTCATGTCATGTCATATTTTGTCAAATTCATATTTGTTTTTCTTGTGTTTTTTTTTTTTTTTTTTTTTTTTTAAGTAGTGAAATGATCCACTACAAGAAAAGAACCATTTTCAATGTTTTCAATAATACATTACTAAACTACTCCGTCAATGAATAAATATCGCTCTCCACACAAACTAACTCTTTTTAAATTTCAGAAGGGATTTAGTCTTTGCTGTGTTAAAATTTCATCACTTCGAAGTCTATAATACCCCCTCCGACAAAAATTATTTTTCTTCAATTTTTCCATATTTCTTATTACTCAAGCATACCAGTCACAAATGCACAAAATAAATATGAAGAAAAAAAAGATTTTGGTCACGGGTAAATTTATATTTACAATAGCAATTGAACCACCTCTTAAAAAAAAAATCAAAAAAAAATCTTTTTACCATTTTTTCTCCTTGAAATCTGCTTTATTTTTTTTAACATGATTTATTTCTTGTTATAATTTAAGAAATTCATATAAATTTTTTTTTTGTTCATAGACTATAGGAAAATGAAAATAAGTTGACATTTATATTTTCAATTTTTTTCAAATAAAAGTTTAAAAAGGGGAGGTGCTGTCCGTACGTGTACTAATTTTTAGCATTATTGATTAAAACAAACAAAGTTTATCTTCTTTTTGCTTAATTATTTCAGTATGTAGTATATTTATCCCAACCTCCCACCATGCTGGATGTGAACAAGGTCAGTTTGATATGAGAAGCTGGAAGGAAGTAGTAGTATTTGGAAGCAGTGCCAAAAATAGCTCGTTCCATTGCATATCACCTTTGTGATGCCCAGGGTGCTGCGCAGTATACTTACCTACCCCTTTTAGATGAGAAGGGGGGAAAGTACTGTCTGGGGTGCAAGACCCATGATCTGAGCCAATTTATTTTATACATACCCAGATGGATGCCAGTGTTGAGGATTTTAAATTCTATTAAAAAAGGAAAAAAAAAATGTAGACTTGATATGAAAAATATCACACCCCCAAAAAGAATATATCCTTTGACACTGCTATATCTGTGATTTGGGAAATGAAAACTTTCATTTAAATATTCTATTAGTTAAAAAAAAAAAAAAAAAAAAAAAGTCATTGGGGTGGACTAATGTTGGTATCAGCAAGACGGAGGTATATCCCTTTTTACTAGATAGACCAGGAGATTTAGGTTTTTTTGCATCTGAGGGGGGGGGGATGGAGCCCACACCTACATCAGTCCATCACTTTACACAGATACCTGTGTACTCATGCGCCGAGTTGTGTGAGGGGTCAGGTATCAACAGGAACCTTGTGGTCCTAAGATACACCAACCGACTGAGCTAAAACTGTAAACCCAGTCAAAATCTCACATCTTATTATGAATGGAGAATCAGTGCTGTATCTGTAACTTAAACTATGTCATGCTTACATCACTACATCAGGAAATTGTGTAGTTTATCAAATTAGTATGATGATTAGTCAATGTCTTTAATATATTAGAATAATCTTTAATTAATTGATGGCTCTCTAAAAGATGAGTTAGCATTTGCCTCAAAACAGCATGTTATTTGCTTTTAAAATCCGCACAAGCGTTCTATATATCATAGAAATAATGGATTAATAAATAATATGGTGTTGTTATTTGCTACTGGTTTTAACAAACCGGGTTTCAATAAATATTACTTTGTTGTTTTTGATTTCCTAATATTATTGTGTTATTTCTCCCAATATCAAATCAATCCGATGAATGATTTTATATAGAACCAATAAAATAAATGTATCTTTTTAATATGCATTAGCTTATCTAATTTCGTAATCTAATTTGATATGTTCCATACATTAAGCTTAAATACTTATGCCAGGGTGCATATCTTGCTAGTCATAGCAACCTCTTAGAGAATAAAGCAATTCCAGTCCACTGCAATTTTGTGGATTCCACATTTCTAAGTGCAATAACTTTCTTAGTATCCAAATTACTTGATTATTAATTATATCCTATCAGTCAAGCTGGCAGCATGGCTATCCATTGGACTCCTCTTCAAACTGGATTCCCTTTCAAGGATCTGGCCTCCATACCATGGACCAACAAGTAGCCCCATTATGGAGATTTTACTCCGCAGCCGGTGTATTCTCTGCCCCTGTATAACAGGCAACGGAGACAGGTATTGCAGTGAAGTCATTCCAGGAGGACTGGATGTGCTAAGAATTCTTTTTTGTTAAATTGGTTTACCTGCTACCTATGTATAATTGTATGTGGTGATATATAGAATGGGGAGGGGGTTAGTACTTCCCTTTCACTTATTGTGGTGCATCCTGCATTGTAATAAGTACGTATTTACCACTCGCTCAACACAGGATGTGACACGAATGGTCAACTTTTAAGTTGTAGCATGGTTGAATTCGGTTTCCTTTCCTTTCTTCTTTGTTTAATGCATTCACCTTCAAGGGTTAATTTCATTGCCAAATTCTCCTTCTAGAAGAAAATTAGATGTACATACTTTTCAACCCATAGCTGAGGAGGGAGATTAAAGGTTCATACCATTTCCCACGCTGTATTAGGTCCAAACGTGCAACGTATAGTGTGCTGGAGTTCCAAACTGAAATATATTGCAGCCAGCATATTAGTCAATACGTCTGGGGCCCCATCGTTTTCCTTTCCTGACTAGTTCTGCCTACCAAGTAGAGAACCAGTGTCTGATACTTTTTATTGTTTATCAAACCTTTTACCTGAGCAGAAATGTGACAAAGGTCAAATTCCGAGTTTCTTTCCTAGACTGTTTGCCTTACAAAGGAGAACCCTGTCTGGACTATATTTAGTCATGCTGGGTGGGGTGGGGGATAGATTGATTCCATCGACATTCAAGGGAATTAGCCACAAAAGTGAACACAACACGCCTTGTCCAGGATTAAACTGTTTACAATTCATTGCTACGGACATAACCATTACACTTAGCATCCTCGTGGATTAGATAGATAAGTTCAACGATTTATGCAATAAATCTATTTAAATTTTATCTCGTGTTGCCAGATCTGACGGTCTTGGATGACCCCTACTAGAAATTAGAATTCCTGCGCATGGCATTGACACTCCATTTTACGTGGCCCTTCCGTAATGAGGGAGAGTCTGGACTTTAGAAATAACTGTGCTAGATAGCTGTTAGCAAAATAGTTTCCTCACCCTTTTATAGTTTTGTTTGTCCTGCAGGGTGTGCTAGCCACCCTCATCAGTACAAAATTGTGGGGTTACCGCGTTTATCACGATGATTGGCTTATTTTAGTTATTTACTTACACTAAGTACAAATAAAACACCCTCTGGGCGATCGTAAAAAATAGATTTTTGGACAACATATTGCCTGAGGGGTGCGGAGTAAAATTCAATGTCACGCAAAGTTATGTACCTAAGTACTTAACAATCATCAAAATTTATTAGCGATTACAAAATTAACATTTGAAATGTAAACTTTATAATGTATTAAAATAAAAACAACTTATATATTATATATATAATTTATAATCCAGTCATGTAATTTATTAAACTTATTTTAAAAACAATGAGGACTAGTACTAATGTTGCATGTATCAATTTTGAGTGTATTATTCTATGTTGTGATGATTTTGGTTTATGTGACGTAAGCAGTGACGATAATTTTTTGTTACAGACAAAAACCGGCAAGTGAATCTCCATTATTAATAGAGACTTAAGTATGTTGTTTTTAACCTATTTAATAGTGTTGCTCTCCAGATTCATTCAGTTAATATATGATAAATAAATAGAAACTTTAAAAAGTCAATATCAACTGAAAATTATTACATGTGTGGGAAGGCGGTAAATGATTATACTGGTAGAAAGAGTATACCTGGTACAAGTTTATATAAAAAGAAGAACAAAAAAGGGGGGGAGAAAAAAAGTGTAAAAAATAAAATTCAAGTCATCATTTACTTACCTGGAATAGGTGGGGTTCAGAAAGAAAATAAAAATTTCTTAAAATAAATCTATTAATAATGGAGATTCAGTCTCTATTTGTGAACAAAACTACATCACGCTTCGTATATTACTCAAAATGCGTTCCCAATACATAGAATAAAAGACAAACTCTTGTATTATTACACTCAAAGTATTGAGTATGCCAACCTTAGCAGTAGTCATTTGTTTTTTTAAAACAAGTTTTTAATAAAATACATGTCCAGTATTCTATATCTATATATAGTTTGTTTTATTTAATATATAATCTAGTTATCTAATATATTAGAGTTTTGAGAAATTATTTTGACAAACAAAACAGTCATAATTTTACACAATGAAATATTGGAGATTTTGTTTACTATTCGGTTTTTTACTCCTTTAAAACATTAATGATTTACTTATGATACAAAACCTTCACATCTGGATTTGACTCAAATTTCCCTTTCAAAAATCAATTTTTACACCTGCCACAGAGCGTTTTTTGTGTTTTTATTTTGCTAGTAATTAACTTAAAATTTTATATATATATATATATATTATATATATATATATATATATATAATATATAATTATATATGTGATTGCCAATTCTTCAAGGCAGCACCATTATTACCAGATTCGTGTTGTGAGCACGCAAGTGGCTCAGAAGTCCAGCTTTTGACTTTTACACGTCCTGTTGCACTAAAAGACTTATAAGACCCCCGGCTTATCGTTACAACACGTTTTTTACGTGGTATCTGTCACCATGGGACTGCATTGCTCCAAGAGACCAGTCCATGACAGGCAAGCCTGCCACACATACACATATATGAGTTCAGCTTAATATATATATATATATATTATATTATATATATATATTATACCACACATATATTATTATAATATACACACACATATATATATTATATACACAACTAATATAATATACTATACACACACACACACACACACACACACACAACAACATACACTCTTTATGTATCACTGCAAAAAAGAGACAACAAAAAAATAAAAAATAAGATTAAAAGAATTACTTTTCTTTTTGTCATTGGTGTTTTTAAGATACCCTCCTCCGGTCTACAAACAAAAAGAACGCAAGGGAGATAAACTTAATTGCTTAAAATCATTGCTTCTCTTTGTAACTAAATTAACGACTTCACACACACCACACACCACACACCATCTTCGTTTATGAAGTGCCTATTAAGTTTAAAGACATTCGGACAAGTTACCTTTAAGCACACAGAGGGTGGATTCAGAGACATGTTTACGCTTTGCACGTCAAATCGTTGTATGGTTAGTGGTTAGGTTTGCGTAGTTCCTATAATTTCAAAAAAAAAAAAATAAAAAAAATGCGTCTAAAAATCATAGTAACAAACGGATGTTGACTGTGCAAAGCGAAACATGTCCATCTGAATCTCAGGTCGCCCTGGGTGCTTTAAAGGCTAACTTGGTCGACATTTCTTAATCAACCCTCCCCCCACTTGTATTTCTCAATAAGTATGAAGAATTTTGTCAAAGAGTTTGATTTGTATCATGTATGTCAGTTTATAATATTCATTCTAAGAGATTTCTTTCAAAATGATGATTTGAATCATCCAAAAGGGAACTGATACTAAAAATTTCACTTATTACTCACAAGACGTTACTTTTAATCTTAGTTAAAAGATTACAAAGTTTTCCTCACAATAATTAAAAAAATCTATTCTAATTCATTAAGGCTGTAGAGGGAATGTGTCAATATCAGCGAACACGGAAGGAGTCTATCCGCCTTTTGCTACACTAGACGGGAGATTATTTGTGTTCGAGATGGCAACTCTACCTTACTGTCGGCTCCAGATGCTATTTACTGAAGATCCAGATTTACCCACCTGTGCTATCATGCGCTGAGTGGCAAAAACCAATTTGAAACCCAAGAACATTGTAATTCCTGGGTGAATGGCTTCTACCAGCTGGACTAACAGCCCTAATTCATATTGATACGTTAGATTCTCTACATCTTCCTGGAAGTAAAAAGAAAGTTTAATGAAGCTGTATAGAATTAGGCATTCTTATTAAAAATGTGAGGAAAAATCCAAGCAAAATGAAACAACAATAGCTGTTAGTTTAGTGGACTTTTAATTATGCTTAGCACACCTTTTTTTGTTTTAAAAAGAAGAAAACAAAAGAATCTAATCCGGACTAATATGAACCTTGACACCTTTCATCTCTCTTTCTTAACACACGTGGGGATGCCTACCAAGTCAGAACAGCATTCTTATGTGACTTTCGGAAACATTTTTTCACGTCATTGAGTGCAGAGACATGGAATAACTGCCCGGTTGTGTATGGCTGCCGAAGCACTGAGCCTTTCAAGCTCCATGCTTCCTGTAGTCCGCCGTGACTACTATACCTGATGCCACTCATCAGGAATACATATGCACTACAACGCACAATAATACATGCATTTACTACTTGTAAACTGTTCATGTTCCTGACACTAATAAATTATTCTGTGACTTTGACATGAGACTTTGATGAGTTTGGTGCACCTGAGCACATGTATTACAAATTTCATTATTAGAGTATCTGAAGTTTCATATTTCAAATTTACAAAGCAAACAAAGCAATAAAAAAAAATCTAAAAGATAAAGAAACAACCAGTCAGTCAAAGGTACCATGTATAACTATATAGAACTTTTTTAAAAAAAAAAAAAAAAAAAAAAAAAAAAAAAAAAAAACAAAAAAAAAAAAAAAAAAAAAAAATATTTTTTAAATTAAAAAAAAAAAAAAAAAAAATTCTAAAAAAAAAAAAAAAAAAAAAAAAAAAAAAAAAAAAAAAAATAAATTTTAAAAAAAAAAAAAAAAAAAAAAAAAAAAAAAAAAAAAAAAAAAAAATCAATTTTCTTTCTTAAGTTCTCATGTTGGAGAATCCAAATATTAGAGATTATAAAAAATGCTTGTCTAAATCTGAAGCAATGTGAATGAGTGGTTGATTGAAAACCTAATGACATAATTTTTATCTGTTATATGAACTGAAAAAAAATCCTAATGTTTATGTATAGCAAAAAACAAAAAAAACAAAAAATTGTATTAATTATAATTGGCTATTACATTTAACTATTTTTTTTCTCATCAAAAATTGTCAGAGATTTGTGGTCAGACTTTATTATATATATATATATATATTATAATATATATATATATATATACACCACATATATATTATATATACACACACATATATATTATATATACCACACTTATATATTATATATATATACACACACCCCAACACCACACACATACACACTTTATGTATCACTGCAACAAAAAGAGACACACAAAAAATAAAATAGATAAAAAGAAATTACTTTCTTTTGTCATGGTGTTCTAAGATACCTTCCTTCGTCTACAAACAATAAAGAAGCAAGGGAGATAACTTAACTTGCTACTCATCATTGCTTCTCTTCTGTACTATAATTACGCTTACACCACACACACACAACACACTTTACAGTTATGAAGTGACCTATTAAGTTTAAAAGACATCGGACCAAGTACCTTTAAGCACCCAGGTGTGGATTCAGGAGCGACAATGTTTCGCTTTGCACCGTCAACATACGATTGTTTTTGTAGTGGTAGGTTTAGGCAGTTAGTTTTAATTAATTAAAAAAAAAAAAAAAAAATGCGTCTAAAAATCATGGAAACAAAACCGGATGATTGACTTGTGCAAAGCGAAAATGTCCTCTGAATTCAAATCGCCCCTGGGTGCTTAAAGGTAACTTGGTCTGACAAGTATTCTATTCCAACACCCCACCCCACTGATAGCTCAATACGTAATGAAGAATTTTTGTCCAAAAGGTTCATGCATTGTTCATGTATGTTCAGTTTATAAATAATTTATTCTAAGAGATTTTCTTTTTCAAATGATTGATTTGAAATCCTCCAAAAAGGACAACTGAATATAAAATTCTACTATATTTACTCACAAAGAACTTTACTTTAATCTATAGTTAAAAGTTTACAAAGTTTTCCTTATCAATCAATTAAAAAAAAATCTAATCTAATTTCATTATAAGCCTGTATGAGAGGACTAGCTAGTCAATAATCAGCAGAACACCGAAGGGTCTATTCCCTTGCTAGCACTAGACACAGGGGATTTTTTGTGTCGAGATGGAAGCACTATACCTACTGTTCAGCTCCCAGATGCTTTACATGCACAGCATCAGATTACCAACCTTGCTAATCGATGCGCTGAGCTTGGCAAAAACCAATTTTGAAACCAGAACCAATGTAATTCCTGGCTGTAGAACTGCTCTACAGCGAGATACCAGCTAATTCATATTTGATACGATTAAGATTTTTTACAATCTTCTGGGAGTAAAAGAAATATACAAAGCGCTAATAGAATTGGCTGGCTTAATTAAAAATGTGAGGAAAAATCCAAGAAAATGAAAACAACAATAGCTGTTAAGTTTAAGTGGACTTATTAATATCGCTTAAGCACACCTTTAAAAAAAAAGAAGAAAAAAAGAAGATCTAATCCGACTAATATGAAAACCTTGAGCACCTTTTTCATCTCCATCTTTCTAACACACGTGGGCATGCCTACAAAGTCAGAAAACAGCACTGCTTATGTGACTTTCGGAAACATTTTTTCACGCTCAGAGTTGCAGAGACATGGAATAAACTGCCCGCGTCTGTTGTAGGCTGCCGAAGCACTGAGCCTTTCAAAGCCTCCATGCTTCCTGTAGTCCGCCGACACTATACCTGATGCCACTCTCCACATACATATGCACTACACACGCACACATACATACATGCATATTACTACTGTAAACTGTTCATGTTCCTGACACTAATACATTATTCTGTGTACTTGACATGAGACTTTGATGAGTTCTGGTGCACCTGAGCACTGTATACAAATTTCATTATTAAAAGAGTATCTGAAGTTCATTCATATTTCAAATTCTAACAAAGCAAAACAAAGCAATAAAAAAAAATCTAAAAAAGATAAAGAAACAACCAAGTCAGTCAAGGTACCAATGTATAACTATATAGAAACTTTTTTAACATTTTTTCTTAAGTTCTCATGTTGGGAGAATCCAAAATATTAGAGATTATAAAAAAAATGCTGTCTAATCATGAAAAGCAAGTGAATGAGTTGGTTGATTGAAAAACCTAATCTGACATAATTTTATCTGTCTTATGACACTGAAAAAAAAATCTAATGTTTTATTTATAGCAAAAAAAACAAAAAAAACAAAAAATTGATATTAATTATAAATATGGCTATTACTTTAACTATTTTTTTTCTCATCAAAAATCTGTCAGAGATTTGTGGAGAGTTTTATTTGTGATAACCAAATGACTACAAACTATCAAATTATGATCTCACCATTATTTGCATCATTTTATAATGATGCAATTAATGATGCGGTCATGATTTAATAGTCATGATGTTTAAATAAATAACACACACACACACACAACTTTTAGACATTGATTTCTGCAAATAATTTATAACTTCTTTATTTTATCAAATTTTTAAAGAATGTCCATCTAGACTCATCATTGGCATTGCAGTCTCAGAAGACTACCGTAAATCCTCGAGTATAGTCTGCCCTTGAGTATAATACACAGGGGATTTTTAGGGGTCTGTACTTCTGAAAAAATGCATCTGAATAAACATTGCCAGACAACAAATAGAAACTTGGACATTGCTTAGAAAATATTTTTCATTTTTAACCTTGTATATAGTATGTACTAGGGATTTTCACCTTTAAATTTTGGCATTATACTCAAGGATTTACGGTATATATTTCTCGTGCTCCTTATAATGCCTTCTGTAACTCTAAAGGCCAATGTTTGAAAAACAGCCCTGACCACAGATGTTGAATGTGAAGGCTGTCTCTGAAGATGTTGATGTGCCTGTACTCTGTAGTCATTGCTTTCTCCTGGACCTCTTGGCTTCATGGTGTTGCGCCAGGGTGACTTCAGACATAAATAGCCCACTATGGAGGGCCTGCCACCACTGAAGGAGGTACTGATGATTACATCTGGACTATGACACAAAATTTTAGGACACACATATTTTCTGGAGACCATTATTCAACAGCAAATTTCAAATTATATATATTTACCAACCACTCCACACTAGTAGGATGTAACACAAGGTGAATTACTTAAGCAGAGTTTTCCTTCTCCTAGACTTGTTGCCTAACCAAGGTTAAAGAGCCTAGTATGCCTTATTATTTACCCATAGCTGGTGGAAGGATCATCATCAGGTTGAACTGACAGAACAGATATCCATGACTCTCTCTCTCTCCAACCATCACTATTGGTCATTACTCCTGGGAGGTTTTCTGCGCAGCATCCAAAGCCGATTGATGTAGGTTTTTTGCTGGTCAGCCTACACTGATATGTCCATGTGTAGGTGTACACAGTAAAATGTTACTTACGCATTCACCCTTACTTCTCCAGCAGTGTCCAGCATGTCTGGCTCTGATGGTTTGTGTGATAGGGGGCAAGTGGCCATACAGCTGCTTTTTTGTGGAGTGCTGCTTCCAGGATTTGTTCAAGAGAGCACACAGCATCCTTGTGTAGCTCCCATCTAGCTTTTTCTCTAAGCACTTTGTTAGAGTCCAAATGGTGCAGCCATACAGTAGCACTGATACAACTATGGCTTGGGAGAATTTTCACTTTATCTTATCAGTGAGATCAGATTTCCATATGATCAATAATCTGTCTATAGCAGCCCATGCCTTTCCTATGTGTACATTGACTGTAAATGAGATATTACTACCCAAGTATGTAAAATGGTCTACTAATTTTAGAGGCTTACCATCCAATGTGGTGACATCTCCATCCTGTTTAAAATACATGAACTCAGTTTTATCTGAGTTCAAAGAGGCCAATGACTCTTGCCGTCTTCACTAGCAGTGATTTGGCTTGTGCAGGTGTACTTGCAAGAAGCACTAGATCATCTGCAAAGTCCACATCTGTAATAGTCTTTGCAGGATATTGCCAGCTTCTCGGGAGAAAGAATAGTTGGGTGCATGTCTTTCCCAAGGTATTATTCTGTTATTTAACCACTTCACAGACTGTTAAACAACATGTTATAATATTCTATATGTATTTACCAACCCTTCCGCATGAGCAGGATGTGACACAAGGTCAATTTTTAAAGTGGAGACCAGCTTGGTAACCATTATACCCTGATGGGATGTACCTGAATATTATAGGTATGACAATGCACTATTTTTTTTTTAACAGTGTATATATGATATCAATTATTTGTAACACCCAGTATATTCTCTTTTCTGTAATATCTGTACCAGTAAAGGAAAATAAATTAATTAATTAATTAATAAAATGAAAAAATAAATAAAAATAATAATAATAATAAAGAAGCTTCTCCTTACTTCAAAATCTTTATTATATTCGTTTCAATAGCAGTATTAGTACCAAATTTATGCTGTGAACTGAACTGCAGTTACCTCCCTTTAATAATAAATAAACAGCTGTTTAGAGAGAAAGAAAGAATTTAGGCGTCGATAATATAAAATAATATGCAGAATTCTCAATAAAAGACAATTTCAGAGATTTTTTTAGAAGCTTTTGTTGTTTTTAATTGTAAATAAACCTTAAAAAATAAATAAATAAAAATAACAAACAAAAAAGAAAGAGTTCTGTATAAGTCTTTTTATGTACTAAATCTTTGGAAGCATCAGTATTATAGCTTATCACCTGTGGGTTGAAATTTGAATTCACAACAGGAGAAGCCAAAATAAATTTCAATCTTAGACTTTTACTCTCTCTCTCTCTAACATATATATATATATATATATATATATATATATATATATATATATATATAATCCAAACATTATCCAATAATTGATGAAAATTATGAATGAAAAACATGGTTTAAATTTTTGCACTGTTAAATCAATTGAAATTTAATGTAGCCAAAAACAAGTTATGACTAGAGGCTTTTTAAAAAATTCTATGAAAAAATCAATTGACGTTCTGATTTTCACGAAATTTTCCATAATTATTCACCTTTTGATGTAAATATGTCTGAAATAGGTTTTTCCTAAAAATATATTAGGGGAAATATTTTTTTTACGAGGTCCCCCTTCCCATCATATTTTATGAAATATGAAAAAATGAACTGACAAAAAAATGCTTTTTACTTTTTTTTCTATAAAGATAAGAGTCTGAATAATTATATCAGAAGATTTTTATAAGTTTCAATGTGAGAGCTTTTTAGTAAAAGAACCATGAATACAGAATTCTAAAAAAATATCAATAAAGAAATTGACCTGTTGATAACGATCAGTAATTTTCCCCCAATCAGATAATTTGATCTTTGAATTAACTGTTTTTCTTTGTAACAACTCTTTATGTTCGTTTTTTTTTTTTGCGAGTTTTAAAAAAAAAAATATTTGCGTTTCTTCCTTCAATATGGCCTAAACTGATCATGTGACCTATTTTGGTCATACCTATATATATATATATATATGACAGAATGTGTCAAATTAAGTTCAAAGTAACTGTTGCTACAAATGATTTTGCCTCCAAGCAGAGAAACAAAAACTGTAATAAATCTATTTACAATGGATATGTTTATTTTAAGTTTCATGACAGATAAATTAAAAGTGTGAGGGGAGGGCAGGTAGGAGGGGAAATAATGACAATCTCAATATAAAATCTTATTTAGAAAATGACAAATCTAAAAATAAAACATTGTTGTAAATGAATTAAACCTGTTATTTGAATTTGAAAAAAAAATTGATTGGTGGGATTTCACGGCATGTCAACCCTTGTTGGGTTATTTTATGCTGACAAAGTTTTCATTCTTGTTGGGTATTCAATTTTTTTTTTAAATACATTTTTTAAAAACTCATTTTTTTAATCTATTAACCCATAGATGGACCTTAACAGGTACTATCACTCCGAGTCAGAGTGGACCTGGGAGTAATGGCAATGAAGGAGCTCCAGAATTGGAACCTCATCACTAAATCCAGTTTAACATCATACCCAGGACACTAAGACCCTTAGCCACGCCCTTCTAACACATATATGCTTTATGGAAGCGCGTGGTTTAATGGTTAAAGTCATGGGAAATGGACTCGTCGCCTCGAGTTCAAATCCTGGACATGGTAATTGTGTTTCACTTAGCGCTAATACCCTTGGGAAAGGTATGAATCCTACTCTCCCTCCAGCTATGGATAAATAGTAGGGCAGACTAGGCTCTTTAACCTTGGTTAGGCAACTGGTCTAGGAGAAGGAAAACTCTGAATTCAAACCTGTTGAACTGCGCTTAAGAAATTGACCTTGTGTCA
Source organism: Doryteuthis pealeii (assembly GCA_023376005.1). Classification (NCBI taxonomy): domain Eukaryota; kingdom Metazoa; phylum Mollusca; class Cephalopoda; order Myopsida; family Loliginidae; genus Doryteuthis; species Doryteuthis pealeii. The sequence continues at coordinate 50,205,633 of CM042160.1, read as the reverse complement.
CATCCTGCTCGTGCGGAGGGGTTGGTGTATATATATATATATATATATATGATAAAAAGGGTTGGGGATTAGCCATGAGCGTAATAGGGCAGAGGAAGCTTTTTGCTCAACAGCCACCGGGCACATTATTTCTAAAGTTCAGCCCCTCCTCATCGCAGCAGGGTAAACTTGGTAGTGTCAGAGCCATGTCAGAAACTTAAGTTCATGGTAGGGTCACTCAAGGTGGACAGGTCTGGCACCCAGTGGTATAAGGACCACAAACTGGCCAAAGAAGCTCTGGCAAAAACCCAAAGGGCATCTCCACAATCATCAGGAATCAACAGTTTTTGGCATACTTGTCACTATCCGTGGAAAATCTGCAGCAAACAAGGGCATCTTTTTCCTTTGACCAGGCGGGATATGCATGTGGGGTTTGGGGACTGCTTGTGAATTTCATATACCTTTCTTACTCCTTCCATGAATTCACCACAGGTGAATTTGTTGGTTGGAGCCGGCTCAACCAACCTACAGTGAATACCATAGTAGTAAAAGTAGGGTTGGGACAATCATATAGGTGGTAGGGCTTGATGTGACAAGCCAATTGATCGGAGGGGGCCTCTCCGACCGCCTATCTAGCCTAAGTAAGGGCCAAAGAGGAATGTTGTGTGTCACGGACCACCAGGATTCTTTCCTTAATCATCACTAGTTGCCATCCACAGTCAATAGGTGGCCCTATTGGGGGTGATTTTACCCTAAAGCAAAGGTCCAGTCAGCATATTCTACTGCCCCAGATGACAGGGCAACAAAAAATTTGGACAGGAATAAATTAAAAAATACAAAAGACAAGAATAGTATGTGTGTGTGTGTAACCTCAGATAAATTTAAAGAAAATGATCATATATATATATATATATATATATATATACACACACCAAATGCCTCCTCACAAGCAGGATGCAACACAAGGTCAATTTCTTAAGCGGAGTTTAACAGGTTTGAATTCAGAGTTTTCCTTCTAGATAGGTTGACATGGTTAAAGAGCCAGTCTGCCCTACTATTTACCCATAGTTGGGGAGACTCCTACCCCTCTATTCTTGGCGCCCCAGACTCCTACCCCTCTATTCTTGGCGCCCCAGCCCCAGACTCCTACCCCTCTATTCTTGGCGCCCCAGACTCCTACCCTCTATTCTTGGCGCCCCAGACTCCTACCCCTCTTTTGGCGCCCCAGACTCCTACCCCTCTAACTCCTACCCCTCTATTCCCAGACTCCTACTCATATTTAAGTAATAAAATTAATATGGCCTACAATTAAATATAATACCATGATTTTTTTTTAATAATCCATGTATAAAGGAGTGTGCACTGTATAACTTTACAGACGAAACTAGGGCCATATGAAGTATAAATTCATCTGATGTCCGAATTGGTATAATTTTACCAACTCCAACTCTAGTGACTCTTTAATTGCTCCCGAGTGTCTCCATGACACCACACCCCTGATTTCAAGAAAGATGAATGAAACAGGTTTTTCATCAAAGCAGTGTGTTTAAAAAAAAATGTGCCAACAAAGAATGTAGTTCAAATTTCATGATGTGCCCAATGGTACTAAGTGGTTTGACCATGTTCTTTTGAGTAATGAATCAGACTTTAAGTTGTTTGTTAATGGTCAAAACACGGTCTCTGAAGGTCAAGTGAATGATTCAACCCAAAATACCCACTGACCAATGTGAGGGGGGTGGGATTATGATATGGGGGTGTTTTCTGCATCTGGTATTGGTGAACTAGTGCAATTTAATAAATTTATTGATTTTAATGGCATGTCATCTCGTCTGCACACTCCTTATAAATAGATTATTAAAAAAAAAATAAAAAAAAATCATGGTTTTACAGAGATGCTGATAAGGACGCATAAAAATCTAAAAGGATGCAGTAAAATTGTATCCATGCGTCCCAGTGTTTTTTTGTTTTTTTCTTCTCCCACCATTTCCAGCTAACTGTAAATACATTTCAATATTTTATTGGAAATGAATTACACTGTATGTGGTACAAGGTAGGGGTTAGATGGCTTTAGTTGTTCATAGATAAAAATTACAATTCATTAAGAAACTTTAGTTGGGACCCATCAAATTCCTGAGGGACCCGTTTAAATTAAATACTTGCATCCCAGGATGCACTAAATTAAAAAGCTATCAGCATCATTGGTTCTATATTTATTTGTAAGCCATAATCACTTAATTACATAAGGAGAAGTTGGAGTTGGTTTTGTGTTTCAACTCCACAGACCGGTATATTTCACCAATATTAATAAAAAAAAATATAAAAGTAATTAAAAAAGACTATTTTAAAAAAAAGTGATTCTATTTTTTTCTTATTTGGCTCATGTGTTTGCTAGGAATAGTTGTCAATCAGGAAACACAACTATCGTATAAAAATACTCTTTTATGAGTCAAAGATTTCTTTAAAATTATTTATTTTTAAAGCAAACAACTTTGTTCTGCCTTGTCCTAATTCTTTTTTTCCATCAACTTTTTCAACTTAAAAATATATCTTTTAGTAGCTTAGTAAGCATTAGTGCTACTATTGTTTCCTAATTAGGTTTTTTACTATAGCAAATAATAATTTCAATTAGTACTGGACCACAATATATTAAAAATTACATTTTTGACTTGGTTTGGTTTAATGGCATATCAACCCTCAGAGTTATTTAATGCCAAATCATTTTTTGTATATATGATTTGTATAGGAATAGTTTGTTTTTAAACAAATTGTTAGAATGCGAGACAACAATCAATTTTACTTTACAGGTGTATTTTTGTAGAACTCATTTTTGATCTGTTTAACCCATAGATGGGACACTAACAGGTACTACCACTCAAAGTCAGAGTCGATCTGGGAGTGATAGCGATCAAGGGGTACTCCACACTCCACGGAGCTCGAGAACTGGAACTTCACTACTAGATGCAGTTTAAATGAAATTATTGTATACAGTGCTCAGGTGTACTCCATACATATATCAAATGGTGAATGTATATATATATATATATATATATATATATATATATATATATAATATACAAATGTCAAGAAAATTAACAATGTACAAGTTATGGTGTGTGTGTGTGTGTGTGTGGTGGGGGGATATCAGGTATGTTGGCAAATTTCAGGAAGAATGAGGGTTTTGAAGGATACAATGTCTTGGCAGTTAACAACTGATGCAGGTAGCTTGTTTCATGCTTCAGCAACACCAAGCATTAAAAAATGTTTCCGAAAGTCATGGGAGCTGAGCTGTTTTCTGACTTTGTATGCATCCCCACGTGTGTTAGACACATGGAAATCAAAAAGGTGCTCAGGATTGTTGTTGGTAAGATGATTAATAATTTTGTGGGTGTTTACCAAGTCAGTTGACAGACATCAGAGCTTCAGTATATGAACGCCCAGGGCAGCAATGTGTACAGAGTATGGTAGATGCCTAATGGAGGGTATTCACTTAGTTGCACATCTTAGGAGGTCAATGTTCTGAGGGAGATAGGGGTTCCAGACTGTATTTTGACTTCCTATAAATAGGAAAAAATCTGCTTGGGTTGAATAAAGAGTCTGGTTTGAAATTTCTAGATTATGACAAATACCTGAAGAAGGCCAGAGTAACTGAAACATTGTGACTTTAATAATAACCAAGAAGAGGGCACTAGTCTGAGTAGGAGCTCTCAAAGTCGTTTTTGACTAATAAGAAGGGAGCCTCTTTGGTTTGAATTCAGTTTTCCTTCTCTGAGACCAGTTGCCATACCAAGATTAAAGAGCCCAGTCTGCCCTGCTATATACCCATAGCAGGATGGGGAATAGTAAGATACATTTTTCCCCAAGGGTAATAGCGCTATCTGAAATACAAAGAGACTAATCCAGGATTTGAACTTTGTTCGTTGAGTCTATTATTACACCACAAGCGCCTCCTATGCAAGTTATAAATATATAAATACTAAAACAGTTATCAGATTCCATTAATTAGCTGATTTTTAAAATGTAAATGAATTTGATACTGATAATATTTTAACAGATATTTTTACAAATGTAAACACAAGAGTCAAAATCCAACAACACTGTTTTGATATAATGTAAGCAAATAATTTTATCAGATATTTCTCCAATTCTTCTTTTTAAAAAGATATACATTTTTGAAAAATTTATTAAAGCGTTCGACAATTGAACAGTTTTTGGGTCAATGTGTTTTTAACAAGCGTGTGGTTATACATATTTCAAGTTTGGATCTTAATCTAAATTGTACGTTTGCATAATTATCTCAAATTCATTCCTCCACTTTTTTTTTTACCCGCATGTCAATTGGAGATTGTTTGGTTTGATTTCTTTGTTTAATGGCATATCAACCTTCATTTATTTAATGCTAAAACTATCCTTGTAATAGAACAGTAGTGGTACTATTTAACTCATAGCTGGGAGGATAAGGAGCCCATACTTTTCAGAGATATTAATCCGAAAGTGAACATAATAGCATGATTGAAGTTTGAACTCACTTACTACAATGTCCCAGTCTAGCACGTTAACCACTACACTACAGGGACTTCCCTGTTGGAGATTGTGAAAAGTGTTTTAGGGAAATTTTTGTATGAACTACTTGCAATATACTTGGGGGGGGGGGCAAAAGTTTTGCAATATTTTGGCAACATGAAACAATTCATGAGCTCTGGATGCTTTTACCAAGGTTGTGAAGGTGACTAACCAGACTGGACTGTGAGATGCTGAGCTCGCCTGATACTCTCCAAATGCTACTCATTAGATTTGCTTTTATGTCTTGGAGCACAGACTTGAAATCCATGGTTTTAAGCTTGCCTGGCTATCACAAGGTACTTGCAACCCAAGCAAAAATTTCTTGACCCATCTGGTTATTGTACTGTGATCAAATACTCCTTCAACTTTCGCACAACAAATGTTTTGAGTTGCTGCAGCGGCATTGTGGCCAAGTTCAAACTCATAAAGCACAATCTAATGTCAACAAAGTTTTGAAATAAATTCATTCTTACTGGGTACTTTTTTTTTATAAACACATTTTTCTATTTAATCCATAGATTGGACCCTAACAGGTAAGAGTGGACCAGGGGGCAATGGTGAAGAAAGGGTGCTCCACATTCCCCAAAGCTCCAGAACTGGAACCTTGCCATCAGATAGAGTAACATCATACCCAGGACATGAATACCTTCAGACACATCTAGCATGCATATGATAAAAAGGGTTGGGACTTTGAAGAAGGGCAAAGGGTTGGGACTTTGAAGAAGGGCAATAGGGTTGGGACTTTCAAGAAGGGCAATAGGGTTGGGACTTTCAAGAAGGCAATAGGGTTGGGACTTTCAAGAAGGGCAATAGGGTTGGGACTTTCAAGAAGGGCAATAGGGTTGGGACAATTGTAAGTGCTAGGGCTTGATGTGACCAGCCGATAAATCGGAGGGGGCTTCTACGACTGCCCATCTAGTCTAAGTAAGGGCCTAAGTGGAATGTTGCATGTCAGTGACTGCTCATCCACCAGGGTTCCGTCCTTAAACATCACAGGTTGCCACCAACGACCAACAAATGGCCCCATTTTCTTACCCCTCTGCAGAGGTGCAGTTGGTGTGTTCTAAAGCCCCAACCGACAGAGATGCTGATAAGTACACGTCATGCATCCCTGACACACAAAAATCTAAAAGGACGCAGTAAAATTGTATCCATGTGTCCCAGTGTTTTTCTTTTGTCTAACCTCGCCATTTCAAGCTAACTGTAAATACATTTCAATAGTTTCTTAGAAATCAATTACACAGGATAGGTTACAAGGTAGGAGTTAGATGGCTTTAGTTGGGACCCATAAATTTTCCCGGCGACTTATTCGAAGCAAATATGTGCGTCCCAGGACACACTAAATCAAAAAGCTATCAGCATCACTGCTTGCTATAAAAAGAATATCCAAGGGTTCTTATAAACCAAGGTCCTTGCTTAAATATTTTTAATTGCAACCAAGCTTGTTCTTTTGCTGTAATAAACTGAACAGCAAAATAATTTAAAGATAATATGGCCCAGATGATATTTGGGCAATAGGATTTTTTAGTCCGAGAAAAGGTACGTATTTACCCAACCAATCTGTTATGAGCAGGATGTGACTCAAGGTCAATTTTTTTAAAGTGAAGTACAACTGGTTTAGTTCAGTTGGTAGAGTATTCACTTGGGAACCAAAAGTTTCAGAGTTCTATACCAGCCATCACCAACTCAGCACATTAGTAGTACAGCTTGGATCTGTGCGGTAAAGTGGAGAGATGATGGTAGGTGTGGTACTCCACCTCAGATGCAAAAACAGTCCCCTATGTGTAGAACTAGTGAAAAGGGGATAGACTCCCTTGCTATCTGGCTGATAACAACAAGAGGCCACTACACCGACTTAACTTTTTTTTTTTTACAACTGTTATCTTTCTTCTGTTTACTCAAAGCGATTAGAAAAGATTCCAGTTGACTGATGCTCCTGTGATCTCAACTTGTCAACACAATGCTGCCATCTCAAATCCATACACAGGAGTTCCAATCCAAAAATAAATTATCCCATCACTTATGACTGATTTTGTCACTGACATGACAAGTGTATATTTACCCAACCCCCTCCACCAGGAGCAGGATGTGATACAAGTACAACAGGTTTGAATTCAGAGTTTTCCTTCTCCTAGACTAGTTGCCATACCATGGTTAAAAACCCCAATCTGCCCTACTATTAACCCATAGCTGGAGAGAGAATAGATGGATTCATACCTTTCCCAGGTACTATGTGGAAATACTAACAACCTTGTCCAAGATTTGAACCCTAGTTGCCAAGTCCGTTTCTTATGTTACACGACAAGCACCTCCCTAGAAAAGGTAAATTTATAGTTTATCCTATATCAAAATTAAAAAGACTAAATAGGTCTCACAACAATTATTGATTAATTCTAACAGCATGTCAACCTGACTGGGGTTATTTTACGCTTAGAGGTTAAGGAATTACATATATTGTATGTTTATATTTACATTTTTATGTAGTTGTTTCCTAAGAGTTTTGGCACACAGTTACATATCAAGTATTCTTGTCTAATACTAATAATTTGTACAGTTGTATGGTTTCAAGTATTCCTATCTAATACTAATAATATGGTTTCAAGTAATTTATATTTAACAATAATCATCATTTGTTTGCACAGTTATATGGTTTCAAGGGGCCAGTTTAGCTTAGTCAGTAGAGCATCTGCCTTGGAACCACAAGGTTCTGGGTGTGATACAGGACATTGCCAACTCCGGTGTACTACTCTGATGGTAGGTGTGGTGCTTCACTTCAGATGCAAAAAACAATCTCCTTGGTCTAGCACTAGTGAAAAAAGGATAGACTCCCTTACTGTCCAGCTTATATCAACAATAGGCCACTCTGCCAACTTTTTTTTATGGCTTCAAATAAATAATAATGCTTAATAAACAAACAATTATAGATTCAAGTAAATATTCTAAATACAAATAATTTGCAGTTATATGGCCTCAGTTTTTAAACTGATCTACTTGTACCGCAGGATGCATACCTATCAGCATCTCTGCAGGTACTACCACTCCGGGTCAGAATGGACCTGGAAGTAAGCAGTAAGTGAAATGAAGGGGAACTCCAAATTTCCCAGATCTCCAGAATTGGAGAAAACACAAGTCACGAGTAGTTATTTACCCAACCCCTTCGTCACGGGTAGGATATTATAAAAATTCGCAAGGTTGGGGCATCCAGCGAGGGCCGAACTCACTATTAAAAAACGGATTTGCAACACTAGCTTGCTAACTATTACACCACGATGGGACGCCTCAATCAAAAAAACAAAAAACAAAACAAAACAAAAACAACAAAGTTACGTATTGACACATCTTTTAATAAACACCTTTTTAGGCTAAGGGTTCCGCATGGTTGAACAATGAAAACTAAATGGCTGAATGAAAAAAAAAAAAAAAAATACTGCCGCCCCCTCACTTTCTTTTTTTTTTTTTTTTTTATTTATTTTATTCGGATTAAAAATTAGAATTGGGTATTATAAGCGTGTGATTATCGTTAAATCAAAAAGTGTTAGAGTGGAGGGACGAAAATAAGAAAACTGTCAGGTAAAAGTGATAAAAAAACAAAACAAAACAATCAATAGGGCGCGAAAAATATTATTATGATGATGATAGATGGAGAGAGAGAGAGAAGAAAAGAGAACACGCTTTATTCTAATTATTATTTTCTATTTTCTAATAGTTTTAACAACTAATTAAATCGGGGAAACAATGACAACTAAATTATGTAACAAATAATTCATTAAACTGGCGAGTATAAACGGGAGTAAAGTAAAAAGTTAATAACTAGAAAAAAATTGTTTAAAACCTTTTCGGATGTCGACAGTTCTTAGATAAATCGCCGATTTTAACTTAGTTAAGTGCATAAAATCTTTATAAAAGTATTCCTTAATAACTGAATCAAAATGTTTAACGAAAGATTTTAGAATTAACCACATAAAATGCAATGTGTAATCATTTTCTCTAAAAGTGTACAGAAATCACACTCTGATACTAGGAAGAGAACCGGGAAGCCATCCGGATCTTAGTCAGCTGTGCGTTAATAATTCAGTCATATTTGACAGGTATTATACTAGTTATTTATAAAATACAAGATGAAAACTGTCCAATAATATATTTCCGCAAAAAGTACTTATTACTAAATGTAAAAATTCAAATTTTGCGCTAAATTTTTAAAAATTTTTTTTTTTCTATTTTCTATTATTTATTTATTTATTTTTTTTTTTTTTTTTTTTTTTTACAAATTTACTTCTTATTCATTTTGGGTGTTACGTTAATTTTGCCAGTGACAAATGATAAAAAAAATTTTTTTTTCTTAATGAAACTACAAAAAGTGCATATTTTTCATTTTTTGGGAGACTATCGTGATAAAAAAATAAAAAAATAAAATGAATAAATCTTGTGAATAATGAATATAATATACTTTTAATATTTAATGATATTTTAACTATATTTTTTGGTTTATAAATGGGGGAAAAAGCCCGGTTTTATCCATCTCAGAGGGCAAAATAAAATAAAAACTCACTTTGTCCACTCCAGGAGGAACACATTCGGTAGATTACGGGTAATAATTACATTTTAACATTATCAAATAGTTTTATCGACAGGGAAATAAAAAATTAAATTTAAAAAAAACAACAACAAAATGTAACTTTATTATCAGCCCATCTGACTCTCCTCAACTTAGAGTATTTTTTCAAAAATCTTTCAAATGACAAAAAGATAAGGACTGTCCGTAATTGTAGCAGACAACTCTTCTTCATCTCTCTGCATTTTACAATCAATTTTTCTGTTCATTTTGCTCACCCACACAAAAGTCCAGATGTTAAAAAGAAAACTTAACTCACCGACACGCCGTATTTGAGGGCAATGCCAACCAAAGAATCTGTTGAGACGACTTTATGTTTCACGAAATTGGAATTCCACCGAACAGGTATTGTAGTCGTTCCATATTTTGTCTGGGATTTTGCGAACTGTCCGAGCATTTGACGTTCCGAAGCCCCGAGTCCATCCGCCATTTTGAGCATGCAGAAGCTAGCACCCAAAATCTGTAGTTTCGTATTTTGTTATCGCCTCGAATGCATTACTTTTAATTAAATAGATAAGGGAATAACTTCTCTTTTTTGTTTCTTTAGAAAAAAATCCTAAATAAAAACGTGAATTAAAATACCGTTATTTATTTAGAATATGTACAGCCCATCCTCAATAGATATTTTAAGCTTTTTTCGTACAAAACTATTTAGTTTATTTCTGAAACTTAATTATAAATTGTAAATATTAACAAACATCTTTAATTTAAGAAAACTTGTTGTTAGATTAAATAACTCTTTTTATTAATAATGAAACTTTATAACTTTAAAAATTGTTAGATCATTGAATAAATTTTCAAGCAATATTTTTATCTGTGTCATGAATTTGAGAACTCAAAAAAAAAATTCAGGTAGTAAAGTTTCACTTTCTTGAATAGAGATTTATGTAAATTTGAAGATAATAGATGTAAATTTCCCAGTTTATATATATATATATATATATATATATATATATATATGTGTGTGTGTGTGTGTGTGTGTGTGTGTGTGTGTGTGTGTGTAAACAGGAATTTCCACAGGTTCAGCTACAGAAATATCCATTACAATTTGAAATATTGAAGGAACCACTTAGAATCATTATTCATATTCTCAAATAAGATACAGATACAATTCTATTTGTATGAGAACACCGCATTTTAAACGAACAATTAAAGAAAAGAATAGGTTAGGAAAGGTTAGAGAAGGTTATCCCTGGGTTTCTTTGAAGAGAGTGTAGAAGTGTTTGCCTTAGACATAATGTTTACTGAGTTAAAATATGAATATGTGGTAATTTAGTTATTTTTTTATTTACTAGCATGTCATAGTATCTAAATAATGAGAATGGAATCTTCTGTTTTTACTATAATGTCTGACAATACTATAATGTCTGACAAAACCTTGAAAGAGAGAAAACAACGAGATCTTGTAGGGATTAAAATAAGATTAAATTAAGATAAAATAAAAAAGAATGAAAAAGTAACAATCTCCCATGAGCCCTCAGGCAGGAAGAATTCTGAGCATGTGCAGGAAAAAGGACCCACTTCCTACCACCAAGAAATTTCCTCGGCCATTTGGGACTCAGGTTTTAAGTGGGGTCAGACGCTATTACTGGATAGGAAGAAATTTACTCTCCATGAGGTAGCTATGACCCATGAATAAAGTCTGAGTTCTAAAACTACCTTTTGTCTTTATCTTTTCCTTTTCCTTCCTTTATTTCCTTTTCAGCTCGACCACCAAAAGAAGGAAGAACCACCAAATATAATCGGATTAAAAAGAAAACCTGCAGCACCAAAAATTACCAACAAAACTTATACCAACATATAATCCTTAAAATCCCATAATCTCACTGGACTTAATCATTCAATCTAGCAATTGCTAATAGCTCTGTTCACCTTGTATCTTTGCTTAGTAAACCTTTTCCGGTTAAATCCTACTTAACGGACATAAATTCCACCATCGTATGTCACCCCGCCAAAAGAAAAAAAAATACTAAAAATCAAGGAATTAACTGAATTTAATGAAATTTTCAGTGTTGATACATTAATGAATAAAATATATAATGCACCAGTTATTTTATTTAAAAACTTTTACATTTTTTTAGGTCAATTAACTTTGAACCACGTATGTTTGTGAATCTGTGTTACGCCTCAAAGATACGTGGTTCAAAGTTAATTGAGCTGAAAAAATGTAAGAGTTTTCAAATAAAATAACTTGTGCATTATATTGTTTATTTCCGTTAAGTAGAATTTAACCCCTTTTCCTCTATCCTTAACACTTGTTGTGTTTCTTTCTATTATTTCTCTATTAACTCTGATACTCGAGTTACAACACAACACTTGAAAGAAAATTTAAAATTTAGAAGAGTTCTTAACATGTTTTTCCAAGAATGGAATTGGAGATATTTTAAGGAAACCAGCCAAGATATCTTCTAGAGATAAGAGTGTATGTGTAATAAAAGACAAACAAGGTAATTACTTTACTTAAACATTATTCAATATAAATTAACTGTGGTCCAGTTAAGGTGAAGATTCTTTCATAGATATTTACCCAATCCATTTGCTACAGGTAGGATGTGACACAAGGTTGCAAGTGTGGGGCATCCAGCAAGGATCGAACTCACTATTCAGTAGTAATAGATCTGCAAAACTAGCATGCTAACCATTACACCATAATGGGATGCCCTGATGAAGATTGTTTAGTATCTATGGTGAAATGATCCAGGGGAGACAACTATGTTTGACTTCCCCACGGTATGTATACATGAAAACTGTTTAGTAGTTTCTATGTAGTTATTTGGAGTAGTCATGACTTTAACTCAGAGCTCTGATGTTTTTCCTGTATATTTTTTTACTCACAATGTTTATCCTGTGTTTTAGCAAAGCCAAAACTCAATTCAACCAGTCATTACATCTTGCTGTGTCTTAGAAAAAAAAAGGGTCTTATTTTTCATGTCTTCTCCTTTTATACTGTCTATTGCTAATTTTGTTTTCGGTAATTTATGAGGAAGTGCATCCCGGTCTCCTGCCTCATAAATTGCTACCCGGTGACTATTAAAATAACGAACCCAGCTACTGTGTTACTTGAAAGAAAACAACCAACTTAGGGTGTTAAATGTATTTTAGGGTGGGAGGGTTCTCTTTTTTTGTCGTAATTCTTATTTATTTATCGTAATTTGTTGTAATTCTTGTTTATTTATCGTAATTCGTTGTAATTCTTCTTTAGATATGAAGATGGATATATAGTTTGGAATAGACTGAGATAGATAGATAGATAAACAAACAAAATAATATAGATAGATATGAACAAATGGAGATAAATAGATAGATAGATAGATATTTACGACAAGTAAATGTATTTGGGGGGGGGTGTCGTATCTTTTTTGTCGTAATTCTTGTTTATTTAAACTAAAAACAAGACATTAAACAAACATGAATAAAAGAAATTATGATAAATAAACAAGAATTATGACAAATTTCTATAAATAAATAAGAATTACGACAAATTACGATAAATAAATAAGAATTACGACAAAAAAGAGAAGCCTCCCACCCTAAAATACATTTAACGCCCTAAGTTGGTTGTTTTCTTTCAAGTAACACAGTAGCTGGGGTCATTATTTTAATAGTCACCGGGTAGCAATTTATGAGGCAGGAGACCGGGACGCACTTCCTCATAAATTACCTTGTTTTCTATAGGAATTATAATTAGCAGATTTTTAAAATTTTCTCTTTTATGATGTTTGGTTTAGTTTGGTTTCTTTGTTTAATGGCATATCAATCTTTGTGGGTTATCTAATGCCAAAGCTATCCTTGTAGAAAAGAACAATAGTAGCTGGGGGGATTTGTGGGTACATGCCTTTCCCAAGGGTATTATCTTTTTTTTTAAATCACCTGTGGGAGATTCCAAACATATGTTGACAGGGATGGTGAACATGTGGAGACTGTTTGAAAATATATTAAAGGTATTCCTATAAGGGTGTTAACATTTTTAAATCGATTAAAAAAAAACAATGTTAATATTTCTATGAGAGTACCTGTATATTAGAAAAGTATAGGTATACCCAATTTGTTGAAAAATCTGTGTTTTTACAAAACAAAATACACAGCTTCCTCAAAGTGAAAGAAACAACTCTCATTTATGTAGCTAATGTTCAGATTACCACAGCCTCTTCCCCAAATCCCTGATACAGGATTTCCACTTGACCAATATCAATTTTCATAAAACAGTATTCATGGAAAATCTATGAAACCCACCCTTCTAGGGCCCTCAAACAGGCTGTAGCTACACCTCCACACACACAAATTCCAAACTAGAGTTTTCCTGGTTGTTACAATCTGTTTGGCCATCCATCTGACTGGGTAGTCTGATACCACTAGCAGTGGTTTACTTTTCTTCCCACCACTTAAGCAAGAGCGTTTGTCCAGTGGAATTGGATCCTTGGTAGTCCTCTGATAATGAATCCTTTGGTTCTTCTGGTAAAGAGTCCTTAGTTCCTTCGTCAATGGTCGTAAGTTCTTACTCAATGATTGCAAGTGAACTGTGGCAAGTATCAGTGTTTAAGTTAATTAGTGTATCAGCCATGCAGTATGGCTAGTGATTGGCTGGAGGAATAAATCATGTGACTTTGGCTAGTCTATAAATCCAGGTGGGGAATTAGAGCGCACCTTATATGTCCAAAATATTCCAACACTAGTCAAGGCAAAATTCAGTTTTTGAATGAATTGTCGTTAATGATTTTTTGAATAAAAGAACATGTTCATAGTAAATAAATCTAGGGATCATTTTTCGTAATTTCTGTTCATTTAGAAATTTCGTAATTTTCTACTTCGTTATATTGTTTTTCAATATATGAAGAATAAGACATCCCCTGAAAATAACCCTGTTATATACCCTACCTATGAATAATAATGGATATGTCCCAATCCTCCTAAATATGGAAGTATTATGCTGACTGGGTAGTCTGATACCACTAGCAGTGGTTTACTTTTCTTCCCACCACTGGCAAGTATTGTATTTTGTTAATGTTATAAAGATTTACATTTCATCTCCAGCCTCCGTTTGGTTATTTCTCGTTTAGTACCCTTTTTTAGGTTACAACAAAGCCCTAGTGTTATATTTCGGAGTGAAAATTGATATAAGCTTTCTCTTATATTCGAGGAAACACGGTAGGTTATATGATTGGTTGTGACTTGGATTCAGAGCTCTCATGTTTTTCTTGCATGTTTTTTAAATTTTTAAAATTTTTATTTCAGCAGAACTGTCACTTTAGAGAGAAAGAGAGAAAGGTAATTTATGAGGAAGTGCGTCCCGGTCTCCTGCCTCAAGAGTTGCTGCCCGGTGACTATTAAAATAATGACCCAGCTCAAGCTATTCAAAACTATCCATCTATCTATCTATCTCAATTTGGTCATATTTATCTATATTACTTTAAATACTAAGATTTTTTTAAATTCATGTTTGTTTAATGTCTTGTTTTTAGTTTAAATAAACAAGAATTATGACAAAAAAAGAAGCGACCCCCCCAAATACATTTACTTGTCGAAAATATCTATCTATCTCTATTTGTTCATATCTATCTATATTATTTTGTTTGTTTATCTATCTATCTATCTCAGTCTATTCAAAACTATATATCCATCTTCATATCTAAACAAGAATTATGACAAATTACGATAAATAAACAAGAATTACCACAAGCTGGGGTTGTTATTTTGATAGTCACCGGGTAGCGGTCTTTGTGGCGGGAGACTGGGACGCACTTCCTCATAAATTACGAGAGAAATACTGTCAGAGGCAGAACTGTAAAATAAGAAAGAAAGAAAGGCTGTGGTTTTTGGCTAAGTTTGGTTGCTGTTGTATGCACTTCAGCTCTCTGCTTCTGTGTTACATAATTGTGTGGTGGCAGGGGTTGTTGACAAGACCGTCTAGTGAGAATTCAATGGGGCCAAGTGGAAAAATACAGGACCGTTGGTATCCTTGACCCCAAAAGCATGAATCACGCACGTCACGTGATTTAGTTAGTTACGTAATCAGTTTTCTGCCAGACATCAGGCAGAGCAGACGTGCAACTGCTTGAGGCTGTTAACTCACGCACGGTGAAAATGGGCAATACAGAAATAAAGCTTTGATCAAAGAAAAACAAAGTCTTGTTAGTTAATTGCATGACTTGAAAAGAAGCCCTTAGTTAGAGCCAGACAAGAACTTGAAGAAAATGAAGTAGCAAGAACTTAGAAGCCCAGCTAGAATCTAGACGACAGAACGACCGGCCAGAGAAGATAGAAATGGAAGCAAGTTAGTCACACAGTCTTAACTCTATCTGTCTGTCACTCTCTCTCTCGCTATCAACCGAAGACTCTCTCCCTATCACAAGTCTACTCTCTCCATGTATATACCCGATGTACAACAATGGGGTATGTAACATCTGTCTCTGAGACTCTGACTGTGACTGAACACTGGGACCCCTATTCTATAATTATTGTTAATCCTCTACCTGTCACCTGATTCTTTTGTGATGTAATTAGCCAAATTGTTTCTGATTATTGTTTATTTCCAAATATCTCTCCAACATAAGAATTTTGTTGATTAGAATTCAAAACAATAAAAATACATTCCAACCAGATTCTTCTTCTCAAAATATTTTTCCAAAATATTTTTTCTTTCTATCTTCTTCATTCATAACTGTGATAATATGAACCCTTAAGAGTTACTGTCCTTTGTCTGGGCACAAACCCAACACAGAATAAAGATGGCTTCTAACCTTTAACATGTCTTCCTAGTTATACTCCATTTAATTTAAATGTATTGATGTGGTGGCAGTGGTGGGATCTGAACCCACACCTCCAAAGAGACTGGTGCCTCAAACTTACATTTACTAAAACAATTCTCTATTTTGTTTTCATTTCTGTTAAATATTTTTTTTCTCTTGAGAATTCTAGTAGTGAAAAGGTTAAGGTTAAAGTTCAATCTCTGATTAGCGTTCTGTTGTGGTCACTTCGTTTTAATATATTTTAGCGTTATGAATAATCGTCTTCCGGTGTACTATGTTTCAAGATTCAAAAGAAACTCTCTTTTCTATGATATCCGAGCGAATGTGTGGGCATCTGTAAAATTTCAAAATAAAGGTGTGTGTTGAAGACATGATGAACATTTTGCAGTGATGGAAAATGATATATTTCAAATGAAGGAGCTTATGGGAACAAGTTAGGTTCGTTTGTACGGGTATCTTGTCCCCAATAAAAGCTGGTTCTTTCTTCTTCTTCTTCTTCTTCTTCTTCTGGACTGGTGAGCTGGAATGGAATTTAATGAAAATAAGAGAAGGAACAGAAACAGGTTCACACTATATTATGATCCCTAATTATATTACATTTGTCCTGTGTTGATTTAAACTTCAGCATGCAAAATAAATATTTGATCTTTTTCCCATTATGCCCCCCCCCCTTTTGATTCCTGCTAAATTCAAGCAAACTTTCTTCAATGTAAATTTTTCAAACCAACAAATTCACTATCTTATTTTCAAGATGGCTGCCTCAGTCCTGTTAAGAGCTGGTAGTCACCTGCCTCTCTTTTGCAATGTAAACAAGTCATAATGACAAAGCCAACAGAATTAATAACACTGACAAGGACAATACAAAAATAATTACAATGATTCTGTAACAACAGCTGCTAATGGCCAAAGTGAATACTATTCCTAACGTTAATACTACTTATGGAATACCTCTTCTTTTAACACCTACAAAAAAATTCTAACTTGTATATACATTATGTTTAATGACACATCATAGGTCTTCCAGCAAATCTCCAGTCAATTGGATCCACCAACTGATTTCAAAACATTAAGTTTTTCACAATGCATCATCTGGCATCATCATGACACAGTATTTAAATTCTTGGGTGAGTCAAAAATTTTGCAATATTTTGGTACATACTAGTTTAATGTGTAAATTAGTATATGGTTGGTAGTATTGTGGTTGGTAGTATTGAAGTAGTTGGTGTACTGACACAGTATTTAAATACTATGGTGAGCCAAATGTTTTACAATATTTTGGTATATACTAGTTTAGAATGCAAATATATCATGCTATCAAAGCAGTTCAAGATATGGAAGGTACCCGCTGTGGCTGGTAGTATTGAAATAATGTTCTGACATAGTATTTAAATACTAGGGCGAGTCAAAAGTTTTGCAATATTTTGGTACATGCTAATTTGGAATGCAAATATATCATGCTATCAAAGCAGTTCAAGGCATGGAAGGTACCCGCTGTGGCTGGTAGTATTGAAATAATGTTCTGACATAGTATTTAAATACTAGGGCGAGTCAAAAGTTTTGCAATATTTTGGTACATGCTAATTTGGAATGCAAATATATCAGTAATCTGAACATTAGCTTCATGAGAGTAACCTCCCCTTGTTTATTTCACTTTGTGTATGCCATATGTTTTTGTCGACCATTTTCATTTCACCGTAAATCTACAAAATATGAATTTGTTTGAAGCAATACAACTACATGTTTTAACACAAAAATATAAAATGTGTTCTTAATTGTTCTTGCGCATTATTTGAAATTAACTTAATTGTTATTAAGAACACATTTTATGATATTTTTGTGTTTAAACATGCTTTTGTATTTATTTGCACACGTGTAAAATTGACTCAATAGATCAAATCAGTTATTTCCTATAACTCCAACCTAAAAAAAGCGGAACTACTCTGATTGACGGATAAATTATTTATTTATTTATTGATCTACTAGGAAAAAAGAAGACAGGGTTAGGGTCAGGGTTTAGGGTCAGGGTTAGGGTTTAGGGTTAGTTTAATGGGAAAATAAATAAATAATTTAATTTATCAGTCAATCAGAGTGGTACCCCTTTTTTTTAGGTTGGAGTTATAGGAAATAACCCACAAATCAGAATTGTCCATTTAGTCACAGTCATGCTTAAACATAGCACAAACCAATATTCTAAAGCAACTCTACACACTAAATAAGAGTAAAAACTCCTAGAATATATTCAATATCCTACACTAAGTTAACAAGTCCAACAAAATAAAGAGATTCACCCTATCCAATAAGCTAACAAGTAATAAAAAAAAATTTCCTGTCCTCCCAGTAGATCAGATTAACTCAAGGTCTTTATAATGTGTGAATTTTTTGTTTTATGGGTCATCCTGCGAGGATTGAACTCACTTTTCAGTGGTAACAGATCTGTGAGACTAGCTTTACTAACCATTACACCACAAATTAGTATAGTACCAAGACCTATGTATACCTTAGAGGGTCTTGATAGTACCCACTATAAGTAAAGTCATCAACAGGTTAGCCTAATGTCGGTATATTAGTTTACCCAATAATTCGACCACAACCAATCAATATCAAAAAAATAATCTTGGAATCAAAACAGTCACAAACTTATCAAAAACAATCAGAAATAAAAACAACAATATCGACATAAAGTCTGATGCAAACATATCTACAATCAAATGTTAAAATTGTAACAAACAATACATAGGTGAGATCCCAAGAAATATTAATAAATGATTCTATAAGCACATAAGAGACATAAAAAGAGTCAGTTTAATAATCCATTAATAAAGAACATTCTAATCATCTTTTCAATTTCAAAGAGTCTAAAATATTAGTTGATATAAAAGTCGTTGGAGTGGCCTAAAGTCTGTAGCAGCCAGACTGCGAGGGAGTCTATCCCCTTTTCATTAGCGCTAGACCAAGGAGATTGTTTAGGCATCTGAGGTGGAGCACCACACCTACAATCAGCTCCTCACTTTACCACACAGATCCCTGGGCTACTGATACACTGAGATGGCAAGGGCTGGTATCGAAGCAGGAGCATTATGATTCCTAGCTGAATGCTCTACCAACTGAGCTAAATCTGCCCTTATGTAAGTAAAAGTCGTCAAGGCAGCCTAATGTTGGTATCAGCCAGACAGCGAAGGAGTCTATCCTCTTTTCAATAGCACTAGACCAAGGAGATTATTTTAGCATCTGAGGTGTACCCACTTATGTACCCACTATAACTGTTCGTATTGTGGTAGTTAGTCTGCTGAAATATTGTGCATTGCTTCACCCTGTGAGCTATTTTAAAGTTGGATGTGCAATGTAGTCTAATTCAGATTGGCTGGTTGGTTGGTTGGGTTTTACGGCATATCAACCCATTGGGTTATTTTATGCTGAAGATGTTTTTGTTTTATTCATTCTTGATGGATACTCAATTTTTTTTTAAACTAAGTTTTTTTCAACACATTTTTAAGCATCACGCGTCGCCACCTATGGCCAACAGGTGGCCCTATTTGGGGAGTCTTATACCTCTGCTGAGGTGCAATCAGTGAATTCCATTATTGGTGGTGACCCATAATGCTTAAGGATGGAACCCTGGTGACTGAGCAGTCCATGACATTAAACATTCCAATTTGGCCCTTACTTAGGCTAGACGGGAGGTCAGAGAAGCCCCCTCTGATTAATCAGCTGGTCACATCAAGCCCTAGTACCTATATGATTGTTGCAACCCAATTGCCCTTATGGCAACCCCCAACCTTTTTATCATATATGTGTTAGAAGGCAGTGGCTGAGGGTCTTAATGTCCTGAGTATGATGTTAAATTTTCTCTGATGGTGAAGTTTGAATTCTAGAGCTCTGGAGAATGTGAAGTACTCCTTCATCACCATTACTCCCAGGTTCACTCTGACCCAGAGTGGTAGTACTTGTTAGGGTCCCATCTATGGGTTGAATAGAAAAAATGAGTTTTCAAAAATTGAATACTAATCAAGAATGAATATAACAAAAAATATTTGGCCTAAAATAACCCAACAAGGGTTGACATGCCATAAAATCTAATTATAAGTAGCATCTTGTAATGTCTCATGTTATTATGACAATGGAATTTTTCATTGTACTGAGACCAGCTAGTGTGACTGATACATAATGTCAGATTGTTTATTCACATCATTGAATTGGCAATTCTTTCAAAACTTCCAGTTTCCTTGAGTTCATCTTACACAACCCACACACATAATTGTGACTCTTGAAAGAGACATTCTCATAATCTTTTTTTTTTTTTTACCCTGAGGCTATCAGAGAATATCCAACTCTTCTGTACTTTTTCCTTTTCTTCCTTCAATGGATGTATGTATTTGTTTAATTATAAAACAAATACATACACACATAGGAAATCTCATCAGGGACAATTCATGCAAACTCCAGGAACAAACAATGCATCTTGTGCAATCTGTAACAAAGTTTATAAGTCGGTTCTGGTCTTAAGAGATATATGGTGGTGTATAAGCATCAAATTTTATCATCTGATCCTTCCGATCCAGTGGGAAGGATGTATTTCCTATGTCATATTTGCATCAAACTTTGTGGATCTGTAGCAGGATTGATGAGTCACTTGAGGGCTCATGAGAAGAAAGGTTCTGGTGGTTGAGTTGTAGGATTGTGAGGGACGGCAGAGATCTGTAAAGATTATGCTATTGCTATAATTATAAAACAAATACATACACACATTGAAGAAAAAAGTTTTAAAAGTTTATTATATTTTAATAATACCTCACTTTTACATTATACTTATCGTCTCAGGTTTTCTTTGTATTATTTTTATTTCATTGTTTTATATTCTTTCGTCGCTGTTTGGTTAAGCTGCTGCCAAATTCCTTCGCACAGGTGAGAAGGCAGAATAATTGGACACAAACCTTTTAGTGAAGCTAATATTTTAAAATCCTTAAGTTTCCTTACTTTTATGAATATATATATTTTCCAACTCCTCCACACAAGCAGGATGTGACTCAAGGTCAATTTCTTAAGCAGAGTTTAACAGATTTGAATTCAGAGTTTTTCTTCTCCTAGATTGGTTGCGTAACCCAGTCTACTCTATTATTTACCCATAGCTGCAGGGAGAGTAGTTGGATGCATAACTTTCGCAAGGGTATTAGCGCTATGTGAAATACAAATAGCCTCGTCCATTTCCGACAACTCTAACCATTATACCACGCTTACTTTTATGTATAAGGAATGTAAGAATAAAGTACACCGTTTAAATAATATAACAGAGTTATTTGCCCTTGTTTGGTGACGGAAGTAAACGTTGGACATTTTTCGCCGTAACGCGATCTCTGATTGGTTGATTCGGTTTATAGTCCTTTCGTAGTCACTACGGAATTACTTGTTCTCTTTTTTTTAATCGGAACCAGTCAACTATATAATCATGAGTAGCTACCAATTATACAGAAATACCACCATAGGAAATACTTTGCAAGAAAGTCTGGATGAATTAATACAGGTAAAATATCTCGTTATTGTTTACTTAGGATAATTCGTCCTGTGGGGGAAAAAAGAAAGGGAAAAATGGGACGTAGGCTAAAATAGTCGCCCCTCAGAAAGAAAGAAATCCGTTGTTGTTGTGACCTCAAAAATTGAAATATAACTTTCTTTTATTTTCCACTCGACAAAAGAAAAAGAAAATACTATTTTTGAATTGTTAGGAATACTAAAAGTATATAATTTTTTAAAAATCAAATTTTATTTATAGATTTAATCATTTTTCAAGTTTCCATGAATAATGACTGGATGGTGTCTCCGTCAACCATTTTTATGAAAAGAAAATGATTTAATTTTTCTTAGGACATAAGTTTTGCATTTTTCTAATTGAAAACCTTTTTTGAGCCCAGTTGGTGATCTTTTTTATTGTCCATGATAGTGTGAATATTTTGTAATTTTATTTGTATTAAAATAATGCTGCTGCTTCTTGGCGAAGGAAGGAAAGTCTGACTTATTTTCCATTGTTTACAATTGCCCATGTGTTCTTTTTTTTATTTTTTTATAAGACGTCATCAAGAATAATTGAATATGTATATATAATATACAATATAAATGAATAAATAAAATGCACGAGGAAAAAATTTCCTGGACATTTTTAATCAGTAATTTTCGTAATTTTCCCTTTAACTGCATACGAACATATATTTTAAAAGTTAAAAGGAAAATTAGTGATTAAAAATGGCCAGGAAATTTTTTCCATGCATTTATTTATTTACATTTCATCCGACAAGCGTTTCCAAAAAAAAACAACTTGGTTTTATTTAATTTTATCATTTTAATTTTTTTATATTTTTTTACTACACTTTTTTTTCCACAAGCGTGTGATATCTGATCCGATACTTTGTTGCAGGTTTCGAAATTTTATTTTTGATTATTTATTCACTTCGCGATTTTATAAAACCGTTTCTGGTTCATGATATCTGCTTGTTAAAATTACATTTTAATCACACTGCAACTATTGAGTTTATGCATTATAGATTAAAACTTTTAAAATCATATTTTAAATTTTATACCAAGGACCGATCTGCAGTTATTGAAGAGAAAAGAAATACAATGAAAATAAAATGCATTGTATTCAATACAATATTGCTTTCTTAAATTTTGCAACTGAATGAGAATTTTCATGTCCTGAGATTATTACAATTCAGGGGTTCCTGAAAAGTTTTCAGCTTGACTAAAAGTATGAACTCTAACTATGAAGCGTCCATAATATAATTTTTCACTTATTCGACTCAGCATATTTCTAAACTTTTTTTCAACCCTCCTTAGTTGGGACATGAATGATTTGGTACATATTCATACTTTAAGTTTTTTTTTTTTTTTTTTTTAAATGAATAAGATATTTATCTCTTCACGATAAATTAAGTTTGGAAAAAAAAAAAAAAAACGACTTAAGCACGTAAAACGGAATCCATTTTCACTAGTCTTTTTTCTTCTTTAAAAAAAGTTGGGACATGAATGATTTGGTACATATTCATACTTTAAGTTTTTTTTTAATGAATAAGATATTCATCTCTTCACGATAAATTAAGTTTGGAAAAAAAAACAAAAAAAACAAAAAAAAAACGAAACGACTTAAGAACGTAAAACGGAATCCATTTTCACTAGTCTTTTTTCTTCTTTAAAAAAATTTTTTTTTTTGTTGACAATTTAATAGAATATAGTACATACCAATTATAAAAGCAAAAAAAAGTTTTCAAATTAATATTATGACATTTTTTTTGCACTTTTTATTTCCGATTTCATTAATTTTTCCTCAAAAAACTAGACCTCGTACATTCATACAATTTCATTGATATAGTTATTCAGACTCTTATCTTTATAGAAAAAAGAAAAAAAAATTTTCTGACGCGTCATTTTTTTTTTTTATCTCATAAAATAAAATGGGGGGGGGGAATAGACCTCGTAAAAAATATTTCCCCTAATATATTTTAGAAAAAAACTATTTCAGATGTATTTACATCCAATGGTAAACATTTATGGAAATTTTCGGGAAAATCAGATTATTAATTGATTTTTCATATAGAATTTTTTAAAAAATCCTCTTATCGTAAATTGCACAGGGTCAAATTGGTGGTACCTAGATCACTGATACCAAACAAAATACAAAATTATGAAAAAAGAATATTATGGGTTTTTTTTATAAGAACTTTACACCTAAAATTTTAACTTTCGCCTAAGAACTCCATTAAATTTCACATTTTCATAATTTTATAAAAGAGTATGATTTAATTCTTTTTTTTTTTTTAATTGATAAGTTGGGCATAAATGTAATAAATTACTACCTTTTACAAGCGGGACCCCACCATGTGTCCATTATTATTAGTAATGAACACGTGTTGGGGGTCCCACTTGTAAAAGTTTTTTAAAGAAATATTTGTCGCAAATTATTTCGGTTGCCTTCCATTCAGAAGAACTTTCTCTAATCAGGACATTTGTCAAATTTGAATTTTTTTAAAAATGTATTTAGACGGAGTCCTATTGACTACATAATTATATAATAGCGAAAAATGAACCTACTTTCCGTCAATCAAGTACACGAGTTATCTGCCCTTTGTTTTGATTCTTTAAGATGATGCTGACGTTATGGAAACCGTTATAGGGACACTTTTGGTCAGTCAGGTTCCCGCTCAATTACAACTGCGCTGATATTTAAATTTTTATTTATTTACTTATGACTGAAAGTCGGGCCATTTCTCCATTGTTTTTATTTAATAAATAAATCTGTAAAAAATCAAATATTGACAAATTTTCTCAGAGGAAATTCTTTTAAATGGAAAACAATAGTGGAAATTATTCGAAAATTTTTTTGAATGAATTTTTAAGAACGGGACCAAAACTGATCAGAAGTGGGCGGACCTGAGCATCTGGACCCCCCCCCCCATCTAAAATTTTTGTTTTTAATCTTTTTTCTTTTTCTTCAAGGGATTATTATCGATTACACACCAATCTATCAGATTGTTAAAAAAAGATTCTAAAAAGTTCTTTATTTTTTGAGTTTTCAGGGGTGCTCGTTTCCCCGTATAAGATTATAGTAAATCGATCCCCCATATTGGAACCGCTCAAAAAGAAATTGCGCAAAGGTGTCAAAGTTAGGGTGGCCCAGAAAATGGCAGATATGCTGATAGGTCCTATCAACATCATCAGCATCTCTGCCACAGTATGAGGATTTAATCATTACGTATTGATATTGCAAAATAGTTCAATATAAAAAAAATATAATCTTCATTTAACTCTCTCACTCTTTTTTTTCTTTTCTTTCTTTCTTTCTTTC
Organism: Doryteuthis pealeii; assembly: GCA_023376005.1. NCBI lineage: Eukaryota > Metazoa > Mollusca > Cephalopoda > Myopsida > Loliginidae > Doryteuthis > Doryteuthis pealeii. The sequence continues at coordinate 50,180,906 of CM042160.1, read as the reverse complement.
TTCCCTTATCTTTTCATTATGTTTGATTGAAACCGGTTAGCATTATCCCTTCTTTCTTTATTTCTTATATTTTTCTGTGTAGCATTTCTTTTTTCATTCCCTTTCTTTAAAATAAAAACAGAATGGTTGATTATTTAGCTGAGGTGAAAACCCTCATAAGAAATGAGTATTCGGCAGTCAAGCAACACCAGATAATAAGGATTTACATGTTTACATTTCATCTTGGACAATTTGGATGGTCTCATTTTTAACCAGAGGATGTTGCAAGATAATGATCAGAAGATTAAGGAACAAGAGTATTAATATCTATTAATAATGGAGATTAGGTCTCTATTTGTCTGTAACTGAAACTACATCACTGTTTATGTCACATTACCCAAAATCGTCATAACAGAATGCACTCAAAATTTGAGCATGCAACTTTAGACAGTCCTCATTGCATTTTAAAACAAGTTTTGATAAACACATACTTGGTATTGTATATTTATATATTGTTTGTTTTATTTTAATATATATTTAGAGTTATCAGAACTAAGTTTCCATTTCAATTTTTTTTTTATTACTCCCTTTAATGAATTTTATGGTTTTACTTATTTATGGTAAAAACTCTGAGATTGAATTTTTAATTCCCACTTCCTCAGGCAATATCTTTCAAAAATTAAATTTTACACTGCCCAGAGGGCATTTTCTTGCTAGTAGAGATAATGATTTTCTTTTTTTTTCTTTTCAGTGTGGCCAAATCTCCCCACAACTTGCACTAAAAGTGTTGATTCAATTTGATAAGGCAATCAATGCTGCATTGGCCAGTCGAGTACGAAACAGAGTATCCTTCAAGGTTTGTACCACTTTTGTTTCTTCTTAATCTTATTATAATGGAGATTCGGTGTCTGTCTGTAGCCGAAACTACGTCTCTGCTTACATCACAATACCCTCAGGAAGTGCAGAAGTTTGTCAATGATTATTTAATTTATAGTTAATATCATTAATATTTAGAATAAATCTTATTAATTAATGATGTCTCTACAAAAATCTAAGTTAGATTTACCTCAAAAAGCCCATGTTATTAGTGCATTTAAAATCCTGCAATATATCTTATATATCACTAAGAAATAAAGGTCTACATAATATATGGTGTGGTTAATTTGCATACTGGTTATAACACAATTGAGTTTAATAAATAATTTCTTGGTGTTATTGATCTCTAATATTATTGTTTTATTCTCAAACATTAAAAGCAATTCTAATTTTGAAATCAATTAGAATAAAGTAAAAATAAGCATATTCTTTTTATGCGTTATTTAATTCCGTTAGTTTTTTCTAATTTAATATTTCATTACATTAAAACTTAAATACTTATGCCTGGAGGGTGCATATTCTTACGAGTTAGACAAATAAAAGAAAAAAAAAATACAAATAAGAATAATGAAAATGAACAGCTTAAAAACAAGAATATATAAAGAATAAAAGATAAAACAAATATATAAGAAAATTAGTTTTATTAATCTATATATGAACATAGATAAGAGATTTATTTTTAACTTTTAAAATCCTGGTCATCACTGGATGGGCTTTTGCATAAGTCATCAGGGTGGCCTAAAGTCGGTATTGTCCACACTGAGGGAGACTATCCCCTTTTCACTAACACTAGACCAAGGATATTGTTTGTGCATTTGAGGTGGAGTGCCACACCTACCATCTGCTCCTTATTTTACCGCACAGGTCCCTATGTTATTCGGACGCTGAGTTGGCGAGGGACGGTATCGAACCAGGAACTTTATTTTTCCTAGTCGGACACTACCAACTGAGCTAAACTGGCTTTTATGCAATAACTAGAAGTGGCATCGCCTGGATAGAGGGTGGATTTTTTGAGAAAAAAAAGTTAGTCTCGCAGATCCATTATTACTGAATCATGAGTTGGATCACCGCAGGATGTCCCATTAAAATCCCATGTAAAAAAAAAAAAAAACAACCATGCGTTGATCCAGCCACTCTGAAAAGAAAAATGAATGTCTACTATTTACAATATTAAATGCCCCCCCCCACACACACACACACACAAAAAAAAAATTCCATGGTGTTATTATTGAAATTTTATTTCTTAATTATTTTCGCGAATATGAATCAAATCTTCATACATGCATACTCAACTGCCCTTTATATATGTATAGATTTCATCCGGACATACATACACACAACTGCCCTTTATATATGTATAGATTAGGCTTATGCAATACTGATTATTAATTCAGCTTTTTACATTAGTGGTGATGAATCTAATTTCTAAATTTGTTGTTTTTCTAAGCCAAAAGCTGATTGTTTCTAATATGTGTTTTCTGTTTTCCCAGGGTCACCTTAATACTTATCGATTTTGTGATAATGTGTGGACATTTGTATTAGAAAATGTGGAATTCCGAGAAGTTCAGGAGATTGCTAAGGTAGACAAAGTGAAGATTGTGGCTTGTGATGGAAAAGGAGAACCACAAAAATGAAAAGGTTTGTAAATTCAAATTTCTCTTTAATGAAAAGAGAGAATCTTTTGTCATAATTTTATAATTTTTAGATTAAAGAGAATTTGTAATTTAATTAAATGGTTTATAGAAAATTAAATTGCAAAGAAAACTGTAATCTAATTTCTGGGTAAGAAGAAAAAAAAAGTTTTTAACACTAAGATTCTAAAAGCATTCAATGTATATCAGCTATTAGTGAATGACCCATGTACAAGCGGAAGATAAGGGGGCTCATCCCGTTTTCAGCTATGTGTGTCTGACAGGGGGACAGATGTCTGTTTTCTGGGCTTCATTATGGGGAGTGTTTTAACTAGTCTCATATGTTGTGAGATAGTGGTAATGAATGGAATTTATGATAGAAAAGATTAACCTATTCTTTCTCTCTTTCACTGAAAAGTCCAAACTGGGGGAGTGAGAAATAAACAACCTTCTAGACCTATCATGTTTTTTTTTTTTTTTTTTTTAATTAAATTTTTTTAATGTCTCTTGTGTCCATTAGTGGCTCAGCTTACAACAACACTACAGTATTGCAGGCCTGCTCTGTCGTCTGGGGCAGAAGAATACACCTCTGCAGAGGCTACCCATGAATTATGTACCATGTACAGATTTTTTTTTTATCTCTTGTATTGAGTTTTATTTGTTTGTATAATATTAAATGTTTGTTTGCATATATTTCCACTGTTCTTTTAGACTTTGAATTTTTTCTTTTCTTTATTTTTCAGATGCAAAGATCTTTTAAAGATGTAAGATGTCTCCAGCAGAGGACGGTGGGTGGGGGAAGAGGATTTTTCCATCATTTTCTCTTTGTCCCCCATCTTTGAAATATAAAAGTGGTCTGATTATTCTTCAAGGAAAAAAAAAAACAATAAAAACCAAACAAAATCTGAGAATGCATTTTCAGCTTGCATTTTCTCTCTCTCCTCTTCATCTCTTGGCACAACCTGTGGACCTTTACCAAATCATACGACAATTGCCCATCCTTCAAATAATGGACTTCTGCTTTTTTTATTTTTGGTTTTAAATTATATTTCATGAAAATTCACTATTTGTATAAAAGATGTAATATCTATCTTTTGTGTGTACGTTTTTTTTTTTTTTTTTTTTTTTTTTTTTTTAAATACTTATTTGACAAATACTTATTTGACTTTTATTTTTTCCTAACAAAAGAAAATGGCTTTTCTTTCCTCTCGACTACAAATGTATTTAATTTTTCAGTGATACTTTTATACTGTTCTTTTGGTTAGACTCAAATCTTTATCCATTATGTTGGTGGGGGCTGATTGTATCTTCTGCAGAGGAATAAGATCCCCTACACACCACACACCTAAAAAGGTTTTCCTAGGTATTGTAGCAGTACTCCCTTGCGGCATTATAAATTTTCAAGGGAAGTAACTAGTAATGCTAATTAGAGTATTTCCCCTTTATTTGCTATTAATTATAATATAGATCCTGTGCATAGAATGTTGTTTAACAATGAGTTTAAGGAGTCCTATGTAATTGAGCATTCAATTTAAATTTTCAAACTTTACCAAAAAGAAAAAAATTAAATTATATCTACGTAAATGAGTAACCTCCCCTTGTTTATTTCACTTTGAGGAAGCCGTGTGTTTTGGTTGGCCATTTTCATTTCACTGTAAATCTACACTGAAAATACAAATTTGTTCGAATCAATACAACTGCATGTTTTAACATTATCGTAAAGTGTTCTTAATAACAATTAAGATTCATTTCAAATAATGCGCTTAAAATAAACAAGGGGAAGTTACTCTCATTTATATAGCTAATGTTCAGATTACTAAAATAAATACTTGCATTTGATTAAACTTTAGCAATCAGGTTTTTAAATTGTTTTTCTTCATGCTCAAGTTACACAGCTTTAATGTTTAGTCATAACAATCTGAGCAAAAACAATGTTTAAACTGTTAAATCCTAAGTGTTACTTCAATTTAAAAAAAAAATATTTCTCCAAAACACTGAATTTTTTTCACCATAATATCAACTCCCATAAGATAATCTATATATTAATACTCGTGTTCCTTAAAAGTATCATGGTTACTATTTGTAACATCCTCTGGTTAAAACTGAGATCATCCCAGATAAAATGCAAAAATGTAAATCCTGATTATCTGGTGTTGCTTATCTACTAAATTTCCAATGAGTGTCATCATCTCAGCTAAATAATGGACCATTCTGTTTTTATTAAGGAAAGAAACTGTACATGCTACACAGAAAGAATATAAGAAAGAAAGAGTAGGAGAAAGATAGAGAGGGTGAATGCACAGAATTAACAATACTAATCTGTTTCATTTTGAACATGAAAAAAAGTGAGTTAAATCAAGATTATTATACTTTTTAAATATTGAACTATTTAGCAATATATTGGCATTTCAGTCTCTGAAGACTATAATATAATTTTTGTGCCCCTGAAGTTACAGCACCTCCTGTAACTGTGACATCCAATGTTTGAAAAACATTCTTGACCACAGATGTCGCATGTGAAAGCTGTCCCGTAAGATGTTGATGTGCCGGTGCTTTGTTGACGCTGCTTTCTTCTGACCTCTTAGCTTCATGGTGTTGTGTCGGGTGACTTCAGACATGAACGGTCCTCTATGAACTCGTAGCTATTAAGTTAACCTCAAACATAATAATTAAATTATCATACTGTGGTATATCCACAGTCCTGCTAGTATAAAGAATATAATTAAATCTCTTTTTCATTTCTGTGGATTTACCTTTTTATAATAACAATTTGTTTGTAATTTTTATGTGTAAATTTTTAATTTTTTGACATTTAGAAAGATGAGTAGAAGGGATTTTAAACTTTGTTAGTCTTGCTGTCTCTTTGGTCTGAGTCTGGATCTCCTATCGACTGTTGGTGGACACACGCACACATACATAGTGAGTCAAACGTTTTGCAATAATTTGGTAATGTGGGGGCACAATATGGCTGCTCTAGATGCTTTGAATTCTGAGTTCGCCTTATATGAATTTGCTTCTATGGCTCAGCACACAGCCTTGGAATTTACATTTTTTGGGGTCTACTTGACATCCTTAAGGTTCTTGCAATCTGGTATTGTACTTCATCTTTTGCAGCATTATAGCCCAGTTTGAACGTAGCTCAAGCGTAGTAGTAGTAGTAGTAGTAGTAATCATTAGCTTGAAGAAACAACATACAAAAGTTGTATAGTCGAAAAGGTGTTGTTTATTTCTTTCTAGGCTCGTGGATTCATTTTCAGAGAGAGAACAGCTTTACCTCCACTCTTTTTGTCTATCATAAATCACATTCTTGTGTGCTGTTCGCTGTCGGAGTTATTGTGATATAGGATGTGCTTTAATTACCCACCTAGATTTATAGACTAGCCAAGGTCACATGATTGACTCTTCCAACCAATCACTAGCAATACTACTGGCTTGATAGAATACTTAAACCCCCACATTGGTCTTAATTCAAATTGCACTCTTTGAGGACGCACATAGGATTGATGGATCTTTATACTCTCGGACTTTATACGAGTAACTGAGAACACTTTAGTAACCAAAGGATTCACATTATCAAGGATCCAATTCCACTGGATAAGCGCTTCTGCTATAAGGCCAAGGAATGGCCCTTAAAAACGTAACACACTTCACGACAGAGCCCCCCCAAAAATGCGTCTATCCCTAATGAGACCCGGCAAAAGAGAAAGTGAGTTTCCTCTCATTCTGTTTGTCGTCTTGGGTGTGGGAAAGGGAGACATCCACTTCCGCCCTTTGCAGAAAACTTGGGACTTCCATTTTTATTTTTAAATCTAGTTCGTGTGTTATTGACCGGTTATTGACTGACACATGCTGAATTCAAAACTTTTTTATTTCTTTTTCTTCTTTTTCTCCAGAAATACAATTACCGTTTTCTTTTTAATCCTAAATTCTCTGTAGACCATAATAATTACGCTACAGCATAAGCTCCTGAATTAATGTTACACATTCATCTGTGCAAAACACAAGGTGAAACTGCATATTTTGAATATGTGTACATATATAGATATATAGATATGTCTATGCAGATATGTATCCACATGTATGTATATATTTATATGCAGATATATGCATGTATTTGACTGTGTATTTATGTAATGTAGTTAAAAATAAGTTTGTTACATTTAAATAAAGCAATTTATAATGATTTAATATTATCAGTAAACAAATAGTATACATAAATAAAAAAAATGTAATTCAAATATAATTTAATAGCTGAATAAACAATGATACAAAAGAAAAGTAGATAAATAATTTACTTTAAAATACATCATTTTCTTGGAACAATAACAGAGACAACACATTGATTTTCATATCCAGTGTTCATATTTATGATGGTAATATTAGGGAGCCACTTTAACAATTTATTGTTTCTCTGCTGATAAAATTATCGGAAAGCCATTCAGCTGCAGAAAGAGTTCTTAACTGTTTGCCTACTTTAACCTACTCACAGCAGCTCTCTCACCACTGTGCATACCACACCCAAGAAAGTACAAAAACTGATGATTAGTTCATTATAATTGAGTAGAAGGACTCAGATTATAATAATAATAAGACTTTATTTATATTCATATATATTTTATATTATATCTTAACTCTTTGCTTACTTTAAGTCACTAACTCACTCACCACAGTGATCAAAGTACAAAAAAACTGATAGTTCATTATAATTGAACAGAAGGGCTTTGATTACAATAATAATAGGACTTTATTTAAATAGAATGAGTTCTGAGGTGAATAGATAATGAACTTTGAAATATTCCATCATACAGGTAAAAATACCAACAAAATTTGGTAGGCAAAAAGTTAATTAGTACAAAGCAATTCTTCAGAATTAGCTAAGAGAGAGATAAAGATATTAGGGTGAGTCAAAAGTTTTGCAATATTTTCCTACATGCTAGTTTAAGGAACATATAATGCATCACCAAAGCTGATAAAGCCATAGAAAGTACCTTCGTTATGGTTGGTATTATTGCAGTAGTTGGTGTGCTGACATGTGCATTGCTTAACTCCATGTGCAATTTGAAAGCTGCACAGATGAATGGGCAATGTGCTTAATTAGAAACTTATGCTTTATGAGTTTGAACTGGGCCAGAACACCAGGGAAGCAACCAAAAACCTTGTGCAATAGGCAAAATCACAATTGATCACAGTACAGTAACTAGAGGGTTCAAGAAATTTCACTCGGTCACAAAGAACCTTGATGATTAGGCAAGGTCGGTAGGTTTAAAAGTTTTTGATTCTGAGATCGTGCTCTGAGCCATAGAAGCAAATACAGTGATACACCTGGAGAGTATCATGCCTATGTCAAATGTATCTGGAGCTGCTCAAATGTGCCAAAATATTGCAAAGTTTTTAACTCACAAAAGTAATTGATGTATAAGGTGAAAAAAAAAACAATCCAAGAAATTATATGTTGTTGATAGTGGAAATGATGAAGCACTAGGCCCTCTGTCGATTTCTGACGGGTCAGCACAACACTACCTGTCGAATTCTAATTGGTTAGGGTTAGGCAGTTAAGGGAAAGAGAGATGGATGAAAGATCAGTTGGGAGCAGACGCAAGATTTGTCTGTTCCCCCAAGGTATTTTGACTTGGGGATATAATAAATGAACTCCTAAGAAAAAAAATATCTTGAATTTTGATTTAAAAACTATGAACAGCATAAGGCAAGATATCCTCAAGTGAATCCCAAGTTGTTCCAGACTCAAACAGCAAAGAATGCCATCCAACCCAACATCAGATTCAACAACCTGATTCCAGCCTTGAGAAGTAAAATAGATGAAGATAAGTATATTACTATTAACATGTTATTCCTTTCAATTGAGCCCTGCTACATTACAGGTGGAGTAACATCTCGAAAGAAGTTCAGTGATTTTGATAATCATAGCTGAAAAATCTTATATAGTCTTCCGTGTCAAGTTTTTGGTTCTAAGTAATCTCATCTTTTTCCTCTGAAATTGCCTGATGATAGGACCACCATTAAGGATTCTGGGAAGATAGACTGAGTAAAAATGAAAGAAAATGAAAAGATAAACAAATACCTGGATCTTGCCAGAGAACTGAAAAACTGTGGGACATGAGGGGACGATGATACCAATTGTAATCCGTTCCCAAGGGCTTGGGAAAAACTAGAGGAACTGAAAATTAGAGGAAGAATATATATATATATATATATATATATATATATACACATATATATATAGGTCCTGCTTAGAATCAATGTACCTGGTTATATATATATATATATATATATATATACACAGCAAATCTGTATCTGGTGGGTCACAAGTTAAAATTTCAATGCTTTGCTAGCCCACTGGACATGTGACTTTGAAAACCACCTCAAATGAACAGTCCATATTATATAACTCTTATAATATCATTTCATGTGTTAAAAAACATTTCAGTTGAAGCCCATAAGCTCTTAAGTTTATATGTTTTATGGTCTGATTATCTATTATTATACTAAAGCTGAGTTAATCAATGATTGTTTGCTAAAAAGGTGTTTTTTTCCTATTTAGTTTAATAACAAAAACTGCATCCCAAAATATTACTTAGTTTTGGAATTAAGTTATGTTTGAAAAAAAATTCCATTTTATTTTCTTCTATTTGGTTGTAATTTAAATTAAGTCAAAAACTCACCTGTCTCTTACTTCATTTTCTGGCAGTCACTTTCACCCTCTCTATATGTATCTTGATTAACTTCTCCTTATATATGTTAGTTTTCTCTGAGTGTAAAGAGAGAGATTGGAGAGTGAGTGGTAGATTGAACTTCCCACTTTATTTGTATGTTAATTTTCAGCACCTAATTGGCTGGTCAGTTTTTGACTTAATTGCAAATTTTACCAAAATGATTTTAATGTTTTTTTTTTAAATTCTCTGGTCGTATTTATTTTTTTAATCTAATTCGTTTTGCAATCTTTTCTTCCTGGTCGCAATTATCTATCCAGAGTTCAGTAGGTGACCCAATGGGTCACATTTTTTCTAGTTTACATTTAAAAATTTCAGTTCCAGTGATCTTTTGAAAAAGAGATATTATCTCGAAAATTCAAGAATTAAATACAGGTTAACACACAACATCATTGTTACCATATTATTATTTTTTCTTTACACCTAACCAATTTAAAAATTTATTATGATTTGAATTCCTTTCAAGCATAACCCTCCTTATTTACAGTATCAGCTGTCAAACAGGCAACCTTGGCTTATCTTTCATGTCATAAACCCTATTTTTGAAAACTTAATACCTTTCCCAAAGGTATTAGCGCTATGTGAAATGCATCCAGTGTTGTCCAGGATTTGAACTCATGTCACTGTGTCCATTTCCTACGGTAATTCTTTCTCCTTTACACGACGAGTGACTCCTACTATTATTACGTATACTAAAAAAAAGCTTTAACAAAGTGTAATACTAAATAATAAAAATATACTTGGTAGAAATGATTTATAGCTAGATGCATACCTTTCCCAAAGATATCAGTACTATGTAAAATGCAACCAGCCTCGTCCAGGATTTGAACATATCTCAAAACATTGTGCATATAACAATAAAGATGAGGACAACAGTCCAAAAATCTAAATAATACAAATTATCAAGCCTCATCTCAAAAATTCAGACAAATAGTCTCCAATGATGAATAATTTTGATTTTCCAGACTATTGTGCTCACCTTTATTTTAGTTGGAGGCGTGTGGTGTAATGGTTAGTCGTAGGAAATGGACTCGTTGACCCGTGTTCAAATCCTGGATGAAGCTACAGTTCACAGTGCTAATACTCTTGAGAAAGGTATGAATCTAACTACTCTCCCTCCAGCTTGGGTAAATAATAGGACAGACTGGGTTCTTTAACCTTGGTTAGCAACCAGTCTAGGAGAAGGAAAACTCTGAATTCAAATCTGTTAAACTCTGCTTGCGGTGGTCACTACTAGAATAGGCTCAGTTCTAATTAGTGATCTATTTCACAAATTAAGTTATTTAATAAATTAACTAATTAAAAAATGTGGTAGTTATTAACACTACATTTTGGCTTTTGTATCGTCTGGCCTTCCTCAAGTGTTTCCTGTGTATCCGAGTATAGTAATGACCTAACATGGGAAATCATTTTTAATAGTTTGACAGTTGATCAAATAAGCCAAAACATGGTACAAATAATTACCACAATAAAGATGAAGACAATAGTCTAAAAAAATCAAAATTATTGACATCAAGCCTCATCTCAAAAATACAAATAGTCTCCAATGATATTAAATAAAATGACTTATACTCATCTGAATTTGGTCTAATGGTTAGAGGTCTGGAAATCCTGGACTATCATCGCGCTAATACTCTTGGGAAAGGTATGAATCCAATTCTCCCTCCAGCTAGGGTAAATAGCAGGGCAGACTGGCTTTTAACCTTAGGTAACCAGTCTTGAAGGAAAACTCTGAATTCAAACCTGTTAAACTCTGAAATTGACCTTGTGTCTCATCCTGCTTTTGCGGAGAGGTTGGTAAATATATATACTCATCTGAATTCAGTAAGTTACGTGGTTGGTCGATGAAGAAAATTCAGATTAATTCAATATAAAAAGGTATTCTCCCTTACTACCTTTCAGTTTTACCAACTCTATCAACTTAACTCACTCAAGATCAACCATGTCTAGGCATCTACACTGAACAGCCCCAGCCCCCTACTTTGCCAATATACGACCAGCACAGCTCATAACCCTACAAGAAGGTTCCTAACATCTCCACACAAGATTTCATCACATGTCCTGAAGAAGGTTGCAAAAACCAAAATATTATAGTGTCGACATTATCTTCAAGAATAAATATTCATCTTTTGGAACACTTTGGTTTTTTCCCCCCATAAAAAGGTATAAGCAATAAAAAAAAATTAAAAAATGCATAAGCACCTTGAAAAAAGTTGCAAAAACCGAAACGTTATAGCATCGACATTACCATCAATAATAAATATCCATCCTTTGGAACACTCCATGTTTTTCTATTTTTTTTTTTTCTACAAAAAAAAAAAAAAAAAAAAAAAAAAAAGAAAGAAAGAAAGTCTATTGGTGAAGAATTATATTCAACATTAAAACAAGGAATAATGAAGACGTTTTCTTCTTGCAGAAATTTATTTTCATCACTTTTTATTATTATTATCATCATCAATAAATCACTGGGTGAGAGTGACTATATTTTCCCATGGGTGGGATGGGGGGGGAACAAATTAAATCCAAGGAATGATTTTTTAATCAGTTCTTATTGGTCATTAGTGTCTCCTCAAAGTGGGGGTGGAGGGGGAGAAGAGACTCAAGTAGAAAAAAGTCTGTCCCTTGGGAAAAGGATTCAAGTAGAAAATGCATATATACAAATATCTATACAGGGGGCAAACCCCCCCCCTTTTTTTTTTAAAAGATTGGTTCAAAATTGAAGATAAAAAAAGAATCTTATAATGAACCTCAGCACCAAAATTTAGCAAGTTGTAAATGAAAGACTGATGTGCATAGATGGTGGTGCAGCAAGTACGCCTAAAAATATATCTTATTATAATGGAGATTCGGTGTCGAACTGAAATTACATCATGTCACAATACCCTCAGGAATTACATAAGTTTATTAATTATCAATTTAATTCAGTCAAAATCATTAATACTGCAGTAAGTACACCTAAAAATATTCAAAGAATCCCCCCCCCCCAAAAAAAAAAAACACTAAACCTTTTGAGATCTAGTCTATCATGCAGAGATAAGGACTTTCGGACATACCTCTGCAAAGTTGCACAAAATACTTTGATGATTTTTTGTGAATAATTTGAAGGCATCTAACTAGGATTCATTGAAATGCAAGGATGTGAGTTTTTTTTTTTTTTTTTTTTTAAAATTATTTTGTCATTTGCTGTTACAAATAAAGATTTTCTGTTATATCATTGTTTACTTTGAACACACCTTAACAGTATTAAGGTTTTGTATTCTAAAATTTGATAATTAAAACTGATTTATGGCCATTTTAATATATATATATATATATATATATATTTTATAGGTGTGTACCATATATTTACTGGTATAGCTGAGTCAGTAGAGCACCTGTCTTGGCATTGTAAGGTTCTGAGTTCGATACAGGTCCCCACCAACTCAGTGTATGAGTAGCAGATTGGGTAATCTGATCCGTGTGGTAAAGTGGGGAGCTGAAGGTAAGTGTTTTGCTCCACTTCAAAAAAAAAAAAAAAAAATCACCCTGGTCTAGTGCTAGCAAAAAGGGGATAGACTCCCTCATTGTCCAGCTGATACTGATAATAGGCAACTCTGACAACTTTACTTTTACTTTATATGGCGCACATCTAGGGTTTTGGTCAGTTTTTCCCTTAGGGTACCATGAAAAAATTCTAAGGTTCTATGAAGATCTTTTAATAAGAAAATCCCCACAAAATAGTCATTATTTAAAAATCTAAAAATATTATTTTCCAAAAATGAATGAATAAAGAGAAAGAGGTGATTGTGATTGATTGATTTTAAATGCATGTCAACCTGTCAAAGGTTATTTTATGCCTGTAGGAATAGCGATGGTACTTACTAAGCTTTGCCTAGATATGACATGCAGGCCTCAGGTTGTTTACAGCGCCTGCTGTTGCTTAAGTGGTCACCCAACTAAATATTGAGCAGGTTCATCACTGCTTAACTTCGGTGATCTAGTGGGAACCAATGCTTTCAAGGGAAAAAAAAAATGCAAAATGTTTTTGAAGATAAAATCTTTATTAATTAAGGAACCCAGTTTGTTCAACTATTTACCCATAGCTAGAGGGAGATATTAGTATATTATTCTACCAGTCTGTGAAAGAATTTGAGTCCAACCGAATCAAACACCAAAAATTGAAGTGCGCTATTAGAAAGGGTGATTTTCAGTCCAGCAACATTCAAAATGGAAAAGTTCCAACATGTAGTTTATGTGGAAGAGTATGTCTCTCGAGGGTTGGCCTGTGAGTCATCTGAGAAAACACAAGGATACAGTGTCAAATGCTACTGGCACTCAAGTATGAAAAAAAAGAAAAAAAAAAAACAGGAAATGGTCTTATTCGTGCACGAGTTGACAGCCAACATTCTATGTACTATACATAAGCCTTTCATGAGTTGTGGTGCACTGTACGTAATAATTTCATTATTATTATAATAATTTTGGCTTCATCTAAAAATCAAAGTAATAGTAGTATTAGTCCCCAACCCCCTACTTTAGGTTATTCCAATCTTGGTCAGGTAGAGAACTTTTCAACACTCCATTATCTAGATCATTTCAATCTTGTCCATGTGTTTGACAATATTTACTAAGATAATTCTGATTGATTAATAGTTTTTTGTTTTTTTTCAAAAGAAAAGAAAAGCACTAAGAACTGCCTGGTCTTAATTTTTCATCTGAAAACCTCTGCTTGTGAGGTAAAGATGAAATGAATAACGTTCAGTACATCTGGGAATTTAGTTGAGCAATTTTGTCAATTTACAGGAAAAGCCAGGATATATATCCTGGCTTAACAAAGAATCCCCCCTCCCACCAACTCCATAAAATTTGGGGGGGAGGGGCAGGAGAAAGAAAAAAACACCCAAACAAAAAGTACAAAGAAAAAAGAAAAGAATTACTCTGTTCTGTAGGAAATACAGAATAATTTTACAAACACAAATGGAGATAAATTTTGTTCAGAAAATATTGAGATATTTCATTCAAATTTAACAAAAGTGATTAAAATTTAAAAAAAAAAAAAAAAAAAAAAATGCACACATTTAACACAATCTCAGGTTTGTGGATTTCATTTTTTTTTTGGTTAAACTTCAGCATTCTGGATTTTACAAGAATACACCGCAGCAGTCATTTAATAAGCTTAGCTTAGTTTGGTAGAAAGCCGGAATTTTGAGGCACTCAGTGAGAATTGAACTCACTAGCAATAATTAGTTGGTTGCATATCAACCTCTTTTGGGTTATCTAATGCCAAATCAAGTCATTTTGATAAACAAAGGACTCAGGTTACCTACAGTATCTGCTATTGTTTAAGTGGTCACCCAATTAAGTATTGAACAAGCTCATCACTGCTTAACTTTGATGATCTAGCGGTAACCAGTTCTTTCAGCATGACTTATATCAATCTTAAGATATAATTTAAAAAATGAATGGAATCTAAGAATGGGGGATCAGTTTACAACTTGGTATTAATACCAAAATGATCCCTCACTTTATATCCAGAAATACAAAATGGTTGTTTTGTTTTACAGCATATCAACCCGTCTTTTGGGTCATTTAATGCTAAATTAAGTCATTTTGATAAACAAAGGACCTGTATTACTTACAGTACCTGCTGTTGCTTAAGTGGTCACCCAATTAAGTATTGAACAGGCTCGTCACTGCTTAACCCAGAGCAATGATTGGATAAACCGTAGCTACCACTGGGGAGTTGGAAAAAGAGAAGAAATTAGCCCTAAGTCAAGATACTCACACCATTGCCCAAACTTGATTTGTGTATAATACTAACACGATTTATTGAATAAGTTGAGATTATTTCTAAACTCAAAGTCACACGGTTTGATTAAAGAGTTAATGTGTTAAATAGAATCAGAAACTCAAGTCGACTGCAAATAATTATTTTCCTTTCGGTTTTAATTTTTATAAAAACTGATGACATTATGAGAGTGGTCATTTGGTAAGTTTAGCTTAGTTTTACTGGGGGGGGGGGGTTTAACAAACCCTTCTAAGCTATCAAATCACTAACAATAGCCTGCTAACCATTACACTATTTGAGGCACCCAGTGAGAATCCTACTCGCTAACAATGGTAGACTTGTCATCCTTGCACAAGGGCCATGCTAATCTTCTCTGTATCATTCCAATTTTAGTATATGTACTGCCAAAACTAGTACATTTTATTTTGGATAGAGATTTATTATTCATTTTTAATTAGTATTTTTAAATTTTAATTTTGGTTTCTTTTTTTAATCATTTATTGCTGTTTCTTCCGATACATCCTGTTCCCTTGCTGTTGAAGAGATGACAAACCAAATGATGCTTTGATTTTTAAAAAGCAAGTATCTAATTTTGGATGGAGATCTATTATCAATTTTTAACTAACTGACAAAGAGATTTTGGTAATCTGAACATTAGCTACATAAATGAGAGTAATCTGCCTTTGTTTGTTTCACTTTGAGGAAGTTGTTATGTTTTGGTCAGCCATTTTCATTTCACCGTAAATCTACATTGAAAATACGAATTTGTTCGAATCAATACAACTGCATGTTTTAACACGAAAATATCATAAAATGTGTTCTTAATAACAATAAAATTAATTTCAAATAATGAAAAATGGCCAACCAAAACATAACGGCTTCCTCAAACAAAGTGGTGGGTTACTCTCATTTATGTAGCTAATGTTCAGATTACCAGGATTTTTTCATCCCGAAATACTAAGAGAATAAATCTAAGGAAAATGAACAACCTCATAGTTACCTAGTTTTCTTTACACTTGCTTTCAAAACCAATATAAACACAATGCTTCAAGCAAATTATAAAACTCTTAATTTTTAACTAGTATTTTTCCAGAGGAATTAGTGTCATGAGAACACAAATGAATTTATTACAAAACTGATTTGACATTAAAGGGGAGATAAGCGTGATAAATTTAGCAGAGAACATGAATGTTTTTTTTCACTCAACTGTATTGATGTTTATATCTTTCAATAGTCTCCATTCTAATTGTATTTGGCGAAGAAAATGGATATATCATGAGAAAAAACAAACAAACTTCAAACTCAGAAGTAAATTAACCCCTAAATCAAAGTCCTCTATACAAGGTGATTAAAAAGTAACTCCTATCTTTAACTATCTATAATTCTTTTCATATGCAGTTACCTTTTCTCAATTCTTTAATGTATGTTCCTTAATATACGGCAATTAAATCTGTGTTTTTGGGTTTTTTTTTCAGATTGATTATTTTGTTTCAAAATTCCAAGCCCTATAAAGATGTATAGATGGTTAACTTTATTTTAATTCTAATTCCCAAGCGGTTCAAGAGGGTGGAGGCGAATGATGGTGCCCATTAGACAATTTAAATAAAACTCTATATTATGTGTTCTTTGCATATTCAGTTTCTGTAAAAATAATAATTAGGAAATAAATCATAAATTTTTAAAATAGGGAAGGGAGTTACTTTACAATCACCCTGTATACAAATAAATTAAAACTCATTGAATATCTATCAATATACTAAAGTTGAGTAAATCAATGATTGTTTGCAAAAGGCTTTTTTCCTATTTAGTATTTTAGTTTCTATTCAGGACACAAAATACATCCCAAAATATTACTTAGTTTTGGGATTAAGTTATGTTTGAAAAATTTCCATTTTATTTTATTCTAATCAGTTATAATTTGCAATTAAGTCAAAACTTTACCCGTCTCTTACTTCACATCTGCTGGCTACTTTCTCCCTCTCTATATTTTTCTCTATGAGTGTAAAGAGAGAAGATTGGAGAGTGAGTGGTGGATTGAACTTCCCACTTTATTGTATATTAATTTTCAGCAGCCAATGGCTGGTTTATTATATAAGACGGGTCAGTTTTTTTTTTTTGTTTTACTTAATTGCAGATTTTAGCAAAATGATTTTAATGTTTTTTTTCTCTGGTTGTATTTATCTTTTAATTCAATTCGTTTTGCAAACTAACTTTCTTCCTGATCACAATTATCCATCCAGAGCTCAATAGATGACCCAGAGGTCACGTTTTTTTCTAGTACAATACTAAAATTTTGGTTGCTTTTTTAAAATCAAAACTCATTTAGGTTATTATCTCTGCGACAGTGAGAGAACACCTCATATCAGAAACAAAAAAAAGCTTATTGTTTATTAGCAAATTTCCAAACATTGATTTCACCAAAATGTTTGCCCACCAACTCAAATTATTTATCAAAATATAAATTTTTAATACGTATAAGTAAACTTATAATCAACTTTCAAACTATGTAAAAAAACAACAAAACAACTGAGGTGGTCACTACTAGAATAGGCTCAGTCCTAATTAGTGATCATCCTCTACACATTACTACAACAACCAACATTACGTTTTTTTTTTTTTTTTTTTTATTGACATTGTTTATATTGTGTAATGTGTGAATATAAACCAGACTTCTTCCTCCATTACATGATGTTCTTCACAGATGATTAAGCGAGCGTTTTGATTAAAAAAAAAAAAAAAAAAAAGCAACCAAAATAAAGATGAAGAAAAATACTAATTAAAAATTAATAATAACTTCAATCCTTTTTAATTATTAATACCATTAATTAGAATTGAATTATCACAAGAAACATACACAGACCTCCCTCACATTGTTTCTTTCATGCCAGGAACAAGAATGCTCATGACTGGCAGGTAGACCATTTTCAGGGAAATTTGGATTCATGCCTTTCCTAAAGCATAAGCACTAAATGATACCAACAAAACTTTTTGGCACTTGATGTTCCATACATCATTAATCAGTAAAAAACTAGTATGTTCACTTTCAGACTAATACTCTTGGGAAAGGTATGAACCCCCTTGTCCTCTAGCTATGGGTTAAATAGCAGAGATGCTGATAGGTACACATCCTGTGTCCCTGCTACATAAAAACCTAAAAGGATGCAGTAAAATCCCATCCATGTGTCCCGGTGTTTTTCATTTTTCTTCCCTCACCATTTCAAGTTATCTGTAAATACATTTCAATAGTTTCTTGAATTACACAGGATAGATTACAAGGTAGGAGCTAGATGGCTTTAGTTGGGACCCATAAATTTTCCCGGGCACTCATTCTACGTAAATATGTGTACCAGGATGCCCTAAATCAAAAAGCTATCAGCATCACTGAAATAGTACCACTACATTTTTTCAACAAGGATGGCTTTGGCATTAAATAACCAATGAAGGTTGATATGCCATTAAAACAAAGTAACCAAACCTTACAAATCTCTAATTTTTTAAAACTGTTTTCCTTAGCCCCACCCCCAAACTATATGATTATCTTCAAATGGTCTGGTGTAACTATTTATCCAACAATATATTTTTTAATCCAAGGCATTAAGTCTGAGACCAGTAGATCAGATTAATTTGAATTCTATATGAGTTACGAAAAAGAGATTATTTTTTCTGCAGTATTAGGAGACAGTAAGAAAAGAAATTACATGATAGAAATGTGGGCTTTGGTGTCTAACTGATAAAACTTGAAAAGATTTTGTAGATGAAATTTTCACTGATACAAATCATCAAATCAGTATTTTGATTTTTGAAGTACTTAAAAAAAAAAAAAAAAAAAAAAAGAAAAAAAGAAGCCTACTCTAATATTTATGTCCAACTGTATTTTTTATTCTATTTACTATCTATATTTATAAAGCACATGCATGACATTATTAGTATGCCACTCTGTACACCTAAACACTATGACTCCATTATTATAATCTAAACACCCTATATACACCTAAACACTATGACTCCATTATTATAATCTAAACACCCTATATACACCTAAACACTATGACTCCATTATTATAATCTAAACACCCTATATACACCTAAACACTATGACCCCACTATGACTCCATTGTTATAATCTAAACACCCTATATACACCTAAACACTATGACTCCATTGTTATAATCTTAACACCCTATATACTCTGACTCTATTGTTATAACCTAAACATCCTATATACACCTAAACACTAAGACTCCATTATCATCATCATCAATACTTTTCAGCCTCCACTCATAAAAAATATATAGGGTGTGACAAAACTTTCAGATCACCTTGTAGAATTTATACATTGGATACAATAGACAAAAAAAACTTATTATGATATGAAGAATGTTTTTTTTAATCTTGGATCATGATGAATCGGAGATAACAAATTTTATCAAATTAACATTAACAAAAGAGCCAGAAACTCCTGAAAATTTGTTCCAATGTCTTATTTTCTGGACTAACTGCAAAGAGGATACAAAAAAGTCTTTTGTGGCTTACAGTTTCCACAACTGATGCAGTTGTGTTGCTTTTATCTTCATAAGACAATCACTATATATATATATATATATATATATATATATATATATATAAAAATACATGCGTGCACACATTTTTGTGTTTATAAAGTCTTGCAGCAGATTTAAAATGTATCAACAAAAATGGCAGCCATGTTGAATTGTGATAAATCAAAAAGTATATCAAGAATAAAACTTCAAGAGTTGAACTTTCATTTGGTTTTTACTAAATGAGTCAATCATTTATATAACACAAATTATTAACTTGTAAATTTTTTAAAAACTACTGCAGGGATTTATAAACACTGTATGTGTGTGTGTGTGTTTTTGTGTGTATGGTGGATGTTGGGAGAAAAAAACATTTTTGGTTGTCTTCTAATAACATCAACAACAGTTTGGAAAAAACCCGAGAATATTTTAAAAATATAAATGGAAAAGTAGATAAACTAACACAAACAATTGATTCAATTAATATTTTGTCTTTATTTATTAAAAACACCTCATCAGAATTCTGATAAAGTCTTATGATAAATAAAGATAAAATATCAAATGAATTAATTGTTTATGTTGGTCTATCTATTTTTCAATTTATATTTTTCACACACAGACACAGATATCTTGATCTTTAAAAGTGTAAAATTTACTCTTTAAATGTTGTAGTATCAGTGTAGCATTGAAATCAAACCCCCAAATTGCAATTAAGAGTTTATCATTTTCACAATCATCACACATAATTCTACATTATTTTGTACTACTTGTAAGATTCTTCAAAATGTAGTGTTGACTGATAATTGTGAATAAATAAACTATTCATTGAAATTTGGAGGTTTGATTTCATTGGCACACTGCCTATATATATATATATATATATATATAATTAATGGTGATATTATGGTTTAACACTCATAACTTAAAATTTCTTGGTAATCCAATCATCAGATGAGAAGTGGTTGAGATGTCAAAAACGACTCGTTTTTGACATCTCAACCACTTCTCATCTGATGATTGGATTACCAAGAAACTTTAAGTTATGAGTGTGAAACCATAATATCACCATTAATTATAAATCTGCTCTGCTTTATTAGCATTGAGCACCTTTCCATGCAAATACTTTTCTCATTTTTTCATTCACTATTCATTATATATATATATATATATATATATATATATATATATATATATATAAGTGTTGTTATGGGTCCAACGGGAGAAAATTAAATATTTTATAAAAAAGAAGGTCCGCAAAATGGATTATGGTTAAAAAAAAAAAAAAAAAAAAAAAAAAAATTTATTTTATTTTACATTTGTGACATGTGTTTCAGATCTGATATCTTCTTAATAATTATCATAATGAAGATTATGATTAATTAATGCCTGAAAAAGATATCAGAAAATCTGAAACGTGTGTTATAAATGTAAAATAATAATAAAAATAAATTAAAAAACAAAAAAAAAAAAAAAAAAAAAACAATCCATTTTGTGGACCTTCTTTTTTTATATATATATAAACACACACACACACACACACACATATTGCCAGCATTTTTTTTCTTTAATACATATGATATCGAACAAGATAGACATCTTGTGTCTAACGAGTTTCTTTTTGATCCTTTCAAGTCTTCGGACCGTTTTCTTAATATCAGGGCGGAATCTGTTAATTAGTACATTAAAAGTTTCATACTTAGTACTTTCAGCACTCCAAAGTGCAATATTCAGGGGTCTAATTGGGTGTGTTCCTGGTTCTATTTAAATGCAGAACATGGTTAAATGATCAGGTAGTAGTAGGAGTAAGTAGGAGAAATTATATGAAAAGGTGTATTGGGATTGGGAGGAGGAGAATTGGCAGGAAAAGAGTTATAAACATTTGAGAATATGACTGCTATATTCGAAATTAATCTTATTCAAGGTAGGTTTGTTTTTCTTAATGTATAAGGCCCCAAGAATTTGGAGTTTTTGTTTGCTTCTTTCTTTGTGTATTATGTGTGTTTTCAGTCAGAATTTTCCATTGGATAAACCTCTGAAGATGGCACTTTAGAGTATCGAAAGATGAAAATTTTGGTTTACTAATCAACAGATTCCACCTTGATATTAAGAAATTAACCTGAAAATTGTCAGACATGAGGCGCCTGTCTTGTTCAATAGTGTATGCATATATATATACACACACACACACACACTGATGGAAAATAAAAATGCCACACCCTAAATGAGGATGCTAATGTTGATCTGGATACAGTATGTACATGTTAGTGGGTGTTAGATGTTCTGGTAAAAATTTTAAACCTTCAGCTATCTTGTGACATAGTAACACTGACTTTGTTTCCACTGAACCCAGATTCAGGGATTGAACCCTTGGCCACTGTCCTGTGGAACAATTCAGAAAACATTTTTTTTTTCTAAAAGACCTAATCAGATCTTATCTGAAATAAAGGTTACCAATTATGAAAAAAGACCCTGAAGGGTGCAGCAATTAAAATGTGAACACAATCAAAATGGGGAGAATAGCCCGAGACATATAAAAAATATATTCAGGGTGTTGCAATTTTATTTTCCATCGATATATATATATATATATATATATATATATATACACACACACACACTCTTATATTGTATTCTTTTTATATTATCTAGGTTTTAGAGTGCTCAATATAGGTTAGATCTGTTACTATATTATATGATAAAATATTACATTTTCTTTGATTGGAAATATTAAATATATAATATATTATATGACACAATATATATATATATATATATATATAAGATTTTTTGGATGTTTGTTTATTTAGAAACGTTGCTGAATAAAGTATATATTAAATTTTTACTTGAAGGCACTTACAACGCATGTATCGCATAAAATTCGATACTTTTTCTTATAGAAAATGAACTTGACAAGTGTAATCCCGGCAAAGGATGGTCCGGTGTGTAGAATACCGTACAGGCTGTTTCGACTTTATTAAGTCTCATCAGCGGTATATACTATCGTTAGTATATACCGCTGATGAGACTTAATAAAGTCGAAACAGCCTGTACGGTATTCTACACACCGGACCATCCTTTGCCGGGATTACACTTGTCAAGTTCATTTTCTATAAGAAAAAGTATCGAATTTTATGCGATACATGCGTTGTAAGTGCCTTCAAGTAAAAATTTAATATATATATATATATATATATATATATGAGTGGTAAAATATATCTGACGGTATGTAGAAAAGTTTGACTTTACCATCTAAAATAAATTTATCTTTTTGGAATACTTTTTTAAAAAAATTATATATATGTTTTTATTAACATTACACTTAAAAAAAAAAGAAACTTCTTTTTTTTGTGTGTGCGTTTTTTTGCATTGAGCATTTTTATCCTTAATTATAAGATTATCAAACTTACTGATCTTATTCTTTCATCATTTTTGCATCTTATTACTAAACAGGATCAGAATAACGTAGATATTAACATACATTTATAGAGATCCATTTTACACAGTATTAATTAATTCAGTTAATGTAAGAGTGAAACATCCAATGTAAAATTCATATATATTTTAAAAACAAATGGCTTAAAATGTATATTTAGCTCTTTTCATCGAGCACTCTTAAATCGGTTTTAATAAAACCCAGAAGTAAATATATTTGTTTGCTTCGTGGATTTACAAGTAACTGTGATATATAATGTATGTGTGTGTGCGTACGCAAGCATGTGATCATTTTCTATTATTTTTCCGAGTAATTTTGGCTTTTCAATATCATAAAAGACAATGTACATATGGAAGTTTTACTTGCAGAATTAACCCTCTATCTACCACTGCCATCCGCAATAAGTGTGGTGAAATGGTTGACAAGTTACTACTGAATAAAAATCTATTCATTTCTTTTTTTTTTTTTAACTCTAAACCATTTTCTAAGAACTGACAATCTTGGGTGTTTTCAAGGGGGTCCAGCATTTTGATCATTGGGCGGCTCGGGGCACTCTGGTAGATGAAGGGTTAAGAACTGCATGGGGAATTATAAAATCACTTCTATGCCTTTTGTAACAATTATTGTAAGACACAATGATATTTTTGGAATTAAGTTTGACATGGGTCAAAATAAACATTTTATATTTCCTTAAAGGATACTGAAAGTTCATAATGGATGTTATTTAAAGTAACTTCATGTAATCTTTTTTTTTTCATTTTTATATTAAATGACTTTTTCTGCACATTTTTTTTCTTCTTCTTTTCTTTTCTTTCAGGGAATGTGAAAAAGCTGACAATGATGGGTGTGGAGAAAACAAATATTCTTATTTTCGTTTTTTTTATATTTTCATTTTTAAATTGCTGCTTATCACGTGACATTATACTTGCTTATATTTTTTTTAAAGTAATTAAAAAAAAAAAAAAAAAAAAAAAAAAAAAAAAAAAAGGGAAAATCCATTGCAATAAAAAAAAAAAAAAAAAAAAAATTTTTTTTTTCTTTTGTTATGACTGACATAAGTCAGCATTATAAAGTTTTTTTTTTCTTTGTCTTTTTTTTTTTTCTTTTTTTCTTCTTCAGTTTTCGATATCAACTTACACAGCTTGGACTGGCTCAGCTCGAAGCTCAAACAGAGCCACATTTGTCCGAACCGTTAGAGATTAAACCGGAAAGGTATCATGTATTGATCTATCAACTCTCGGAAGTCAACTTCCAGGAGCTCAGAGTTAATTTTTAACAAATTGGAGCTCCCATAATATCCATATTGCTATACATTTAACAAGATCCAAGAGTGACAGATAAGGTCAGTCCACTTCCTTGATTTGCTTCGTTACCCATCCAAGGGATCAACGTTTGTAGACAGGGATGATATTAAGGACAGTGGTCTACTAGGAAGCTGCACGAGAAAATAAGGCTTTGTATTGGTTTTTTTTTTCAAAGTCAGACACTTCTTTGAGAAGTTATGTATCATACCTTGTTCATTATTATTCTGAACTTTTGAGATGAGGCTTGATAATTTGTATTATTTAGATTTTCAGACTGTTGAAACAGGCTGGAGGGCACATCGGCCGAAACGTTGTGTATATAACAATAAAGATGAAGGCAACAGTCTGAAAAATCTTAACAATACCTCGTTCGTGTTTTGTCGCTTTAATATTTCATCCTTTTATTTGTTCTGTTTTTTTTTTGTTATTTTTTTCTTCATATTTACAAAAAAAGCGTCTTAATTATTTTTCCTTTTGATTTTTTATCACTTGGTATCTCTGGACTTATTTCTCAGTCGTTTCATCGTTGACGTCTAAAACCTCTTCAGTGACAGTGACAGTCTCGGTGACAATATCATTTGCATTTAACGCCTCGGTGATGGTGACCTCTTCGTTGTTCTCTGTCTTTATGCTGCTGATGTTCAAGCCTCCATTATTGCTTGTCAATTCAATGTCCGCCTTGGCTGTGACCATTTCACTCAATTGTTTTTTGTACACTTCTGCTTCTTGCTCTTTTTGCAGTAACTGCTGTTTAAACGCTTCCGCCTGACGCTTCATCTCTTCAAGTTGTCGCCGAAGATCATCCTGTTCTTGATCTTCTTTGTTTGGTTTTGGCTACAGAAGTTTGAAAAAAAAAAACAAAAAAAGAATTAATGTTATAAAATGGATAGAAAAACAGGATATTATAATGATAGAACAGGCTTAATGAAAACTGAAAAACAAAAAAGAAATATCAACATTTCTCTGAATTTTTAAGATAAGGCTTGATAATTAGTATTAGTCAAAATAATACAAATAATACTAAATATCAACATATCTTTTAACCCTTTATCTACTACTGCCATCCACAATAGCGTGGTGAAATGGTTGACAAGCTAGTGGTGATCTTTTACTAATGAATAGAAATGTATTCATTTAATTCATTTCTCTTTTTTAACTCTTAAAAAAAAAAAAAAAAAAAAAAAAAAAGTTAATGTTATAAAATGGATAAAAAAATTGAATATTATAATAGAACAGGCTGAATGAAAAATGAGAAACAAAAATATCAACATATCTTTTAACCCTTTATTTACCACTGCCAACCGTGGTGAAATGGTTGACAAGCTAGTATTGTATAGCTGATCCTTTACTACTGAATAGAAATGTATTCATTTAATTCATTCTCTTTTTTAACTGTAAACCATTTTCTAAGAGCTGACAATCTCAGGCATTTTCGGGGGTCCAGCATTTTGATTGTTGGGCGGTTTGGGGCTTCTCTGGTAAATAAATGATTAAGTCTATATTTTACCTTATCATAATTTGACAAATGTCACATGTCCATCTGTATCTCAATCATATAACTCGGAAACAGTTTGAGCAATGGTTTTTTGATCTGGGTTTTTTTTCACATTAGTTTTTGAAAATTCAAGTACTAAGTTTTTAGCAAAGGGTCAGTAGATACAATAAATTAGTGAGCAGATAAACCAACAGACAGATCTGATTATGGTCAGTATTATATCAAACTGTCATAAATACATTCTGGAAATGATATTTATTTATATTTAATCATTAAAAAAAAGACTTAATAATGAAAAGTTCATAAATAGTCATAAATAGGATATAGAATTTTCTAAATAAAACAATACAACAATAATCCTGGGCTGTGGAGTCAGAAACAATTAAGGGTCACTGGAGTCGGAGTAAGTACAGTTTTATAGTTATAAATCTGGGAGATCAATCTACTAGACCCTCTATTTTATAACCTAATACAAATGGGCATAAGGATATATTCTGAGGTGATTCTGAAAAGTATAAGTGTCCAGCATATCTTATTTATATGACTTAATTAAAAAAAGTGAATAAATAGCCACCCATTGGATTTAGAACTTTCTAAATAAAACAATATAATATTAATCCAGGGATGTGGAGCAATTAAGAGCTCACTAGAGTCGGAGTCTGTATAATTTTACAGACTCCAACTCCAGTTGAATTTACACCTTATATGGCCCTATTTTAGTCTATAAAGTTATACAGTGCACATTTCATTATAAATAGATTATAAAAAATGCATAGGCTTTATGAGATTTGTAGGCCATAATCATTTATTTACATAAAGAAGAGTCAGAGGTGCCAAAAATAGAGGAGTCGGAGTCAGAGGTTTTGTGTTCCAGTTCCACAGCCCTGTATTAATCCATAAATCATCTTGTTCTTTTTTTTGGGGGGGGGGGGGTCACACTCTCGCAGGTACCCACACATTTTCATTACTTCATATGTCAGAAACCATCAGCTAGGGCTTAAAGAATTCTTTGGTGGCTGGCACCATAATCAGATGGGAGAAGGTTAAAGCTGCAATTCATTTTTAGTAGTGACACCCAAAACTAAAAAAAAATTAGTCCAGCTGATGAATGTCTTATTTCATTCTGATTGTTCATTTATCTCGTTACATTTAAATATGAACTTTACTTTCTCAATTCATAAATCTTTTTTAACTCTTAACATCCTGTTCATAATTTTCAAAGTCCAGAGCCCCATTCCTATAAGGATTTATCAATAAATGGCTAAAAATGGCCTTTTCATTTAAAGTTACTTGTTATTTCCTTTAAATCAAAGACTTCTAAATATGTTTAATATTACATTTAAATAAAGGCTATCATTTGGGGTAGATTAGGAAATGTGACTTCTGGCCGGGTGGAATGAGGCGGTATAGGAGCTTAAGAGTTAAGAGACACCGGAGATCCTAAGTAAATATAATGATGACCTCTCAGGTTAGGAACAAAAAGGGCACCATAAATCCTATTCAATATTTAATTCTACTATAGAAATAATAATGGCTGTCAACTCGTGTTCGAGTAAGACCATTTCCTGTTTTTTTTAATTTTATATCATCATAGTTGGGTGCCAGTAGCATTTGGCACTCTATCCTTGTGTTTTCTCAGATGACTATAGCAATAGCATAATCTTTACAGATCATTGAAGAGAACTGACTGGAGACTTCATGTGGAGTGATGATGGCTGTACCAGTTTTGAGAGTGAAAGAATTAAGCATGAAAACCTCAAGTATCAACTTGGAAAGGGATATACACCTGTCATATTGGAGAGAATTCTACTATACATACATATTTACCAATCCTTTCACATGAGCAGGATGAGACACATGGTCAATTTATTAAGTTTATTAACAGGTTTGAATTCAGAGTTTTCCTTCTCCTAGACTGATTGCCTAACCGAAGTTAAAGAGCTCAGTCTACCCTACTATTTACCCCATAACTCGAGGGAGAGTAGTTTGATGCATACCCTTCCCGAGGGTATTAGTGCTATGTGAAATGCAAACAGCCTTGTCCAGGATTTGAACTTGCAATGACAAATCCATTTCCTACAACTTTAACCATTACACCACGCATCTCCATTTTAATTCTACTATAAGGGCTGGTTTAGCTAAGTTGGTGGAATCACAAGGTTCAGGGTTCAATACTGGTCTTTGCCAACTCAACGCATGAGTAGCACAGCTTGGGTAATCTGATCTGTGCAGTAAAGCACCTGGGAGCTGACAGTAGCTGTAGCACTCCAACCTCAGCTAAAAAAAACTCTCTGGTCTAGCGCTAGCAAAAAAAAGGGATAGACTCACTCGCAGTTTGGCTGATACCATCAATAGGCCACTCCACTGACTTTACTATATATATAAAGCGGCATATTCCGTCAGGGGAAAATTTGTAACTTTTTTTTCCTTAATGGCCCAGTCATCTACAGTGAATAGATAAATAAAAAAGGACTTTTGACTTCGTTTGTACCAATCATGTCTTGACTTTTGTCTTCAGGTGTACGAATCATGTCATGAACTTTCAAAATGAACAGTGACCAATAAACGGTTATGGGCCCTTTTCTCCTTACACATTTCCAAATCAAGTCATTTAAAAACATTACTGTTTGAACAAAAACTTTTTTTTCCCTATTATATCATCCTGAGGAAGGTTTAACAATAAACCGAAACATTTAAGAGTTGACATCAACATAAATTCTTTTTTGTAACACTGTGTTTTTATTATATAAATAGATGCCTCTTAAAAGTCAAGATGCTACATTTATCAATTCTTAAAAAAAAAAAAAAAAAAAAAAAAAGGAGAGAGAGAGAGAGAGAGAGAGAGAGAAGAAAAAAAATTAATAAGAAGCCATGTTGCTGCAATACACATCTTATCATACAGAATATAAGTTTCAAAAATTGAAAAAAAAAAAAATACAATAAAAAAAGTCACATACAGAGATGCTGATAGGTATGCATCCTGTGTCCCTGATGCACAAAAATCTAAAAGGATGCAGTAAAAATCATATCCATGCATCCCAGTGTTTTTCTTTTTTCTTCCCTCACCATTTCAAGCTAACTATAAATACATTTCAATATTTTCTTAGAAATGAATTACACAGGATAGGTTACAAGGTAAGATCATAAATAAAAAAACCCTCAATTTATTAAGAAACTAGTTGGGACCCATCAAATTTCCCAGGGACTCATTCAAAGCAAATGTACGTCCCAGGACGCATTAAATCAGAAAGCTATCAGCATCACTGCACATAGTTTATTATATAGATAAATGTCTTTTAAAAGTTAAGCTGTTACATCTATCAACTCTTTAAAAAAAAAAAAAAAAAAAAAAAAAAAAGAAAGAAAGAAAGTCCAACTTACAGTTTCATTAGTTCAATACCAGCGTATCACCAAAATGAACATTAATACCATCAACATTCCTCTTTTGAGGCACCTCAGGCACTGTGCAATAAATCCAGCCCTGCCTCTTTTAGACAATGAGGCAGGTACTGCCTGGGGAATGGCTCTCTGGGATCATGCTGATATTAAATATCTTACCAGTCCAATGGTCGAAACCACAGGACACAGGACCCAAGGGTCAGGTAAGTATCATCTGGTTTGGGAGTAAGGGGCGCAAATCAACAACGTAAACAACCATGGGCACCTTGCATGGTATAATGGTTAGCTACCGAGGCTAACAAACCATTGTTAGTGAATTAAGTTCTCACTGGTTGCCCATGGCCTTATGCCAAACTAGATTCGGCTTTGTAAATGACAACAACAACAACAACCACCATTTTTTAGACATAGGGTCTTTTTTTTATTTATTTCCTTAGTAAATGTTTTGGAATTTATTGAAAAGGAGGAATATGAATCCGTTGAAACATAGGTATAAAGCTATTTTTTGCCTTGGGGGAGTCTTCATCATCTCTGGTGTTCTTTTGAGCTTTTCCGATCTGTTCATCTAACCTTCTCCACCCCTCAGTGATTGCCAGTTTCCAGGTCTCCGTCATCTCCACTCCGCTACTACAGCCAGATTATATTTAACACACATATATATCATCCTAGTACAGGTTTATCTTGCATTGCAGTTCAGTTACTTGTAGCTTCAGGATATCTATATTTAAAATCCCTTTCAAATATAAACATCTCTGTTTACAGCATTGTTTGGCAATCAGGTGACAATGGCATGCCTTTCTGTAAAACATCTTAATATCCCTTTAACTATTTCTATCTTAACATTCACTTTAACAAACTATTTATATCATAAAATCACTTCTCTATTTACATTGTAACATCACTAACTTAATTATTTACATTGTTACATCACTAACTTAATTATTTACATTGTTACATCACTAACTTAACTATTTACATTGTAACATCACTTACTTAACTATTTACATTGTAACATCACTTACTTAACTATTTACATTGTAACATCACTTACTTAACTATTTACATTGTAATATCACTTACTTATTTACATTATAACATCACTAACTTAACTATTTACATTGTAACATTACTTGACTATTTACATTGTAACATCACTTGACTATTTACATTGTAACATCACTTGACTATTTACATTGTAACATCACTTAACTATTTAACTATCTACATCAATAACACCACTAACATAACTATTTTACATCACTAATTTCACTATATCAAATCACTAACTTCATTATTCTTTATCATGAACTTAACTATTTACATCTTAATATCATTTAACTATCATTTAATAATATTTTTCAATAAAACTATGTAACCATTTTAAATATTTAACTAATTTAACTGACTAAACAACTAATTTCTTTTTCACCAACCCAAATTGGAAAAGTCAAAGAACGGGGTGATATTTTGTTTTTCAAAATGGTTTACCTCCAATAACTCTGAAATTGGTACGGTAGTGGCTGTTTCAGCTTCAACTTCTTCTATACGACATTTCTTTGTAGGCGGCTCTTCTGAAAAAAACAAAAATGGTTGAATTATGATAATGCTAGAAATTTAGAAGCAGGTTTATAAAAAGAATCAGGTGAGATAATCATTTGGTTTCAAATTATCAACCATCTTACCAACAATAACCCTGAGCACCTTTTTGTTTTCCATGTGTCTAACACATATGGGTATGCATACAAAGTCAGAAAACAGCACAGATCCCATGACTTTCGGAAACATTTTTTAATGCTCGTTGTTGCTGAAGCATGAAACAAGCTATCTGCGGTAGGGCCGGTTTAGCTCAGTCGGTAGAGTGTTCGGCTAGGAATCACAAGGTTCCTAGTTCGATATCGGCCCCTGCCAACTCAGCGTATGAGTAGCACAGGGATCTGTGCGGTAAAGTAAGGAGCTGATGGTAGGTGTGGCGCTCCTCCTCAGATGCTAAAATAATCTCCTTGGTCTAGCGCCAGTGAAAAGGGGATAGACTCCCATGACTTTCGGAAACATTTTTTAATGCTTGGTGTTGCTGAAGCATGAAACAAGCTATCTGTGGTAGGGCCGGTTTAGCTTAGTCGGTAGAGTGTTCGGCTAGGAATCATATATATATATGTATAGGTAAAAAGAGTGAAACTAATTTACCTAAGACATGTCAGCAATAAGTTATTGGTCTGAAGATGAATTTTCAGCTCCTGAATACACTGGGAGTAGTGGAGTTACACTCTACCATGGCTCTCTAAAGAGTGAGAGAAGATTATTCTTTTCCTGTCCTTCTTTAACCAGAAGACAAACATAGTAGTAAGTAATAACCTCTATTTGACAAAATTTGTCATTAGCTATAAATATTGCTTCTTTTATTAACTTTTTTTCCTCTTCTTTTTTAAAATTCATTTTGCAATAGTATTGGGCTATTAAAGAACTGGTACTAATGCAGAGTAGCGCGTAAAAGATGAGTGGGCCGGGTTAGCTCAGTCGGTAGAGCGTTCGGCTAGAAACCACAAGGTTCCTAGTTCGATACTGGTCCCCGCCAACTCAGCGTATGAGTAGCACAGGGATCTGTGCGGTAAAGTAAGGAGCTGATGGTAGGTTCGGCGCTTCTCCTCAGATGCTAAAATAATCTCCTTGGTCTAGCGCTAGTGAAAAGGGGATAGACTCCCTCGCTGTCTGGCTGATACCGACATTAGGCTGTTCCGATGACTTTACTTTACTTTATACCTGATATACCCTCCTCCATACACATATGCACAAGAACATAAGCATAAGCACCCACTGAGAATTTAACTCATTACTTATCATGAGGAAGCACAATGTTATTATTGTAAGAAATGGATTCTGCAAGCCAAGCTCAAATCCTGGATGAGGCAGTTTGTATTTTGGAAAAAGCATGAATCCATCTTTTCTCTAAATCCCCAAGATATCATTTTCAAAGGGAGATAACTCATAATAGATTTATTTATTCATATCACTATCAAAGTTATTTATCAATATAATTTCTATAAAAAGATAGGTTTTTTGGTGTTTAATGGCATATCAACCCTTGTGGTTTATTTAATGCTTATATATATATATATATATATATATATATATATATATATATATATATATAAGATTTTTATTTTCTTAGATTAACAAAGACAAAAAAAAAAAGAAGTTTACCTGTAGCTTCAACAGTCAATGTACCATCTGTTGAACCATCTGCATTTACCGTCACTAAAACTGGTTCTTCTCCATTACCTACATCAGCCTGATCGGTGGTTACAATTGTAATCACCTTCTGTTTAAATAAAATAAAAAAATAAACAAAAATATTATCAAGTAATAATTAGCAAAGTTGGATTTTTTACTGGAACAAGTAAAATAATTTAGAAATCAACTAAACATCTCTCAATACTTTCATCTGGTTACAAATTAGATTTTGTGTCTATCAAGAAACCCTCTAAATAGATAAATGGGCAGGACACAGTAATGGAATGCTTGGAAGCTGAAAAGATGTATTCAGGAACTGTAATGTGACATCCCACAAGGCAACCAACAGACACACCCATTCCCTAAGGGCAAACAGGTTGGGTAAATACCTTGATCAGCTAGCCCTGAACCACAGAAGAGAGCAGATATCCATTTTCCAACTCGATTTTTGCAGTTTTAAGTCAGTAATGTGTAGAAAAGACATCTTGTTAAAAGATTAATAAAGAAATGTGCAGATAGAAAATGTCTGCATTATTCATCCTAGCAAAGAAGAACAATGTTTCAATAGAAATGATTTAGTTTTACTCAAATTTTTATAGATACATTTTTCTATTTAACCCATAGATGGAACCCTAACAGGTACTACCACTCCGGGTCAGAGTGGACCAGGGAGCAATAGTGATGAAGGGCTGCTCCCACATTCCCCAAACCTCCAAAACTGGAACCTCACCATCAGATAGAGTTTAACGTCATTCCCAGGACATGTAGACCCTCAGCTGCCACCTTCTAGCACCCATATGATAAAAAGGGGTTGGGTTTGCCATAAAGGCAATAGGGTGGGGGCAATCATATAGGTGCTAGGCTTGACGTGACCAGCCGATTGATCGGAGGGGGCCTCTCCGACCGCCCATCTAGCCCAAGAAAAGACCAAAGTGGAATATTGCATATCATGGGTTCTATCCTTAAGCATAACGGGTCGCTACCCATGGACAACAGGTGGCCCCATTGGGGAGACACTAGAAATTATAAATCCTAGTGCTTTTGGTTTAAAAATAAAATTTTGTGAAAAAATTGTTAAGGGTGTACGTAGTTATAGGTGATATTTAATATCTGTTTTGATTGTATAATGTACACTAGAAATAATGGTATCCTGGTATCTTTAGTTTAGAAGAAAATAAACTTTTTATAAAATATTGTTAGTGATGCACTTATAGGTGATATTGTTGTATAGCCGACTACTGGACTTCAATAAAACCACAGACACGTGTATATAAAAATATGACCCGTCTTTATTTTCTTTGGTGTGTGGATGGTGAGGGGCGACAAGTGTTCACAATGAAAATGCCGGGTGGTTGGTGAAGAGCACAGTGTTCACAATGAACTGCCCGAGGGGGTTGATGGCGACGGGACTCGACGAGGTTACGCTCACTGCTGCTCGCTGGGGACTGACTGACACTCTTCATCCGCTAGCCTTTATATACAATAAATATGCCCACGCATTTTTATCTTTTGATCTGATAATGGACATTTTTTATATATTTCTTTATCTTTCTCTCCGCCTTTTCACCGGAGAGGAGTCTTCCGTTTTCCTTTTATCTTTTTTTTTATCTTCTCCCTGCTTCTTGACCAGAAGACCTCTCTTCCGTTCTCCCTTTTTTTAAATATATATTTTTATCTTTTTCTTTGTCTTTTTGCCAGAAGTAACAATATATATATATTTTTTTAAATTTAGTTTTGTTAAAACCAGCATGAAAATTAACCCCACCATATCTTAAGTAAATCTGTATTTCTTAATGACATATAAGACATTGCAGGATTTTAAACGCACTAATAAC
The DNA here is from genome assembly GCA_023376005.1 of Doryteuthis pealeii. Taxonomy (NCBI): domain Eukaryota; kingdom Metazoa; phylum Mollusca; class Cephalopoda; order Myopsida; family Loliginidae; genus Doryteuthis; species Doryteuthis pealeii. Next base: position 50,146,693 of record CM042160.1, on the reverse strand, counting down.
ATGGGCTGTTTTGAGGCAAATCTAACTTAGATTTTCATCATTAATAAATAAGATTTATTAATCTATATATTAATCCTTTTGACTATAAATGAAATAATTGACAAACTTACACAATTCTTGAGGGTATTGTGACATAAGCAGTTGTGTAGTTACAGACAGATACTGAATCTCTATTATTAGTGAAATAATAAATTAAAAAATTGTAATCTTTAATTAAAAATGTTATGTAAATTTTTTTGTTTATTTTTCAGTGAAATGTATGTCAGCCATTTTACGGGAGACGGCACAAAAATAGGGTGAGGACTATTAACGTTAAGGTTTTTTGAAAATTCTACAATTGATCCCCTGTTCTAAGAATAAAAAAAATTAAATGCAGATGATAGCAAAGGGGTCGGCAACCAGTTGCTTGTGAATCATATGTGACTTTTTTTTCTTTCTTTAACCTGTGGTTCTTTCTTCCCTTTTCTTAGCTGCTGTGAAAAAAATCTTAAATTAGAAAAAAATATAATGCTGAAAAAAAAAAAATTAAAAAGTAGATTTATTTTTACAGCTGGCATAATAGGCGATCACCACACCCTGTAGTGTTAGGCTAATAATTCTGTGTCTCCTTTGGGTTTTATATCAAATGTATAATTATAGATTTATTTTTATCAAAACCTTTTTTTCTTCTGTAATTTGAATTCTATTCAAAATCTCAAATGTGTCTCTTTTGATGTATGTATTTTTGAAACACACATACATCAAAAGTTTTGATTGAAAAAGGAGGAAGATATAGTGTATCTAACCAAACCCAGCACAATAAATGGGATTGTCCAACCCAGCCTTATATATATTTACCAACCCCTCCGCACGAGCAGGATGTGACACAAGGTCAATTTCTTAAGCGGAGTTCAACAGGTTTGAATTCAGAGTTTTCCTTCTCCTAGACTGGTTGCCTAACCTAGGTTAAAGAGCCCAGTCTGCCCTACTATTTATCCATAGCTGGAGAGAGAGTAGGATTCATACCTTTCCCAAGGGTATTAGCACAAAGTTAAATGCAATTATCACATCTAGGATTTGAAATCGGGGCGACGAGTCCATTTCCCACGACTTTAACCATCGCACCACGCGCTTCCTACCCAGCCTTATAAAAACAAAGTAGCAGGACTATTACATTCTGAACGTCTTGCTGCTCTGGGAATGGATTCGTTGAAACTCCAGCATCTGGCAACTAACCTGGTAAATGCCCATAAGGTCATTAATCATCTTAACAACAGTAACCATGAGCACCTTTTTGATCTCCATGTTTCTAACACACGTGGGCATGCCTACAAAGTCAGAAAACAGCATAGCGCACATGACTTTCAGAAACATTTTTTCATGCTCAGAGTTGCCCAGGCAGGGAATAAACTGCCTGCATCCACTATAGGCTGCCGAAATACTGCATCTTTCAAAGCCTCCATGCTTCATGTAATCTGCCAACACCATACCTGATACCCACATCCACACACATAAACACACACGCGTACATATACATGTATATTATTACTGTACGCTATTCATGTTCCTGACACTAATACGTTATTCTAGACATGAGATTTTGATCAGTTGTGGTGCTGTAGCAAGATTCATTTGGCAAGGACTACTAATGGAAGGAGGAGGAAGAAATAAGAGATGATAAAGGTTTAAAAAATAGTGATGAGCCAAAACAGGATGAACGATGGTTTGACCGTAGCGTGACCCCGAATGGAGAATTGAGTGTCAACCGGAAGTCGGGTGTTGACCGGAACCGGATATCACGTGGTGACGTGGAACAAACAAAGAAAGGTATCGGTCTCTTTTTGCCTTCCCCCGTCGTAGGGTACGGATCGGGCCTCTAGTGGCTAGTATGGGGTCACAGTAATCAAGTAGTGTTCTCTCTCTCTTTCTCTCTGCCTTTCCTCCTCTCCGAGACACGAGACGAACCTACCCTGGAAATAAAGGCTAGCAGTTGACGACATATTTCTCGTGTTATAATTTCTATCAACACCATTTTAGCACTGTGGATTTGGAGGCACGTGGACGGACCCGCTATACAATATACACCGCCGCACCCGGTACAGTGCACTTGAGCACTGTACACAATAAATTTCATTATTATTTTATTTTAGGTATACTACATGACTGTTAAGTTCAGACCTAATGAAAAATATACAGATTTGTTCACTTTGATCAGTAGGGGACAGTTGTTTCCTGTGATAGATGCATTGTGAGAGCTAGGACCGGAAATGGGTCTTCCAGATATAAAACACATAGATTGATATACAAGATAGCTAGTTGCACACAAGTTGTGCTCTTAAGTCATTTTTAGGATAGAAGCATTTCTCAACTCAGTGTTAAATAAAACCTTCAATAGGGAAAAATGGTTTGATAAACAAGGAATGAATTAAACTCCTAAGTCAAGGTGCCATTGTATATACTTATCTAAATCAGGGTAGCATGGACATGAAATCAACAGTGTTATCAGCTACCGAGTGCTATTGACTTCATGTCTAGATTACCCTAAGTTAAATATACATTCTCTATTAATGATATTGTGCACTCTTTACTTCATCCATGTAAGACAGACAAGACATGCTGGAGAAGCAAGGATGAACTCATAAGTGACATTCTCCTGTAGAAATCTGCACACAGCCTTGCCAATATGGGCCGTCCAGCAAGGACCTACATAGATTAGTTCTATTTCTGGATGCTGCAAAGAAGACTTCCTGGGGGCCATTAGCAATAGGGACAGTTGGCAAGAGGTTGTCATGGAGATCCGTGCTGCCAGCGCAACCTGATGACAATGATATTATTAATATAACTAGAAGGGGCTATCTGGCATCACCTGGGTAGAAGGAATGACATTACATTTAAAAATATAAGAAATCTGTTCTATAATATGAGGTATTTCATAAATTCATTTTAAGTTATTAAAAATAGATAATAAAAAATTTCACAATGAAAAATATTGAAAAAGATTACTTATATGTTTGTAGAATATCTAATATTGTATTTTTATTTAGGGTTTTTAAACAATACCGAATTTTAGTTTAAGATATTAATTTGTTTACGGTAAACAGTAGCAAACACTGTCAACATAGCTTAGTAGAATTCAATGCTATTACTATGTAAATTCTAATTTTGAATATCTTCGTGAATATAAATCAAATTTAATTTTGGTGACAGTAAATGTGTATATATATATATTTACTTTTTTGTTAATTGTTTTATTTTTGTAGTTTTATCAGGACATACATACATACACATCAATTGCCCTTTATATATGTATAGATTAATGTATTAGTTAAAAAACCTCAGACCAAGTAACCAATAAACACCCCAAATCATCAACTTAATGAAAGGTTCATATTTATATATATTCATCACCAGTAAGTTTCGCTTTCAAATATTTGAAAATAAATGAACAGACGATTTTTGCAATTATATTGTATCTGACAAAAACAAATTTTACAAATTGTGTGATACTATTTCTGAATGACATCCTTTTATTTAAATAAGCATAAAAACATTTTTTAAATAAAAACTGTATATTCATTTAAATAAACAGAATTGCATTTCTCTTCTGATTAAGTAAAAACTATTTTAGTATAAAAACATCTTTCATCTTTTTTTCAATCATCGTAAATGTTGAAAAATATTCATAAATTTCTGATTAAAAAATAATTTATTTAAAAAAAGATTTTGCTATTGAATTTTAATTTGATTACGTATACCAACCATCTATTTATTTAATTTATTTTGAGTTCAACATCTCCATAAACTTCTGATTAAAATCATTTGTTTACAAAAATTTGGAAGCGGAAGTTACCAGTGATAAGTTTAAATAGGAACCTTTCATTAAGTTGATGGTTTGGAGTGCTTATTGGTTAAACCTCAAATATTTATTCATGAAATTATCTTTCCTGTTTTTAAAAAAAAATTAATCACCAGAGGTTATGTCAATTTTTTGGGGGTGGGGGGCAGAGAAAGAGTTTAATATAAGAAAGTTGTACTTACCTGTTCTGTGTCTCCAACAACTGTTTCAATTGCGCCTCCTACTACAGATTCCACTGCTTCATCATCTGTAGTTGGAGTCAAACCTTGTTGCTTGATTAGATTTAACGCCATCTTTCCCGCTTCAGCAAAGATCATAAGGGAATAAAACTTAAGTTGACAAGGCTGTTTATACAAGTGATTGGGTGGTTATGTCTAGAATATTAACCACTTAAATTTCAAATAAGTTTTATCACATTTTAATTATATTTTTTTTCTTTAGTTGTAAGCGTTATTAGTCATCTATATTATTATCATTATTATAATTATTATATATTATCACCATCATTATTAGAGGATATCATCATCAATATTATTATAATCCTCATCATTATTAGATATCATCATTATCATTATTAGAGGATATCATCATCATCATCTCATCATCATCATCTTATTATATATTATCATGATTATTATATATTATTATATATTATCATGATTATTATTATATATTATTATCATCATCATTATTATTAGAGGATATCATTATTGTCATCATCATCATCATTATATATTATCATTATCATCATCATCATTATTATTATTATTATTATTAGAGGATATCATTATTGTTATATATTATTATCATTATAGGACATTAGGGGCTATGTTAAAAAAACAAACAAAAAAACATATTTGGTTACATTCTATGAGAATATCTTGGTCAAACTATGAACTTTTCAACTGACCCTGGTAATTTAAAGGGTATGTTTTTTAAAAAAATTAAGTTTTCATTTTGTAATGCATGAACAATAAAAAATTCAGTAAATATCAAATTTAAAAAAATAGTTTTTTTTTAAATATTTTCAAAACTATTTTTATATGACACAAAAATGTTTTTATAAATAAACAAAACCTAATTTAAAAAAACAAACAATATTTATATTAATCTTCATTATCATAAACATCTAACAATGAAATAATATTTGTAAATTTATGCATCAAAATAAAAAAAAATTATAAAAAAATGGGATTATTATTAGACCAGGTTAAAAGGTCAAGCCGAACTCTTGGGTGGGTGAAGGTTGTTACTGTGGCGTAATGGCACAATTGAAATTTCAATGCTATGTGATTGCCATGTCAAGTCAGTGATATGAAAAAATGGCCTTTTATATATAATAGAAGAGGCTACCCAGCGTTGCCTAGGTAGAGGTGGGATAAAAAAAAAAGAAGAAGTTAGTCTCACATATCCATTGATTGTTTTGGTCTTCCATAATTGATTTGTTTATGTTTTAATCACAAATGCCACCAATGACTTTCCCATCTCTTACTATTCAAATCCTAATTTTTAAATATATAATATGAAATTTTTATAATTTTTGCACAAAAGCAGGAATTGGTGATATTTAATGTGTATATATATTTTGTCATTGTGTAATTTCGTAGTTTCCTCCAGACATACATACACACCAACTGCCCTTATATGCATTCTACGCATATGCTGGCAGGACAAAGTGCCTAACACAGACATGCTGAAACGAGCAAACATAAACAGCATGCTCGCCATCATCTGTGAGAGACGCCTGCCTTGGCTTGGCCATGTCAGGAGGATGGACAAAGGCCGCATCCCTCAAAGACCTACTATATGGTGAATTAGTAGAGGGCACCCGACCAGTAGGGAGACTACGCCTGCGCTTTAAAGATATCTGCAAGAGGGACATGAAAACATGCCACATCGACACCAACACATGGGAGGCTTATGCAGAAGACTGTACGACTGACGCCTCCTCGTCAAACAAGGAACGAAAAGGAGTGAAAAAGAGAGGAAAAAAGCTGGCCAGAAAAGAGAGCCATAAGGAAGGAGAGACAACAGCATCTCTGTTTGTTTGCAATCACTGCACCAGAGATTGCCATTCAAAAATTGGTCTGTTCAGCCACTTGATTTGTTTATGTTTTAATCACAAATGCCACCAATGACTTTCCCATCTCTTACTATTCAAATCCTAATTTTTAAATATCTTCAGGAATATAAAGGAAATTTTTATAATTTTTGCACAAAAGCAGGAATTGGTGATATTTAATGTGTATATATATCTTGTCATTGTGTAATTTCGTAGTTTCCTCCAGACATACATACACACCAACTGCCCTTTATATATATATATATTATATATATAGGCATTCTACGTATATGCTGGCAGGACAAAGTGCCTAACACAGACATGCTGAAACGAGCAAACATAAACAGCATCCTCGCCATCATCAGAGCTAATTACATTGAGCTTGATGGAGATTTGAAATTTGGAAGAGATCGTAAACTTCCGTTAAGATTTCAAATTCGGTAGAGATCGTGCAGTTCCGTTAAAACCCGTGAGTTGTTAAATTGCAGGAGGTTTGAAATAATTTAAGATATATTTTTTTTTTTCTTTTAAATTTATTTTCTTTAATTTTTTTTAAGGAATTTATTTATTTTTTCCTTTTTAATACTATAAAAACAATTCCCCGCTCAGGGCATATTGAAATAAAGATTTTTTGTTTGTTTTTATAGTGTGATAGAAGCATTACAAAGTTTACGATCTCTTCCAAATTTCAAATCTCCATCAAGCTCAACGTAATTAGAACCAAGTTGACTTTAAAAAACACAGATGGAATATTTTCAACTCTATAATGAACTCTCTGAAGATGGATTTTAATCTGAAAATTAAGAGCACAAGAATAAATATGTTTTTCAACATGAAATCTGCATTATTTTGCCTTCAAAAAAAGAAAAAATATATATATATATATAGAGATATACTGAGCAGGGAATCTGTTTGCTGTCATTTAGCATAGATACAGTAACCAATAGATCAATTTTTGTTTCTTAACTTCAACTATCGACCCCAAAGATTCATGCTTTCAAATCCCACTAGGTTTATCAATCCCCTTCTGACCCCCAAAAGCATTTATCTACCCTTTGGATAGCCCTATTTAACCCCAATGGGGCTCATATGAGATCCTTTTGGCAAAACCTGGTTGAGTCCAACAATTAGAAAAGTGCATATACTTTAAGGGAAGGAATAGATGAATACCTGTGAGCGCAATGCTTTGTCCACTTTCTACCGCTGAAGTTATGATACCAGCATCATTAGTAGAAATCATAGTGATACCATGACTCTCCAGCCAACTCACTGCTTCTGCTGTGCTAGGATCTGAAAAAAATAAAAATAAATAAAAATAAATAAATAAATGAATAAATAAAAATAAATAAATAATAAAATAAAAAATAAATAAATAAATAAATAAATAAAAAAAAAAAAATTTATAAAAAAAAAAAAAAAAAAAAAATTTATAAAAATAAAAATAAAAATAAATAAAAACACATTTCTGTTGAAATGTATTTTCATTTATTTTTATTCATTTTTTCTTTTTATAAATTTTTATATTTTTATTTTTTTTTATTTATTTCTTTTTATTTATCTATTTATTTATTTTTATTTATTTAACATAATAAAGTATAACATTTCCCAAAATTAGTTAATCAATTAAGCACACACACATGTACACAGACAAATATTTTGTAGATAATATGGGTGATTTCCAAGCAGACAGTGCTCAATATCATTGATAGAGTATTTATATTTGAGTTAAGGTAACGTGGACATGGAGTCAACACCTGGTTACTGACAGTTTCTCGCCTATGTGATCTTCAGACAAAATAAATAAATATTATATAATGTACATGTGTGTGTACTTCATCAATATTGATAATATAGTGTGCTATATTTATAAGTAAATAGTGCTCAATATTGTGAATAGAGTATATATATCTAAGTTAAAATAGCATGGACATGAAGTCAATGGCACTTAATAACTGACAGTTTCCCACCTATGTGATTTTCAAACCAAGTGGTTGTGTTTGTTTTTGTTCTCCCTTATATAATGTAGTGTGATGCTTTGTAGGAAAAGGGAGAGGAGTCTCATTTTATGGTTCTGAGGCGGGGGAGAGGAGGAATCTCAGAAGCATAAAATGAGACTCCTCTCCCCTTTCCTACAAAGCATCACACTACATTATATAAGGGAGAACAAAAACAAACACAACCACTTGGTTTGAAAATCACATAGGTGGGAAACTGTCAGTTAAGTGCCATTAATTTCATGTCCATGCTACCATAACATATATATATATATTGTTAATATTGTAATATATTGCCTGGTCAATCGGTTTGCATCTGGCAACTGGGCTGCACGCAGGAAATGTGTGGGTGTCAAGTGTGGGTCTGGAAACAAAAACAGGATATGGCATTGAACTGACCTTTGGCACCTAAAGATGCAAGTGTACATTTGACACTGTAGGCGCAGAAAATCAGGCTGCGTGGGCGAAGAGGTGTGTTTGCAGAAAAACTGCGTAGGTGTCACAATCAAAGAGGCGTGACACCGTGAGTTGGACTAGAATAAAAAAAAAGCCTATGGAAATCAATTTAGCAGACGGAGATTAGATTCATGATCGCTTGCAGAGAACTCCGAAGTCTCCATGTATGCGTAACCTCTGCTAAGACTCTCAGTCTGCACACAACCGAGGAAATAAAGATATAATCTTTTATTTTTATAAATACAAGTTCATGTTTCTTGACAGGTCCAGTATATAACAATATGTTGAGAAGTCAATGTTAACATGATCACAAATTGAGCTCTGACCAAACAAATAGCAAATTATCTTATCGGATAAGGTTGTTTATGTTTATATGTAATTGGGAGGGATGGGTTTTAATTGAGAGAAAAAACACACTTCTCAAAATTTAAGAAAAAAGGAGAGTAAGTGGGGAGAGCAAAAGACTCGATTAGATACTCACTTTGAGCATTAAATGGAGCTGTAGCTTCAGCAAGGACAGCAAGAGTTGCTAAAACAGATGTGCTATTTTGGTCAGAGTTATCTGAAAACAAAAGAAAAACACAAAGCAGCAATCAATAGTTTTGTTTTGTTTTATGGCATATCAACCTCAGTGGGTCATTTAATGCCAACAAAGTTTTGAAATAAATTCATTCTTAATGAATACTCAATTTTTTTTTTTTTAAAACACATTTTTCTATTTAACCCATAGATGGGACCCTAACAGCTACTACCACTCTGGGTCAGAGTAGACCTATGAGCAATGGTGATGAAGAGGTGCTCCATATTCCCCAGACTTCCAGAACTGGAATTTCACCATCAGATAGAGTTTACATTATACCCATAAAAAAACAAAACAATCTTGACAAAAATATTAAGGCGAGTCAAAGGTTTTGCAATATTTTGATAAAACAAGACACAATTCAGTAACTTCAGATGCTTTTGACGAGGTTGTGAAGGTTGTTTGGTTTGGTTTGGTTTGGTTGAGGATTGAACTCACTTATCAGTAGTAACAGATCTGCATGACTAATTTGCTAACCATTACACCACAAAGTAGTATAGTACCCACTATAATTGGTAGTATTGTGGTAATTAAGTGTGTTGAAATATAGTGCATTGCTTCACCACTGGTGCTATTTTAAAGCTGCATGTGCAATGTAGTCTAATTCAGGTTGGTTGGGTTTTACGGCATGTCAACCCATTGGATTATTTTATGCCGAAGACGTTTTTTTTTTTTTTTTTTTTTTTTTTAATTCTTGATGGGTTGGTTGGTTGGTTGGGTTTTACGGCATGTCAACCCATTGGGTCATTTTATGCCGAAGACGTTTTTGTTTTATTCATTCTTGATGGGTTGGTTGGTTGGTTGGTTGGTAAGTTGGTTGGTTGGGTTTTACGGCATGTCAACCCATTGGATTATTTTATGCCGAAGACATTTTTGTTTTATTCATTCTTGATAGATATTCAATTTTTTTTTTTTTAAACTCAATTTTTAAACACACATTTTTCTATTTAACCCATAGACTAACAGGTACTACCACTGGGTCAGAGTGGACCTAGGAGTAATGGTGTTATATTTCAGAGTGAAAAATTATAAGCTCTATCTTATTTTTGGGGAAACATGGTATTTACCCACAGCTAAGGGGAGAATGCAGAGATGTTGATCAGTACATGTCTAAAAGGATGCAGTAAAATTGTATCCATGCGTCCCAGTGTTTTTCTTTTTTCTTCCCTCACCATTTCAAGCTAACTGTAAATACATTTCAATAGTTTCTTAGAAATGAATTACACTGGATAGGTTACAAGGTAGGAGTTAGACAGCTTTAGTTGGGACCCATAACTTTTCCTGGTGACTCATTCAAAGCAAATATGTGCGTCACACGATGCACTAAATCAAAGAGCTCTCAGCATCACTGAGAATGGATTATTAAATGTATAGAGAAGGTGAAACTTACCTGATTTCTGTGGTGAAGTGGAATTTGGCACAATTGTAACAGGTAAGACATGGGATGTACTCTCTTTTTTAATGGCGTTTGCAACAGGTGCACTGGCCACTGTCGTGACCACGGTTGATGTAGGTATTTCTTCAATGACAGTTGCATTAACTGTTGGTGTTAAAGCATCTGTTGTTTCTATCGTAACTGTTTCACCTTCAGTAAAACCAGTTAAGTCAGGATTATTCTATAAAAAACAAAAAAACAAAAAATCAGAATATGTATAATATTTGATTGCATGGATTCCAAACATGGATTTGTTGTTTATTGAATTTATATATATATATACATATATATAAGTAAAGTCGTCGGGCGGCCTAAAGTCGGTATCAGCCAATCAGCAAGGGAGTCTATCCCCTTTTCACTTGCGCTAGACCAAGGAGATTATTTTAACATCTGAGGTGGAGTGCAACACCTACCATCAGCTCCTTACTTTACCGCACAGATCCCTGTGCTACTCATACGCTGAGTTGGCGAGGACCGGTATCGAACTAGGAACCTTGTGGTTTCTAGCCGAATGCTCTACCGACTGAGCTAACCTGGACCATTATATATATATATATATATATAGTATCCAATTTCTGCTTTAATTTTTCTGTCGCAATGGCATCAGTAAATAATCCAAAAGTGCTGAATACATTAAAAACACAGAGCAGTAATAATACTAATATTATTATTATTAGAGGAAAAATAAAGGGTCTAGCATGGTTTCAATCAAATTGAAATGATTTCATCAGGACCCTACCCTAAATATCTTTAATTCAACTAAGGAATTACATTGACTTAGTTAATGTAGGGTAGGGTCCTGATGTGCCTTCTGGTGTTTCTTGACAAGCTTGGGAACCTTCATGGAACTTAGAACTGAACCCTTTATTGGGGTTGATTGTTTTCATTTCATTAACATAGATTAACACTTGTACCTAGTCATGGTTAAGTATTCTATGTTATTTTTGCCTGTAGTCAGGATTGAACCTGCAACCTCCATATGATTGTCACTTAGAAATGCATTAACTCAACACTAACTCAAATCTATTATGGCCTGTGTTCAAAAGGAACAATCTACCCCAATGAATTAAATGAAGTGTTTGGTTCAAAGTTCTGTGAAGGTGCCCAAGTTCAACAAAAAACACCTGAAGACAGTCGGAGGGTACATCGGCCAAAACGTTGTGTATATAACAATAAAGATGAGGACAACACCCTTAAAAATCTGAATAATACAAATTTAATAATAGTTTTAATTTATAAAGGTAATTGGACAGACAAAAAGATCTTACCATTGATTTTAAAAAGTGTTAAATGTGATTGTTATTGTTCTTTTCTTTCAACCCCCACCTCCAATAATAATTACCATTAGTATTATCTGCATTATTCGGACTATTGTCCTTATCTTCATTGTTTCGGTTTTCACCGATTTCTTTCTTCTTTCCTTTTTTTTCTTTTTCCCTCCTCATACGATAACAATGAAAACACATTTCATTCAAACATCAACAAGTTTAAGATTATTAATAACATTTCATTCTTTGCAATACAAATTATACCCATCCACCAAAACTTTCAAAATTTTTTAACTGTCTCTAACGGCCTCTGCGTTCCTAACGATTTAAAAAATATTCTTTTTTTTTGAACATTTAAAATTCTATTCTTGTCTCCAATGATTTTTATATCCACTCAAAAAATAAAAAAATCACTCTGATGAAGGCCGTAAAAAAATCTCTCTGTGTACGGAACATTTTATACATTTTTCCTATCATTATTATCATCATCATTTCAACTCCATCTGATTATTTTAATAATAATAATAACGTAAATCCATATACATTTTGATAAACAGACCAAAACACATGTGTAAGTGATATCGATTAAAAGTGATATCGATAAAATTCATTTTTATCCATCTACATTTCTTTTCTTTACTCATTTTTTCCTCATTGTTATCTGTACGTTTCGGACAATTTGTCCTCCGGCCTTCTTCAAGTATTTCTTGTACAGATAACAATGAAGATGAGGACAATAGTCCGAATAACGCAGATAATACTAATCATCAAGCCTTATCTCAAACATTCAGAGAAATAATAATTACCATGTTTAATTACTTACCATGCCTAATTGTAAAAGTTGAAGAATATCTGTTCGGTCATTTCCTTGAGCAATTTCGATTGTCGATCTTTCAAACTACAAATAATAAATGTACATAAATATACATTAGGTACATAAATAGATCTGTAGACTAATGATTAAAAAAAAGCATTTATTAGATACAAATTAGATATTTATTAGATATACTTACTACCTCTGGCAAAAATTATGGCATTAGTACATGGAAGTTCATTTTGCTTTTTTATTTAGTAAATGAACTAATAACAGATAAGATGCAAAACATTATTTGATGTAAGTATTAACATCAACAAAAGATGTGAAATGACATGACATTACTACCAAAGAAAATAAATAATCTTTTTATACACATTCTTATTAATTTTGTTTGTCTTTTTAATTTAATATATTTCCTGACATTAAAACTTAAATACTTAGGTCTGAGGGTGCATATTCTTGCTAGTAAGCTTAAAAATGCAAAGAGTTAGCCTAAAATCTTTAATATGATCTGGAGGCAGAGTATATGCAACTTACCTTATCATCCACATTAATATCTGCTCCATTTTTAATTAACAATTCCACTACAGATAAATGTCCTTTTTCTGTAGCCCAGTGAAGTGGTGTCATTTTAAGCTGGAAAAATAGAATTTTTTTTTTATTCAAAATGATAAAAGTTTAAAAGATTCAATGAGAAATTATCAGTTTATTCTTGTTTAATCCTAGAAAAATGTAAAGTAAAATGTCCTAAATTGGTTGGGTTTTTGACAAGTCTTTAATGCCAAGGTCAGTCTTTTTTTAAAAAAGAAATTATATACCGTTTATACTCTTGGATAGGTCGCACCATTAGTTTGTGGTTGTCAAAGTGGGCATTTGCGGTTGACCCGCATATAGGTTGCATTATAATTTGGCTAGTTACACAACAACTTATCAAATATTCACCTTTTGTTTCAAGACTTTACTTACAAATATTAGATCTATAACCTGTTGCCATAGACTATGATGTATAATGCAATCATATAGAAATAAGGGTTGCGTTTCTTAGCACTATAATCGTAAATGAGCCTGCAATTACTGATTGTTGCAACGTAATGATAAATAAAAATTAAAGAAGTGCAGGCCGGCTTAGCTCAGTCGGTAGAGCATTCAACTAGGAACCACAAGGTTCCTGGTTCGATACCGGCCCTTGCCTAATCAGCATATGAGTAGCCCAGGGATCTGTGCGGTAAAGTGAGGAACTGATGGTAAGTGTGGCGCTCCACCTCAGCCGCCAAAATAATCTCCTTGGTCTAGCGCTATTGAAAAGGGGAAAGATTCCTTGCTGTCTGGCTGATATCGACTTTAGACTGCTGCATAGACCCCCCCCCCCCCCACATTTATGTTGAATGGATAAGTCACACCTCTAATTTTGGCAGAATTTTGGGTTAAAAAAAGGTCAACCTATCCTCTGAGTATATACAGTAGGTTTAATCTAATGATAATAATAATCATTGGTAATTTATGAGGAAGTGCGTCCCGGTCTCAAAATCCGCTACCCGGTGACTATCAAAATAACAACCCCAGCTCGTCGTAATTCTTGTTTATTTATCATAATTTGTCGTAATTCTTGTTTAGATATGAAGATGGATATATAGTTTTGAATAGACTGAGATAGATAGATAAACAAACAAAATAATATAGATAGATATGAACAAATGGAGATAGATATTTTCGATAATTAAATGTATTTGGGGGGTGGGGGTCGCTTCTTTTTTGGTCGTAATTCTTGTTTATTTAAACTAAAAACCAGACATTAAACAAACATGAATAAAAAAAATCTAAGTATTTAAAGTAATATAGATAAATATGAACAGATTGAGATAGATAGATGGATGGATATTTTTGAATAGACTGAGCTGGGTCGTTATTTTAATAGTCACCGGGCAGCAACTCTTGAGGCAGGAGACCGGGACGCACTTCCTCATAAATTACCTAATCATTTGTAATTATAGAAGTAAAATAAGCAACAAAGTTATTTACAAATAAATAAAAGTGACAAATATGCTTTTGAGGTTCATTCTAATCTATTAATATCAGAAAAAGTATATAGAAATTTAGGATCAAGACTCTAATAAGCACCCCAATTTTTTCTTTTGATTAAATAAAAACTATTTCAATATAAAAACGTGTCTTTTGTTTGTTAATAATAACATGAACTAACTATTTATCTAATTTATTCTGAGTGCAAAATCTCCATAAACTTCTGATGAAAATTAAAATGTATGATTTAAAAAAATGCTAAAACTTAATATTTTTCACAAATGTTAAACAACAATAACATGAAATAAATAATTATATCTTTATTAAAATCAATATTGAAATTTTCTGTGAAATTCTAATGTCAGATACAATACAATTGCAAAAAATCATCTATTGGTTTGTTTGCAAATAATTGGAAGCGGAAGCTAGTGGTGACAAACAAAAGTTATCTTTTCATTACTGGGGTGCTTTGGGATGCTTATTTCCTATAAGTCTAACATGATCAAAGGGGAACCACTCTTGACTGATAAATCATTTATTTATTTATTGATCTACTAGGAAAAAAGAAGACGGGGTTAAGGTTTAGGGTTAGTTTACTGGGAAAATAGATAAATAATTTATCAGTCAAGATCATGTTAGATTTATATGAAATAAGCCTTATTAGAGTCTTGATCCGAAAATTCTATTCATTTTCTCAATTTTGGACAAACATTTTTCTTCCTTTTATTTACAATTATTTGAAAATGCCTGATCTTATATTAAGAAACTCTACTACAAATGTTTTGCAGGAAAGGAAAAAAAAAAAAAAAAAAAAAAAAAGAAAAAAAAGAAAAATTAACATTTTAATTAAAAATATGTGGAACATTTTAAAAGAAAAAAAAAAAAAGACCATATTATTTCCAATGAAATTCCACTGAGTATAAATCAAACATTAAAACTTACCATGTCTTTTGCTTCTATATCTGCTGAATTTGACAGCAGTAAATCCACAATTGGAACATGTCCTTCTTGTGACGCCACATGCAGAGGTGTCCGATCGACTTTGGTACGAGCATCACGGCTAATTCCAGCCCTGAGCAAAACTTCAGCAGTTTGAAAATGGCCATTCCTGGCAGCAAAATGCAATGGCGACATCCCGAGCTGCGGATGATTGAAAAAAAAAAAAAAGATACAGTTTTTTTCATTAGAGAAAATAAATCACCTTATTTGGTAGATAAATAACTTAAAAATGGTTAGTTTTGTGCTTATTATGATAGCATTTTTGGATTCCACACGCCAAAACGCTTTTCTAAACCAATTTTTAGGAGTAGGAAGCCCTAGAACTCATTTTACAGACAAAAATAGATTACGAAAAGTCGCTATTTTTTGCACCCCTCCAAATGTTTAAAGTTTAAAATCGATATAACTCGGCCAATTTTTGGAATTGGAAGCTCAAATTTTAGGGATTGTTTTACTTTAACATAGTCTTCACCTGGATACAATTTCAGAAAGATTGAAGGGGGTGGGTGACAATTTTACTTTTTTACAATTTAGATACTTTCTATTTAACCTCACAAATATTTGTTTTTAAACTTTGTTTGGATTTTATGGCATGCCAACCATGGTTGGGTTATTTTATGCTGAAGACGTTTTATTCATTCTTGTTGTTTATTTATTTTCCACAATTTCTAAAATTCATTTTGATCTATTTAACCCATAGATGGGATCCTAACAGGTACTACCACTCTTGGTCATATTGGACCTGGGAGTAATGGCGATGAAGGGGTACTCCACACTCATCAAAGCTCTAGAATTAGAGTTAGATGCATTTAACGTCATACTCAGAATATTAAGACCTTCCGACAGTGCTTTCTAGCACATATGATAAAAAGGTTGAGGGTTTACCATAATGACAATAGGGTCAGACAATCATATAGGTGCTAGGGCTTGACCAGCCGATTGATTGGAGGGGGCCCTCTCTGACTGCCCGTCTAGCCTAAGTAAGGGCCAAAGTGGAGTGTTGCAGGTCATGAACTACTGAACTTTCAGGATTCTGTCCTTAAGCATCATGGGTTGCCACCCACGGTGAACAAATAGGCCCTATTGTGGGAGGGGAGATCATCCCTCTACAGAGGTGCATTCGATGTATTCTAAAGCCCCATCTGACAGGGCTGGTCAGTCACTAGGATTCCGTCCTTAAGCATCATGGGTTGCCACTCACAGCCAACAAGTGTCTTACCCCTTTACAGAGGTGCAGTCAGTGTATTCTACAGCCCCAGCTGACATGGCTTCAAGCTTTGTCGTATTTCATTCAATAAATATGTTTGTTATTGTTTGTTTATTGTATTGAAGGCCGGGATAGCTCAGTCGGTAGAGCGTTCAGCCAGAAACTACAAGGTTCCTAGTTTGATACCGGCCCTTGCCAACTTAGTGTATGAGTAGCACAGAGATCTGTGCAGTAAAGTAAGGAGCTGATGGTATGTGTGGCGCTCCACCTCAGATGCAAAAACAATCTCCTTGGTCTAGCGCTAGTGAAAAGGGGATAGACTCCTTCGCTGATTGGCTGATACCGACTTTAAGCCACCACTTATTGTTTCAGACATTTGTTTTTTTCTTTAACTTTATCTTGTATCATTTGTAAACCTTTGATATTTCTTCTTTCTTGTGTGCACATGCCAAGGAAGGGAAATTTCTCACTGTCTGTATAAACAAAAGATTCTACTCCAACAATCAGTAAAATACATTGGCCACTACCAACTGGACAGTATCAGTCGGATACTCTCTCCATGGGAAACAATTGATGTTTTTGTCCACATCAAGAACAATTCATTACAATCTTTCCCACATTTTAACAACTTATAAAACTAAAAGAACAAAAGGTCAGACATATAAATGATTAGTGATGTTTAGTGTTCATTTCACATTAGGAAAAGATAGAAATGATTTCAATATAAAGAAAAAAAACTAAAAAACAAAACTTTGCTTTAAATAACAGTCTCTCAGAAATATACATACAGGGTGATTGAAAAGTAACTCCCTATCTTAAACTACTGTATTTGACGGCATATAGGACGCACTTCTTCCCCAAAATTTTGGCTCAAAAAATTACCCTGTGTCTTATACATCATAGATGAAGTTTGAGACCTCCCGTATTCCTAGGCTAATCTACTCTATGATGCTCACTAACCCAGCTTACGCTCAGTACTTTTTATTATTATTATTACTTATACAATTATTGTTCATTATCATTATTAATTTTATTATTATTATTTCCTGTTATTGAGATGTCTTGTGTATGCTTATTGCTTGCCTGTACTGCCAAATTGCTTTTATACAGCTATGTGTAATGCACAGCTAGACTGTTTTCAACAATATATGCTTAAATACACCAAAAACTTTTTCCCCCGAATCTGACCTGCTGAAATGGGGGTGTATCTTATATGACCGTGCATCTTATATGCCATCAAATACGGTATTTATAATTTTTTTAATATGTAGTTATATTTTCCTTGGGAGAATATTGAAAACTTGATTTTTATGCAAGATAGTGCTCCTCCACATTTTGCTATTGTCGTTCGTGAATGGCTGAATCAGCACTTTCCTGGGAGATGGATGGGTAGACAGGGTCCATATGAGTAGCCAGCTAGAAGCCCCGATTTAACACCCAGCACAATTTTTTCTGGTTGAAGGAGCAAGTCTACTCTTCAAAACCAATGACTTTGGAAGAACTTGAAGGATAAATACGAGAATATATTCCTTCCATTTGATCATTCAAACCTGGAGCACTCTTTGATTTGCTTCCATTTAGAATAGCCTCAAAGCAAATATTTTTGGTATAAATCAATTGCAAACAAGGTTTACATTTATTAAAAAAAAAAAATTTTTTTTAAAAAGAAAAAACAAAAACAAAAAAAAACATTATTTTGCTTTTTAAATTTTTTTAACTTATCTATCGAATGATCCACATACATAATCTATATTTTATTTCTCAACTCAACCAATCCTGAAGAATCATTCGGGTGAGACCTAGGTAGATAGTGTCTCACTCATGTAGGTCCCTATATATATATATATATATATATATATATATATATGAGAAGTAAATACACAAACAATGTGTTTTGATATGGCTTTTATTTAGCCGACAATTTTTTTGGGAATATGTGCTTAATTGAATTCGTACCTAATTTTGAAAGTTAATTAATTAATAATTAATTAATTAGGCGGGCATACCTATTCAAAATGTAAGGCTAAACAAATCGAGAAAAATCAATCTCTGTATGTACATTATATATTGTTGTTGTGTCTAGCCACACTGAAGAGGCATGAAACACCAAAACACATGTCTGTGGATGACTTATTATATGCTCCGAAAACTCGGTAGAGCTCTCTAGGAGTGACTTAAATTAACTTTCACTGCTAGCATATATAAAGCAATGATCGTCTGTTTACAGACTGGATCTCTTTGGTAATCGTAAAATATATAAACAAATATATTTAATAGTTTAGACACCACCCCTTTACGGCAGCTGTCAAATGGCCGAGAGGTTAACAAATCGGGCAGACGAAAAGTCAGTCGGATTTCGCTCCTGGCCAGAGGTAGTTGTTGTGTCTAGCCATGTCTGTGGATGACACATATATATATATATATATATATATATATATATATATATATATATATATATATATATATATATAGTTATATGCTTATCGCAACAGAAAAAATTTATACACACACACACACAACCACATACCTAAAAAAAATGCACGTTTCCTTTCGATACACACACTTACAGCGCCACATACTCACGCGATAAAATAGAATATTTGATGTCATATTTCAAAACCGTCTCCTTTTTCAAACTTCAAAAAAACTGAATGACAAGGATTACCACTTGCTTTTCTCGTTATTCTGTGATAAATAATTTCTCATCTTATGTCCTGAAGATGATCTAATTAATAGATCGAAATACTGCAGCGTCGGCTAATAAACTCACCTCTTAACCCATTTAAACCTGAGTTTTTTTCATTTTTCTTGATATATATATATATATATATATATATACACACACACACACACACAAATTGAAAATTGTATAAGGTAAATCAGAAATAGAATTACATGAGACATTAGAATCTTTGGTGGGGAGGGGATCATTATTGACACAAGCAGTCCTCACCAAAAGATTTTAATGAATTCTTTCTTTTTTTTTTTTTTTTTTTTTTAAAACTTTTACCCCTTTTCTCAATCCATACAATATTTTTTTCCTTTTCTTTTTAAATGTATGATTTACTTACCCAGTCTGTAGTAAAGGGTGCCCCATTTGACATCAACGATCGTACTTCATCCGTGTCCCCTCTCTTGGCAGCATCCAGCAGACGTTTGCCAAGCTCTACTAATGACATTTTGTTCTCCGTACTCTCTCTTTATATAATGAGGAGTACAAATTGATGAAGGGAGTAAAATGAATTAGCTCATTTAAACCAGCTGGAAAAAAAAAAATATTAAAAAAAATAAATAAATAAAATTTTTCAAGAGATACAAAAGAATTAGAATTTAAAAAAAAATTGAATATTAATTACTTTACCATATTATTTCAAGTCAAGAATTAAAGAAACAAAAAACAAACAAACAACAACAAAAAAACGTTCATTAGCCATTACTTTTAAGTGTTACTAGACAAGCCATAAATGAATGAACCTTTTGGGTTCCCGTTATACCTAGACTTATCCCGTAACATGGTTGGATCGTGGGGAGTACTACTTATGTTGTGTGTCTTGGGCAGGAATAATCTGGCAGAGTCCATTCCTATCCAGGTCTGGTTTGAATTCAGAGTTTTTCTTCACCTAGACCTCTTTCTCTAAAAAGTTGGTATGTTTAGTGAGTGTGGAATATTTGAAAAAAAAAAAAAAAAAAAAAAAAATTAGGTAGGTCATAGGGCAGTAGTATGTCTTGGGCAGCAATAGCCTGGCAGAGCCCATCCCTCTCCAGGTCTGGTTTAAATTCCGAGTTTCCCATCACCTAGGCCTCTTTCTCTTAGCAGTTGGTACATTTGGTGAGTGTGGAATATTTGAAAAAAAAAAAAAAAAAAAATATATATATATATATATATATATATATATATCCTGTAGGTCATAGGGGCACTCCATATGTAATATGTCTTCGATGGGAATAACCAGGCAAAGCCCCACCCCCGATCTGGTTTGAATTCAGAGTTTTCTTTCACCAAGGCCTCTTTCTTTTAAATGGTACATTTAGTGTTAGCATGAAATATTAAAAGAAAAAAAAAAAGAAGAAAAAAAGGTTTATCCCATGTCAGTATGGACATGTATGTCTTCATTGGGAATAACCTGATAGAGCCAATCTCCCTCCAGGTCTGGTTTGAATTCAGAGCTTTCCTTCTAGACTTTTGCCATACCAAGGTTAAAGAGTCAAGTCTGCCCTACTATTCTAACCATAGCTGGAGAGAGAGACTAGTTGGATTCATACCTTTCCCTGGGGCAGTAACACTATGTGAAATGCAACCAGCTTCATCCAAGATTTGAAATCAGGTAGCAGAATCCACTTCCTATGATATTGATGCTTCTATTTAATAAGGATTGAAGTATTTTAACACTGAGAATTTACATGATTAAAAATAGCTTCAGACCCCACAAAATTTACTTGCAAATTAGACTGGAAATTGCTTTATTCTCTAGACTAGATTATTTTTTAACTTTATTGCTCTTGCTATGATGAACCACTTTTACTGGGTTACATATACAAATATAATGCAAATTTTAGTAATATATATATATATATATATATATATATATATCTTATTATAATAGAGATTGTGTGTTTGTCTGTCTGTAACCGAAACTAAATCACTATTCAAGTCACGATTCCCTTAGTTATTGACGTCACATTTACCATGAATTTATTTTTATTTAAACCTCAATTATTGATAAAATTGTTATACCTTATTAATACTGTTGACCATATCTACGTACTAATAACATGTAATTGTATTTATATATACAACAAAATAGCGGTTTACAGTGTGAACGAGAAGGCTAATTTGCATATTGATATTTAAAATTTAATTTTAATAAATATATGCTTGGTATTATTGATTTCTAAATGTTTAGTTTTATCTTAATGAATCTGAGCAAAAATCTCAGGGATAAATCTTAAAAGAAATCCATAAACAAGACGAAAGAACTGTAATTTTATTAAATACTTCATAATCTAACTAAATAGATAAATTAGGAAAAATGAAAGACGGGAGTGAAAGAAAATGATGGAAGAGTTAAATCTAAAGCTGTTCTATTTTTCGATTATACCCCTCAGTTTATCATTTTCTAAATAGTTTATAATTTGATACAATATCTTATAACATCAAAATCTAATTACTTGCACCCGAAGGGTGCATATATTTGCTAGTATATATAAATGACAGTATTGTTAATATATTTCATTAGTTCTCAACTGGGGACCACATCATATTTGATCGATTTGTTTTAACAGTATGTCAACCTGTCCAGGGTTATTTTATGCCTAGAGGTTAGAGAATCACATTCATTGTATGTTCATATTTACATTTTTTGTGTGTAATTGTTTCATAAGAATTTTTTTGTTTACACAGGGTTCTATCGAATACGAACAATTTTTAAACAGATCTATTTGACCCATAGGTGGGACCCTAGCAGGTAATACCACACTGGGTCAGAGTGGACCTAGGAGTAATAGCAATGAAGAGGTACTCCACTCCCCAGAACTGAGCCACACCATCAGATATAGTTTAGTGTCGTAGTCAGAAGAACCCTTTTTGTTTGTTGGGGGGTGGGGGTGTCTTACATCTCAGCAGGGGATACAAACAGTGAATTCTATGTCTCACCGACAGGGCACTACTATTCAAAGGGTGTTGTGAAGTAAATAGGACAATGGGGAGTCACAAAAGTACTTTGATGAGTTACATTAAGTTAACTGCCGGTCATTAAATCACTTTTTGTCATAAATGTCACATTACCTTGGGTTAATGTCAACAGTATATATATTACTATAGTGTGTACAGAAATAACCTACTTTAGTTTCACCATAAGGATCTTCAAGGTTAAATCCACTGAATTAATGAAGATATTGATTAATTACAGCTAACTGCGGGAGTTCATATTGTAATTATTGACCGTTGAAAACAGTTTCCCAGTTAATGAATACTGCTGCGTCATTTTGAAATTTAAATCGGCTCTACTTACATATTGAGCACTTTATATTTGTTATAATGCTGACTTATCCGAGTAACACTTATACCAACCAAATATTGAGACCAACCCAATATTTTTACAGATAAGTCATTCCTTTTACACACACACACACTATATATATATATATATATATATATATATATATATATTGATGACAACATTAAGATAATTTGCTTGTTTACTATCTATTGCATACAAGCAGGTATGTGTCAGTTAGGGGGTGGGGGTGCAATAAAGTACACATTATTGAGAATGTTTGTATTATAGGTTATACTACTACTGCAAGTTGACATTTGGAAAAAAAAAATTCTCAATTCTACTTGCATAGAAATTCTCATTTTTGTAAACTGCTACAAATCCTTTCATTTTATATAATACTCTTGTTCCTTAATCTTCCGACTGTTATCATCTTGCACAACCCCCTGGTTAAAAATGAGCCCCTTCCAAATTGTCCAAAATGAAATTGTAAAAATATAAATCTAGATTATCTGGTGATGCTTATCTGCCAAATTCTTATTTCTTATGAGTGTCGTCACTTCAGCTAAATAATGGACCATTCTGGTTTTGTTAGAAAGAAAGAAAGGGAAAGAAAGGAATGCTATACAGAAAAAACATAATAAAAAAGAAAGAAAGAAAGAGGGGGTGAGCGTGTGGAAGTGATCACGCTAATCTGTTTCACTTGAACATGATGAAAAGAAGGAAAGAAAGAAAAAAAGTGTGAAAGAGTTAAATCAAGATTATTATACTTTTTACATATTGAACTATTTGCAATAGCTTTTAAGTAAACATATTAAACATGATAATTAAATTATCATACTGTGGTATATCCACAGGTCCTGCTATTTTTATAAAACTAATGCGAGTCAAAAGTTCTGCAATATTTTGGTAGATGGTTTGGTTTCTTCATATAATGGCATATCAACCATCATGGGTTATTTAATGCCAAAGCCATCCTTGTAAAAGAATAGTAGTGGTAATATTTAACCCATAACTAGAGGAATGAAGGGCTTCATACCTTTCCCAAGGGTATTAGCCCAATAGTAAACATAATAGCATGACTGGAGTTCAAACTCACTTACTATGATGTTGCATGTTAGCCACAAGGCCACAGGGACTCCACCCAATATTTTGGTAATGTGATGAACCATACTGGACTGTGACATGCTGAGCGTACCCGATACTCTCAGAGAGCAACTTTCCAGAATTGCTTCTATGACTTGGAGCACGGCCTTGGAATCTATGGTTTTAGGCCTACCTGACCTTACCAAGATCAAGATTATTGCAAGCTTGATTGAAATTTCTTGAACAATCTGTTTACTGTAGTGTGATCAACTACACATTCACCTTTTGCACAACAAATATTTTTGGTTGCATTCCTGGTGTTATGGCACAGTTCAAACTTGAAAAGCATAAGTTCCCAAATTGTACTACATTGCAATGTGCAGCTTTCAAATCATACTTAAACTGGACACATAGCCTAGTGGATAAAGGAGTTAGGTTAAGACAGTTCTAAGTGACAGTTATCTCTGGACTGCAGGTTCAATCCTAGTCAGGGGCAGCAGTAAGATAGAATAATAATTAACACAGCTTAACAGCTGCACCCTAGCTATGGTTAGCGGAATGAGAACAGGATACTCCCGTGGACTGAATAAAGGGTTAGGTTCAAAGTTCTGTGATGGCTCCCGATTATGAAAAGAAGGTTCCCGAGTCTGACAAGAAATACCTGAAGAAGGCCGGAGGGCACATCAGCTGAAACGTTGTACAGATAATAATGAAGATGTGGACAATAGTCCGAATAATACAAATAATACTAGTTATCAAGCCTTATCTCAAAAAATACTTGAACTGCTTTGGTTATGCAATATCACTATTATCATCAGGTTGCACTGGTACTCATGACTCTCTCACCACCCGTCCCTATCGCTCATAGTATCTGGCAGGTCTTCTACATGGCATCCTGTATCTACATTGCTGGTCGGCCTATGTGTACACAGGAAAATGTCACATATGAGTTTGTTCTTCTGCATGGCATCCTGTATCTACATTGCTGGTCGGCCTATGTGTACACAGGAAAATGTCACATATGAGTTTGTTCTTCTGCATGGCATCCTGTATCTACATTGCTGGTCGGCCTATGTGTACACAGGAAAATGTCACATATGAGTTTGTTCTTCTGCATGGCATCCTGTATCTACATTGCTGGTCGGCCTATGTGTACACAGGAAAATGTCACATATGAGTGTTCTTCTGCATGGCATCCTGTATCTACATTGCTGGTCAGCCTATGTGTACACAGGAAAATGTCACATATGAGTTTGTTCTTCTGCATGGCATCCTGTATCTACATTGCTGGTCGGCCTATGTGTACACAGGAAAATGTCACATATGAGTTTGTTCTTCTGCATGGCATCCTGTATCTACATTGCTGGTCAGCCTATGTGTACACAGGAAAATGTCACATATGAGTTCGTTCTTGCTTCTCCAGCATGTCATGTTTCTCACTTGGATGGTTTGTGTGATATACGTGACACAAATTCGCCTGTACCAAAATATTGCAAAACTTTTGAATCACCCAAGTACTTTTCGTGACTCTAGGTTCCTTCCTTCTTTAGTTGGGCTGAGAACTTTTCAGCCTTTGCTTGTTGAATAAATTTCTAATGCTTTATGATTTTCAACTGACTGTAAAAGCTAAACCCTTGAAGATTTGGAAGAAAGTAGAAGAATGTATTAATGGTTACAAATGCAGCAAATAGGAATTCAGTGAATCTGATAGCTTTTTGATTTAGTGCATCCTGGGATGCACATATTTGCTTTGAATGAATCCCCCAGGCAAATTTAATGGTCCCAACTAAAATTTCTTAATAAATTGTAGGGTTTTTATTTATGATCTGGGGAAACAACTAAAGCCATCTAGCACCTACCTTCTAACATATCCTGTGTACTATTGAATACTCTGAATGTTTGAGATGAGGCTTGAAGATTAGTATTATCTGCGTTATTCAGACTATTGTCCCCATCTTCATTGTTATTTGTACAACGTTTCAGCCGAGAAGGTTCCCGAGTCCGACAAGAAATACCTGAAGAAGTCCGGAGGGCATATCGGCCGAAACGTTGTACAAATAACAATGAAGATGGGGACAATAGTCCGAATAACGCAGATAATACTAATATCCTGTGTAATTCATTTCTAAGAAACTATTCAGTTAGCTTGAAATAGTGGGGGAAGAAAAAAAAAAGAAAACACTGGGACTTACGGGTTTGATTTGACACATTTTGCACAACAAATGTTATGGCCCAGTTTAAACTCATAAAGTATAAGCTCCTAATTTGGACTATGTTCATCTGTACAATTTTCAAATCATATATGGAATGAAGCAATGCACAAGATGTCAGTGCACCAACTACCATGATACAACCAACCACATGAGATACACAGTGTAATGGTTATCACCATAGGAAATGGACATGGCAAGATAAGGCTGTTTGCATTTAACATAGTGCTATTTATTATTATTGGCATTTCAGTCTCGGAAGACTATAATATAGTTTTTGTGCCCCTGAAGTTACAGCGCTTCCTGTAACTGTGAAGCCCAATGTTTGAAAAACATTCTCGACCACAGATATCGCATTTGAAGGCTGGCCCTGAAGATGTTGATGTGCCGGTGCTTTGTCGCCGCTGCTTTCTTCTGAACCTCTTAGCTTCATGGTGTTACATCAGGGGGACTTCAGACATGAACAGTCCTCTACGGAGAGCCTGCTGCCACCGAGGGTGGTCCTGAGCCTAATTTTCCCAACTGGAAGGGGCAATGCCAAAGCACCTGAGATCATTCTTGTAGACATCCTTGAAAAAAAGCTGGGGGCGACCAATCTGTCTCTTACCAGATGAAAGCATTTAACATAGCACTAATATCATTGGGAAACGTATGCATCCAACTATTCTCCCTCCAGCTATGGGTAATTAATAAGGCAGACTAGGCTCTTTAACCTTGGGGAGGCAACCAGTCAAAGAGAAGGAAAACTACGCTTAAGTAATTGACCTTGTGTCACATCCTACTCGTGTGGAGGGTTTGGTAAATATGTACCTACCACAGCTTTAAGTGCTTTGGTCACATGATATACATGCTGCAAACTAGCACATACAATAAATATTGCAAAACTTTTGACTCAACCTAGTATCTTTGAGAATATTTAAGAAACTGAAAACTAGTGTAATATTTTCTTTAAATATCAAGTTATATGTTAAAGTGTAAATCATAGCACGATGGTTAGTATGTGCACCTCACAGATAAAGGTCAGAATTTTGACTGCTGAGGTTCAATGAAGGTGTAGGCCCTCCCCTTTTTGGAGACAATTGTTCTGATAACATTTCCCTCCCCTCCTTTACCCTTGTACTGGTTTAGTTTCTTTGTTTAATGGCATATTAATTTTCAGGGTTATTTAATGCCAAAACCATCCTTGTAGAAAAAAAGTAGTGGTATTATTTAACCCATAGCTGGGAGGGGCCTCATACCTTTCCCAAGGGTATTAGTCTGAAAGAGAAGGTAATAGCATGACTGGAGTTTGAACGTGCTATGATATTGCAGTCCAGCATATTAGCCACTACACCACAATGATTCACTTCTTATACTAGATTAAACTAAACTTATATATATATATATATATATATATACATACATACATATAAGTTTACACAGTTAAGTTATACACGCACACAGAGATGTGTCCCTGATGAACAAAAATCTAAAAGGACGCAGTAAAATTGTATCCTTGCATCCCACTATTTTTGTTTTTTCTTCTCTCACCATTTCAAGCTAACTCTAAATACATTTCAATATTTTCTTAGAAACGAATTACACAGGATAGGTTACAAGGTAGGAGTTAGACGGCTTTAGTTGGGACTCAAATTTTCCCAGGGGCTCATTCAAAGTAAATATGTGCATCCCAGGACAAACTAAATGAAAAAGCTATCAGCATCACTGCATATATATAACAATACTGTACAAGATCACTCATATTTCCTGAAACTCTCTCTCACCCCCCCCCCCCAATGCGATACATGCATTATAATTGCCTTCAAGTAAAATATAAATAAAAGTATTGTATTTACAATAAAAAAATTGCATCTCTAACACTATATCAATCTTGCATAAAAATATCAAAATTTTTATTATGGGTAGAAATATCTTCAAAGAATTCCATTTATTTTGCCATTTTACATTTTTTTAAAAAGAGGGAAAAGTATTTTTCTTTTTCTTTTTTTAAAAATTCAATCATTGCATTAACCATGTGGAAAATTTTTATGAATTTTAAGTAAATATTGCTTTGATATATTTGGTAACATAGTTGGCTGAGGTTCAGCTATGAAAAGCAGCAGTTACATAACATATGAAATAATACTCAATGAACTATTTTTTCTGAAATTCAAGTAACTTGATACAGACGTTCTGCTCAGGCAACATTATCACATGACAAATTCTTGCATAATGAGTGCTAAACAGCTTTTATGTTTGAATTTCTTCAAAGACGTGCTTACTCTTGCTGTTCTCAATTTCCAATGCTTTTTTACAATAATCATTAAGATAATTTGATTGTAAATTTATTTCTGGAAGATTAGAAATAAAAAATACTAGAGTTGTGTCCCTTGATATTTTTTAAAAGCTCTTTAATTTCATCAAAGAAGTTTCACAAGTAAAATATTCTTTATTAAAATGCTTGGAGTTGAAGAATTCCCAGAGGTTGGAATATTATTATACATAAAAATTGTACATTTTTCATGACTAGATATCATATTGATGCAGTTAAATATGATGACAATCTATTAATATCAACATTTATTAATGAATTCTGAATTTTCTGTTTAAAAATTCTAAAAATCCTTTTCATATATTCTTAATGTGAAAGTGAAAGTTGTACGGTCCAATATTAAGAATGTCAGATCACTAAAAGAGGAATTGCTTTTATAACAAATATTAAGCATGTTTAGCATCACGTTTTTTTTTTTTTTGGTGTTGTTTGTTAGGAGGAAAGTGAAGGAGGAGTAGCTCTCAAAGTAGTTTTGACTAATTAGAAGAGAGCCTATTTGGTTTGAATTCATAGTTTTATTTCTCCTAGACTAGTTGCCATACCAATGTCAAAGATCCCAGTCTGCCTTACTATTCTCCCTCTATAGCTGGAGGGAGAATACAGCCTTGTCCAGGATTTGAACCTGTCTCTCTGTGTCCATTTCCTATGATGGTAATCATTACACCATGCGCCTGAAATTATGATTGTAGGAAATGGAATTGGTGACCAAAGTTCAAATCCTGGATGATTCTTAGTATTTGTATTATTCGGACTATTGTCCTCATCTTCATTGTTGTACAGATAACAATGAAGATGAGGACAATAGTCCGAATAATAAAAAATAATACTAATCATCAAGTCTCATCTCAAAAATTCAGAGAAATAATATTAATCCTATGATTGGTTTAGTGGGTTCCTTTGTTTAATGCCAAAGCTGTCCTTGTAGAAAAACAGTAATGGTACTATTTAACCCATAGCTGGGGGGATGAGAGGATTCATACCTTTCTCAATAATATCTTTAGTTTGGTTGGGTTTCTTTGTTCAATAGCATATCAACATTTGTGAGTTATTTAATGCCAAATCTATCCTTGTAGAAAAACAGTAATGGTACTATTTAACCCATAGTTGGGGGATGAGAGGGTTCATACCTTTCTCAATAATAACTTTAGTTTGGTTTGCTTTCTTTGTTCAATAGCATATCAACCTTTGTGAGTTATTTAATGCCAAAGCTATCCTTGTAGAAAAACAGTAATGGTACTATTTAACCCATAGTTGGGGGATGAGAGGGTTCATACCTTTCTCAATAATAACTTTAGTTTGGTTTGCTTTCTTTGTTCAATAGCATATCAACCTTTGTGAGTTATTTAATGCCAAAGCTATCCTTGTAGAAAAACAGTAATGGTACTATTTAACCCATAGTTGGGGGATGAGAGGGTTCATACCTTTCCCAATGGTATTAGTTGAAAAGTGAATGTAATAGCACAACTGGAATTCGAACTTGCTTACAACAATGTCAAAGTTCAGCACGTTAACCACTACACCACGGGTTTATCTAAAAAAATAATTATACCAAAAGAGAAGTGATGTGTTGAGCTGTACTGTAAACAAAGAGTTAAATGATTACAAAGTGTAGACATATTGACATGCTGATGAAGAAGCACTTCACACTTTTATTTGTTTAACTATCACATGAGAAAACAATTATACTGACGATGCACTTTCCCTCAAAAAAGAAAAAAAAAAGAAAGAAAAATGTCACAACTGGAATTCGAACTTGCTTACGATAAGCCTCATCTAAAAAAATTACGAGAAACTGGATGATTCTGCTTGCGTTTCACTTTGCTCTTTGGAAAGGAATGGGCTTACCTGTTCTCCCTCTATCTATAGGCAAATAGTAGGGCAGACTGGGTTTTATAACTTTTAGGTAGCCAGTCTAGGAGAAGGAAAACCCTGAATACAAACCAGCTTTACTCCGCTTTAAAATTGACTTTCTCACATTCTGCCCACGGTGGAAGGGTTGGGTAAATACAAACTAATACTTAGTAGAACCAAAATATTTTCATCCACCCTCTCCTCATCTATGTGGTATTAATGCAATAGTTTCTTACAGCTTCCAATAGAATTTTCCATAACCATTTACCATATTTCTGATAGAATCTTTTGGACTTGTACACATATCCAGAGTCACCTGTATCCTTTGGGCTGAGATTGGAGTATAGTATTTCCTTCACCTGTGTTCTTAATCTTTGGCTGAGAGGTGGAAAAACCAACATAGGAACTGGAGGTATTTTTGTTCTTATCCATGCATACGTGTTCCCTAATCGAACCAACAACATGTTGCATACTACAAGCTATGGAATATGGTTTTCAGTTGGTAGAGTATGTGCCTATGAAATGCAAGGTTCCTGGTTCAATACCAGTCCCCACCAACTCAGTAGCACAGCTTGGGTAATCTGATCTGTGCATAAAGCATCTGGGAACTGATGGTAGGTGGGGTACTACCTCAGCAAAAACATTCTCTCTACCGCTAGGGAAAAGGTAATAGACTCCCTCGCTGTCCTACTGATACCGACAATAGGCCACTGTCAATTTAACTTTATTGTAAAGATCATTTATTTTAGTGAGTTTATTGGGTCGATGTTGGTTTTGACTCCTTTGTTTAAGTTCTCAATGGGGTTGAAGTCTGGTAATGGAATCTGAAACCCCAGTCCCTTAATTTTATTGCCTTCAATGTCTGCTCTGATAAGTCAGATGGGTGTTGTAGGTTATTATCGGGCTAAAGAACCCACAACTGACACATATGATATTGGGTGTTTGGTAGATATAAACTTATCCAATCTTTCAAGATAAGATAATTGTAGATAGTAAATCTTAATTCAATACAATGGACTGACACCATTCACAGATATAAAACACACACACACACATACCATGAGATTCCCTCACCCATGGTTAACCATTGATCTTATACAATGTGGGTGGTACTCTTCACCAATAATTCTTCTAATGTTTCTTCAATCACCAGCTCCAAAGACATTCAATTTCAATGTTAAGCATTATCTCATACTGTTTTGTTTGATATTGTTTCTTTGTTTAATGACATATCAAACTTTGAATATCAAAATAGAGAACTCAAAACATACATATGAATTTTTTCTTTCTTTACATAAACGTACACACATATATATAAGTTGATGATATCAAGTTTTTTCTTAATAGGATTCAACCAAAATTGAGAACTCAAATGTACATATGAATTTTTTTTTACATACACGCACATACACATATATACATGTGCACATTTTTGTGTTTTTGTGAATTAATTTTTTGTTGTGTGAATTATATTGTTGATATTGTTGGTATATAAGTACTGTATTTGACGGCATATAGGACGCACTTTTTTCCCCCCGAAAATTTTGGCTCAAAAAATTGCCCTGAGTCTTATACATAGTAAGTGAAGTTTGAGACCTCCCGTTATTAATTTTATTATTATCATTATTTCCTGCTATTGAGATGTGTATGCTTATTGCTTGCCTGTAAGTCGTATATGCCGTCAAATGCGTCTTATATGCCGTCGAATACGGTAACTAATTTTTTTCCTATTAAATATTTCATTTAGTGGATCATTGGGGAACTTTTTTAATTATTGTGTCTATCAACTGGTTATTAAAAAACAAACACTGAAAGTAATAAAAAAAAAAAAAAAAAAAAAAAAAAAAAAAGAAAAAAAAAGATCATTACAACAAAAAATTTTAAAAAAACAAAAAACATTTAAATCACCTCTGTGTATCCATTTTGAAATCAGATTTGAAAAGGCCATAAATTAATATCTGATAAACTTAAGATTTTCATTTATTCATATATATATATATATATATATATATATATATATACACACAAACATACATACACAGAATGATGCTTCATGAATAAATAATTTAAAAAAAAAAAAAAAAAAAAAAAAAAAGACAAATCAAAGTTAAGAACTTGTACAATATTGATGAAAAGTGTTCACCAACGATCAGATTACCAAATTGTGTGACTCGTGTGTTGAGCTGGTGGGGACCAGTATCAAACCTGGAACCTTGCAATTCCAAGGCAGACATGCTACCGATTGAGCTTAACTGGCCTGCCATAAATGTTTATAAAATATTGGCCTGAAAATACAAGTCAAACAATTGCCCATTTTTCTTCTTCTTCTCTCCAAACGCAACAAGTCCAATCATGTCTCTTCAATATTCAACCATAATTCAACAATGAACAGATTCAATTACACTTCCCTCTTTGTTTCAATGTTATTCTACCTGCATTTGTTCCCTCGTCCTTTTCACTCAATTGAGTCCCAGATTTGTTGATACTTTCCCTCTAAATTATCTCCTCCAATTTATTTGCGCAATTATTTTATAGCGCCAACACAACTGATCATTTATGTAAAGATGACTGACGATCTAACCCTAATCCATTGCTCTTAGGGTAGGGCAGTCCATAAATTATTTAATGACAGAAAGAACAGCCATAAAAAAAGCAGTCACTAGTGAAGCAGGAATCACGAAATGCAGAGAAATATAACACAGTAGTTGAGCTTTGGTTTGGTTTAATGGCATATCAATTTCTTGTGGGTTATTTAATGCTGAAATTTTATTAATTTCTAAATGTTTGATTACAGTAATAGCTATTTATATTTTCAACACTAGCTAAAAATGCGCCCTCCAGGCACGAGTATTTAAATTTAATTATAATCAAATATTATATTGGATTAGAAATACCTATGAAATACGAACACAAAAAAAGATTACAGTTATTTTAATTTTATTCTTGATTTCAACATAAAATTATACACAGGATTTTTTAATGCATTTGAGAATAAAAAAATATTAGAAATCAAAAGCAATTATTTATTAAACACGGTTTTATTAAAAACAGTATGCAAATTATTCACACCATATACTATGTAAACATTTATTTCTTAATGATATATAACATACATTGCAGGATTTTAAACACATTAACAATATGGGATGTTTTTAGGCAAATCTACATCAGCTAGACCTTAATAGAGATATTGTTGAATAAAATGCTTAATTAAGATCAAATAATGATTATTCAATAACAGTTGAGAATATAACTAAGGGAATTGGGACGTTGGTGGTGACGTAGTTTCGGTTACAGACACACAATCTCCATTATAATAAGACTTTTTAATTGCACTTTTTTTTCTTTTTTCTTTTTTTAAATTTGTCTATAATAATTGTTTGGACATACCATATTTATTTGTGTATAAGATATAGTATTTTCTCAGATTTTTCAGCCTAAATGTTAAGAGTGCATATTATACACAAGAACTATAGAGTTAACATTTTTTTTTGACTACATACTGCACCATATTCAGGACAAAATGACCAAAAGTAATCTATAGTCCAAACTCATGTGCAGTTACAGAAAAATACTCACTGGAATGTGTGTTTATCAATAATTTACGTTCTTCTGAGAGCTTATTTTTGCTACAAGCTTGTTGCATTTTTGTGTGAACATGTCCATGTGCTTACTCTAAATACTGTGTAAATTTTGTGTTTTAAGACATAATGTAAACTTTATAAATTCTTATTTTTAGTCAGTACAGATCAAGTAAAGTTGGCGGAGTGACCTATTGTCAATATCAGCCAGACAGCGAGGGAGTCTATCCCCTTTTCACTAGACCAGGGTGATTGTTTTTGCAGAAGTGAGTAACCACACCTACCATCAGCTGCCTACTTTACCGCACCGATAAGACTACCTAATCTGTGCTACTAATGCACCGAGTTGGTGGGGACCGGTATCAAACCATGAATCTTGCGATTCCAAGGCAGATGCTCTACCGATTGACCAAATGCTACAAATTCTAAAAAAGAATTTATTTTCCCTCAGAATTTTGAAGCCCAAAATTAGTGGTGTGTGTTATACCAAATAATTATGGTAGTTGTATGGTTTCAAGTGTTTCTATCTAATACTAATAATTTTCAAACATATCTATTTAACCTATAGATGGGATTCTTAGCCCTTCATGTGGTGTAATGGTTAGCAAGCTAAACTAGCTATTACAAGTGAGCTTGTGTCTTACTGGGTGCCCCATATGTCCAAGGATTGTGCTACATCTAAGCAAAGCTTAATAAATAACTATGGATGGGATCCTAACAGGTACAACCACTTCGGTTTAGAGTGGACCTGGGAGTAATGGCAATGAAGGGTACTCCACATTTCCCAGAGCTCTAGAACTGGATGCAGTTTAGTTTCATACCCAGGATACCCCCTTAGGGCGGGGGTCTTACCTCTATGCAGAGGATGCTGTCGGCGTATTGTAAGCCCCGCCAACAGGGCAAACAGTGGTTCATTACCATATACTTATATAGGAAATCCTGAATTTGAAAAAAAGAAAAGAAGAAAAAAGACAAATAAAGAAGATTTTTAGGTTATCAATTTCTTTAATATAAAAATTGTGGTAGAATAACCACTCAAAGAAACTGATATTTATAAATAGTCGCTCGATGAGTAAAGGTCAAAAAACATTAACTTTGAACTGAAACCTGCTTCTTAACTGTAAACTTAGTGATAATATCTTATTATAATGGAGATTGTGTGCTTTTCTGTCTGTAACCGAAACTAAATCACTACTCAAGTCACAATTCCCTTTGTTATTGAGGTCAAATTGACCATGAATTTATTTTTATTTAAACCTCAATCATTAATAAAATTGTTTTACATCATTAATACTGTTAACCATATACTAACAACATGCAATTATATTTATATATACAACAAAATAGCGGTTTACAGTGTGAACGGGAAAGCTAATTTGCATATTGATATTAAAAATGTGATTTTAATAAATATGTGCTTAGTATTATTGATTTCTAACTGTTTGGTTTTATTTTAATGAACATAAGCAAAAATCTCTTCAATGAATCTTAAATAAAATCTATTAACAAGAAAAAATAACTGTCATTTTATTCTTTACTTCCTCTTTTAACTAAATACTTAAATTAGAAAAAATAACAATGAAAGATGAGAGTGATGGAAGAGTAAGTTTCAGTTGTTCTATTTTTTTGATTATACTCCCTCTGTTTCAAATCTTTTTATCTGCATTCTTATTTAGTTTCATTAGACTTTCTAATTTAATACGATATTTTATTACATTAAAACTTAAATACTTGCGCCCGGAGGGTGCATATATTTGCTAGTTACTATAATAAAATAAAGATATATTGAATTATGTTGTGGCGCAAAATGTTAGCTTAAGAATAAAGGCTTTTCATAGAAATACCTTTCCATAGTTAGTTTACAATCAAATATTCAAATTAACAAGGGTCACTCATCGACTTAGATTTAAAAAATTAATAAAATTAACACTGAGGAAGTTTGTGCAGCATTAATTTTCAAAGTGAAGGGATCCATTCAGCACGGAAAAATCAGGATTTAAAATGCTGATTTTTACCTTGGTATGATCCCTAACTATTGTCAGGAAATATATAACTACCTTATCCACCAAGCAAACCTAAGTTAAAAGGTTATAATTGTTTCCCAAAAGTGATTAGAATAATTGTATGGTCAAGTCAGCAATTTTAAAAAAGTGATTTGAATAACTGTATGGTCAAATCATTGTGGTGTCCTAAAAGTGATTTGAATATCTACATGGTCAAATCATTGTGGTGTCCTAAAAGTGATTTGAATATCTACATGGTCATTGTGGTGTCCTAAAGTGATTTGAATATCTACATGGTCAAATCATTGTGGTGTCCTAAAAGTGATCTGAATATCTACATGGTCAAATCATTGTGGTGTCCTAAAAGTGATCAGAATATCTACATGGTCAAATCATTGTGGTGTCCTAAAAGTGATCAGAATATCTACATGGTCAAATCATTGTGGTGTCCTAAAAGTGATCAGAATATCTACATGGTCAAATCATTGTGGTGTCCTAAAAGTGATCAGAATATCTACATGGTCAAATCATTGTGGTGTCCTAAAAGTGATCAGAATATCTACATGGTCAAATCATATTGGTGGTGTCCTAAAAGTGATCAGAATACTACATGGTCAAATCATTGTGGTGTCCTAAAAGTGATCAGAATATCTACATGGTCAAATCATTGTGGTGTCCTAAAAGTGATCAGAATATCTACATGGTCAAATCATTGTGGTGTCCTAAAAGTGATCAGAATATCTACATGGTCAAATCATTGTGGTGTCCTAAAGTGATCAGAATATCTACATGGTCAAATCATTGTGGTGTCCAAAAGTGATCAGAATATCTACATGGTCAAATCATTGTGGTGTCCCAAAAGTGATCAGAATATCTACATGGTCAAATAAAAGTGATCAGAATATCTACATGGTCAAATCATTGTGGTGTCTAAAAGTGATCAAAATTCTACATGGTAAAGTCAAGCTGAAAGTCACAACTCCCATCAGATCATTGAAATTAAGTAGCAATAAGTTTGGTCAGTATTTAGATGGGTGACCATTTAATAACACACCAGGTTATGGTAACAACCCGAGACCTGAGTGCCCGACTAAACAAAGCTTAGTTTGGTTTAGTTTCTTTGTTTAAAAGCATATAGACCTTTGGGAGTTATTTAATGCCAAAGACATCACTCTAGAAGAACAATCATGATACTATTTAACCCCTAGCTGGAGAATGGTAGTGTCCATACCTTTCCCAAGGGTATTAGTTTGAAAGTGAACATAATAGCACGATTGGAGTTTGAATTCACTATGATGTCGGAGCCCAGCATGTTAGCCACTAAAACACGGTCTCTCCACCGTAAATAACAATTAGAGTTGAACATTCATTAATACTAAGAGATGATAATTCATATGAACTTGCAATAATAACCATTTTGAACGAAACTAAGCTTGCTTAAGAAACTAGCTTAATGGTTATAAAACTGTACCACTTAATTGAGTAAAGACATAAATAAGTAAAAAAAAAAAAAAAGGTCTGAAAAAATATTATGACAAAAGATATGTGCTAAACAAAAATGATTATAGAAAAATGAAAACCAAGTTATTGAAAATAATTCATTCATATATATTCTGCTTTTACAACTTCATCAGGTATTAAGGAATTTTCTTTTTAAAAATGAGAACAAGGTTGTTAGTATAAGGAGTCACAGAAATTAATTCAAAATATGAAAAGTTTTGTACCACTGCATATATATATATATATATATATATATATATATATATATATATATATATCTTATTATAATGGAGATTGTATGCTTTTCTGTCTGTAACCGAAACTATATTACTATTCAAGTCATAATTCCCTTAGGTATTTACGTCACATTCTCCATGATATTGTTTTTATTTAAACTTCAATTATTAATAAAATTGTTTTATATGATTAATACTGTTGGCCTTATCTACAACATAATAATATACAACTGTATTTATATATACAACAAAATGGCAGTTTATTGTGTGAACGGAAAGATTAATTTGCATATTGATATTGAAAATTTGATTTTAATAAATATGTGCTTAGTATTATTGATTGGTGATTGTTTGGTTTTATTTTAATAAATATGAGCAAAATTTTCGAGGATAAATCATAAAAGAAATCGATTAATAAGAACAAATAACTGTAATTATATTCTTACTTCCTATTTAAACTAAATAGTTGAATTAGGAAAATTTAGCAATGAAAGATGGGAGTGATGGAAGAGTAAGTTTCAGTTATTCTATTTTTCAATTATACTCCCCTCTGTTTCAAATCTTTTTATCTTCATTCTTATTTAGTTTCATTAGCTTTTCTAATATAATATAATATATTATATTAAAACGTAAACACTTGCACCCGGAGGGTGCATATATTTGCTAGTATATATAAAATGTTCAATCTCTATTTTTATAACTATTATGTCAATGTTTGTTTTCATTTTTAATAAGAAAATTTCATAACATCTGATGAATCTATTAAAGAAAAACATCATACAAATAAATTATTTTCAACTTCATTTTCATTTTGGTTAATTGTATTGTCAGATTTTATTATAATGGAGATTCGGAGTCTGTCTGTCTGTAATTGAAACTATCTCTGCTCACATCACAATACAGTCAGGAATTGTGTAAGTTTATCAATATCTAGTCAAAATCATTACTTATTATAATGGAGATTGTGGGTTTGTCTGTCTGTAACCGAAACTATATTACTATACAAGTCAATTCCCTTTGTTATTTACATCACATTTTCCATGATTTTTATTTAAACCTCCATTATTAATAAAATTGTTTGACATTATTAATATTGTTGACCATATCTACATACTAATAACATGCAATTGTATTTTATATATACAACAAAATAGCGGTTTACAGTGTGAATGGGAAGGCTAATTTGCATATTGATCTTAAAAATGTGATTTTAATAAATATATGCTTAATATTATTGATTTCTAATTGTTTGGTTTTATCTTAATGAATATAAGCAAAAATCTCGGGGATAAATCTTAAAAGAAATCCCTGAACAAGAAGAAATAACTGTAATATTATTCTTTACTTCCTATTTTAACTAAATAGTTAAATTAGGAAAATTTACCTATGAAAGACGGGAGTAACGGAAAATGATGGAAGAGTTAGTTTCAAAGTTGTTCTATTTTTCAATCATACCCCCTGTTTCAAATCTTTTTATCTGTATTCTTATTCAGTTTCATTAGCCTTTCTAATTTAATATGATATTTTATTATATTAAAACTTAAATACTTGCACCCGGAGGGTGCATATATTTGCTAGTACATATAATAAATCTTATTTATTAACACTGTCTCTATGAAAATCGGAGTTAGATTTGCCTCAAAACAGCACATATCATTAATCGGTTTAAAATCCTGCAATGTGTCTTATATATCACTAAATAAATAAAGGTTTATATAATATATGGTGTGGTTAATTTGCATACTGGTTTTAACAAAACCGGGTTTAATAAAATAATTACTTGCTGTTATTGATCTCTAATATTATTGTTTTATTCTCCAATGTATCAAATTCAATCCTATGAATGATTTCATATGGAAACCAATTAAAATATAATTAAAAGATGTGTAATCTCTTTAAATGCATTCTTATCTAATTTCTATATTCTAATTTAATATTTCATTACAATAAAACTTAAATAATTATGCCAGGAGGGTGCATATTCTTTCTAGTATTATTAATATAGAGATATCTAAAGTGTTATCATATATTAAAATCTACTTTTATCTCCGAGAGGTAAAATGGCAGTGAAAAAGTATTTTCAATTGAAAAAAAATCTGCTAACAATTTTCAAGTAATAATTTAATACATTTGTTATCTTTCACATCAATAAAATATTGTTTTATCCAAGAATTATATCCAGTTTAGGTTTGCTTGGTCGTTTTGTTTTTGTGGCATATTAACTCTTTACGGGTTGTTTAATACTGAATCAAATCATTTTGATTCAGCCAGGTTAGCTCAGTTGGTAGAGCGTTTTGCTATAAACCACAAGGTTCCTAGTTCGATACCGGCCCCTGCCAACTCAGCGTATGAGTAGCACAGGGATCTGTGCGGTAAAGTAAGAAGCTGATGGTAGGTGTAGCGCTCCACTTTAGATGCAAAAACAATCTCCTTGGTCTAGCACTAGTCAAAAGGGGATAGACTCCGTCGCCGATTGGCTGATACCGACTTTAGGTCACCGCGAGGACTGTACCCAACTAAGTATTGAACAGGCTCATCACTGCTTAACTTTGGTGATCTAGTGGGAATGAATGCATTCAGCGTGACTTGGCCGTAAGATTGTATTTGCACCAATCCACTAAGTAGAAACCAGGGTGACTTGGCCGTAAGATTGTATTTGCACCAATCCACTAAGTAGAAACCAGGGTGACATGGCCGTAAGATTGTATTTGCACCAATCCACTAAGTAGAAACCAGGGTGACTTGGCCGTAAGATTGTATTTGCACCAATCCACTAAGTAGAAACCAGGGTGACTTGGCCGTAAGATTGTATTTGCATCAATCCACTAAGTAGAAACCAGGAAACAATCTCTGTATCAATACCTTTGTAACTACCTATCTCTGTCCTCAGAAGTGGAGGGCCAAAAGGATAGATAGAGTAAGCTAAGTAAAACCTACCCACCCCCACCTCATACTTACAGGTATATGCTACTATACAGGTAAGCAGGTAAATTATCTTACAAATTTAATTTAGTACACCAGCTCTTCTTATGACAACTTGTAACTACCGACCTTTGCCCTCAGAATTTGGTGTGTATTTTGCTAAAGGAACGGACTAAAGTATAGATTAGGTTTGTATGTTTAATGGCATATCAACCTTTGTGGGATATTTAATACTAAATCCATCCTTGTGAAGGAACATTAGTGGTACTAATTAACCCATAATTGAGGGCATGAGGGGGGGGGGGCTTCATACCTTTCCCAAGAGTATTAGTCTAAAAACGAATGTAATAACACAACTGGAGTTCAAACTTGCAGTCCAGCACACAAGCCGTTACACCATGGGACTCCCCCTAAAGGCCGACTTTCACATTTAAATGTCTGATAAAATTTAACATTATTTCGCAAACAATATAGTGATATATTCCACTATTTTACCCATAGCTAGGAGGGGGGGGGGTAGAGTGTTCATACTTTTTGAACTCAGTCCAGCTAGTTAGTCATTACACCACAGACCCCTCCCCCTTTATACCTACACATATACACTTTTATTACATAGGTAAGCAGGTGAACAAAATTATTCTAGCACACCAGCTCTCCACGTGACAATTTTGCCACAACACCTATTCTAGCAGAGCCCTTTTCACCACATTCAAAGCTAGTCAATTTTTCTACTCATTATGATTGTGTTAAGTATTAGGTTGTTTGGAAAATAATGGCCGATTTTTACATTTAAATGTCTCATAAAATTTGACATTATTTCCAAAACCTAATATAGTAATACAATTACACATGTAACTATAAAGAAAAAGAACATTTTTATCTGCTAGTTTTAATCACAAGTCAGTATTATTGATCATCTAAAAAAATAAGTCTGCTGAATGGTCTATCTGTATCAGTTAAACAGTGAGGGAATCTATCCCCTTTTTGCTAGCGCTACACTTACCGTCAGCTCTACTGCACAGAACACATTACCAACCTGAGTTGGCGGAGATTAGTATCTAACCCGGAACTTTGCGATTCTAAGGTGGATGCTCTACCGACTGACCTAAACTGGACCCTAAATCTCAAACTAATATTTTTTTGGGGAAAAAGCTTCATTTCATTTTTATAAAACTCGATTACAAAATGTTTTTAATTCTTCCCTGAAGATTTAAAATTCCAGTATTTTTAAATTAACATCTTATGGCTTTGTAAAAACAAAATAAACAACAATTGGTTTATTTGAAATAACACGAGGGATGATAACTGAAATATCTATTAATAACGGAGATTAAGTCTCAATGTCTGTAACCGAAACTATGTCACTGCTTACGTCACATCACCTAAAATTGTCATAATGTAGAATAAATACACTCAAAATTTGAGCATACAACCTTAGACGATCCTCATTATTTTTTAAAACATTTTAATAAATACATGCCCGGTACTATATATTTATATATTTGTTTTTAAAAAATATATATATATGTAAAGTTATCAGAACTAAGTTTCCATTTCAAATTGTTTTATATTTTTACACCTTTAATAAATTTGATGGAAGTTACTTATGGTAACTCTCTGACATTGAATTTTTTTTACTCCAACCCTCTCAGGTAATATCTTTCAAAAATGAATCTTTACACTGCCCATAGGGCGTTTTTTTGCTTGTATACATGAAGAACAGAGGCGTGTGGTGTAACGGTTACTGTTGTGGGAAATGGACACAATGAGAGGAGTTCAAATCCTGGAGGCTGTCTGCATTTCAGTGCTAATACCCTTGGGAAAGGTATAAATCCAACTCTTCTCCCTCCAGCTGTGGGTAATTAGTAGGGCAGACTGGGCACTTTAACCTTCGTTAGGCAACCAGTCTAGAAGGAAAAACCTGAATTCAACCCTGTTAAACTCTGCTAAATAAATTGACCTTGTGTCTCATCCTGCTCTTGCGGAGAGGTTGGTAAATATATATACTCATCTGAATTAAGTTACGTGGTTGGCGTCGATGAGATAAACCAGATTCAGGCTTCAATTCATATAAAAAAGGTATTCTCCTTTACTACTTTTCAGTTTTACCAACTCACCCAAGATCAACCATGTCTAGACATCTACACTGAACAGCCCCCCCCCCAACATTTTGCCAAATAAATTTATTTAAATAATAAAACTTGTAAATAAATTGACCTTGTGTCACATCCTGCTTGTGCAGTGAGGTTGGTATATATATATATATATATATATATAAAATAAAAGAACGCATTATTTGTCTGAATTTTTTAGATGATGATGGATATGTATTATTTTGATTTTTTGGACTGTTGTCCTCGTCTTTGTGGTATGTAAAAACACGTTTTGGGCGTTGTATCCTCTAGTTAAGTGTTCCCTGTCTCTCCGACCACAACCTGGGAAATTATCATGAATAGTTTGACTAGATCAAACAAGGCATAATTTGAATGAGATTTTCACAAGTCAAAACTATTCAAAATGATTTCCCAGGTTGGGTCATTGCTATGCTTGGATTCACAGGGAACAGCTGAGGAAGGCATCTGAAATGTTGGGATTTTTTACATACCACAATAAAGATGAGGACAAATCTGAAAAATCAAAATTATAAGAACTCATTAATTGAAATC
This sequence comes from Doryteuthis pealeii, assembly GCA_023376005.1. Lineage (NCBI taxonomy): Eukaryota > Metazoa > Mollusca > Cephalopoda > Myopsida > Loliginidae > Doryteuthis > Doryteuthis pealeii. The sequence continues at coordinate 50,103,659 of CM042160.1, read as the reverse complement.
TGTGGCACATCTCTCTCATATATATATATATATATATATATATATATATATAATGAGGTAAGGTAAAAGTAAAAGTGGACAAACAATATAATGACTCAAACAAGAAGTAGGAGAGAAATATTTTGTTCTTCTTTACGCGAAGAACATCATCAGTCTGATGATGTTCTTCGCGTAAAGAAGAACAAAATATTTCTCTCCTACTTCTACTTGTTTGAGTCATTATATTGTTTGTCCACTTTTACTTTTACCTTATACTGTCGGATTTTACTCCAACCCTCATATATATATATATAAAGGGCAGTTGACGTGTATGTATGTATATCTGGATGAAACTACGAAACTACAACAATTAACAACAAAGTAAATATATATACACATTAAATACCAATGGTTTTAGCTTTATGTGCAGAAATTAAAAAGATTTGATCTATATTTACCAAGATATTTCTCAAGAACATTAGTCTGAAAGTAAATATAATAGCACGACTGTAGTATGAACCCACTCACAACAAATAGTCCGGCACATTATCCACTACGTTATGGAGACTCTCCCTCAGAGATAATAGGTTCCTAGTTGTTTAAAATGTGAACAAAACATATCCTTATTTTCTCAGTATGAACAAAGCATATCCTTATTCTATCAACATAACATATTTTAAATACTATTATGTGTGTGTATGTACTGTGTAAAGAGTGAGACTGGTTGTGTTTCACTTCACTTACGTCCTTGGGAAAGGCATGACCCCCCCCCGGAGTAATTGGTGATTTACTAAGCTTAGCTTGGCACAAAACAAGAGTATGGGGGCACCCAGCACAAAACGAACCCACTATTAATGGTCTGTGAGCTTAGTTTAAGCATAAAGACCGTAAGTATAGGGCACCTAGTGAGGATCGAATTCACTACTTGGTAGTAAGACTAGCTTGTTAACCATTACACCACGAGTAGGGTAAACTTTCTGGTTTTGGTAAGGTAACCGGTTTAGAAGTAAACTTGAATTCAACCCTCCTCCTTCTACCAACATATGGACCCACATGGTAGGATAAGGCCCACTACTCCTCAATTCTTACAGACCATGGAGAAGGCCACAGAAAAAACGCTGACGGGTGTGGTATACTAAGACCCGGAAGCACCGGTTATAACATTGTTGTATGAAACGGAAGTACTGTTTCAGCCATCTTGTATTATTTTAAATAAAAGGCGGAAGTGGGTTCTTCTCGCAGTTAACGTCAACTGGGCTACACGTCTTATTATTCGCTAAGCGCGTTATAACAATTGGCAGACGAGGATTTGTTTCACTGAAGAAAATGCCATTACTCGGACATTTAGAAGAATTCTGTACGGAATCAGGGAATATATCAACCTATTTGGACCGAGTAGAACAGTTTTTTATCGCAAACGATATTGGACATGAGAACCAAGTAAAATGCAAAGCCATATTACTGAGTACAATTGGAGAAAGGACCTACAGAGTCTTGGAGGATTTATGTACCCCTCAAAAACCAAGCGAAAAGTCTCTGGGGAAATTACCCAGTTGTTGTTGGAACATTTTAAGCCTAAAAGACTAATAGTGGCTGAAAGTTTTCGTTTCCATAATGCAAAACAAGAGGAGGGTGAGTCAATTTCAAAATTTCTTGTTCGCCTTAAACATTTGTCTTCTACATGCGAATTTGGGTCATTTTTAAAAAGAGCATTGCGTGACAAATTTGTGTGTGGATTAAGGGACGATAAAATTCAGGAAAAATTATTGTCCCAAGATATGTCGTTAGAAGAAGCTGTTAAAATGGCCACAGCTATAGAATTAGCAATGAGTGACGTTGCACATATAAAGAAAAGAGAGACGGATGAAGTAAATAAAATGTGTTCCGAGTCTAACACAACTGAATTACAAAAGAAAGAAAAAAGTTGTCTTGGTTGTGGTGGGAAATGGCATGAGAAAAGATTTTTTTGTCCCGCATGGGGGAAAATTTGTTTTAAATGTAATAAACATCACTTTTCAAAATTTTGTAAAAATGAACAAAGGAGAAAGTTGTCGAATTACATACAAGAGACAGACGACATACCCTTATTTTTTACGAGATCGAATAGCCGTGAACCATATATGTGTAATATTTATTTAAATGGTATTCAATGTCAAATGGAAATTGACACCGGTTGTTCGTCTACTCTGATAAGTAAACAGCAGTTTGACTTACTGCCGAACGCGAGACTTATAAAAACGGCAACATTACAGAGGTTGCGGACCTATTCGGGTGAGGTCATTGTACCTAAAGGGGTTGCTAACCTGAATGTAAAATACCAGGGAAAAACACATTATTTAAGACTGTTAGTTGTACCAGGTTCTGGACCAAATCTTCTTGGAAGAGACTGGCTGCAAAAATTGCCAATTAATATCTATGCTACCTGCAACAAAATGGAATGGACTGATTTTAATCAAGAATTTGCAGAACTTTTTAAACCAGGCTTGGGTACATTAAATATTGAAAAAGCTAAATTGTATGTTAAAGAAAATAGCAAACCTCGTTTTATGAAAGCTAGACCCGTACCCTTAACAATTAGAGAAAAAGTTGAAACTGAACTTCAACGAATGGTTGCTACCTCTGTTATCAAGCCAGTCCGTTTTGCAGAATGGGCTTCCCCTATTGTCCCCGTTTTAAAAGAAATGGTCAAGTTCGGATTTGTGGGGATTTTAAACAGACCGTTAATCCTGTTTTGCAAATCGACAAATATCCCATTCCAAATATAGACGACCTGTATTCCAAAGTCTCGGGTGGACAGTATTTTACGAGACTGGATTTGAGTGACGCGTATTTACAGGTTCCTTTGGATGAAGAGTCACAAAGACTAACTACTATAAACACACATAAAGGTTTTTTATGTATACTCGTTTGTGTTTTGGTATTGCTTCATCACCAGGAGTTTTTCAAAGGATCATAGATCAACTTATTCAAGGAGTACCAAAGACAGTTGCTTATCTAGATGACATCCTAATCTCGGGACAAACTATGGAAGAGCATAATAGGAACCTGCGGGCAGTCTTAAAGAGATTACGAGATGCTGGTCTCCGACTTAAAGGGGATAAATGTGAATTTAAAAAGTCGTCAATTTCATACCTGGGCCATAGGATTGATTCTGAAGGAATCCACCCAACGCAAGATAAAGTCAATGCAATTCATAAAGCACCCACCCCAAAGAATGTGTCTGAACTGCGTAGTTTTTTAGCTTTTGTTAACTACTATCGGCGGTACTTAAACAATATCAGCACAGTTTTAGCTCCTTTGTACAAATTACTACAAAAGGGAGTTCCCTGGAAATGGGGATCAGACGAAGCCTTTGCTTTCAAGCAATCAAAGGAGTTGCTAATGTCAACTAGTGTTTTGGTTCATTACAATGCTGAACTTAAACTTATCATGACGGTGGATGCATCTCCAGTGGGTGTGGGGCAGTGTTATCGCATATAATGAAAGACGGGAGTGAAAAACCGATTTATTTTGCCTCCAGAACATTATCAAAGGCAGAACGAAATTATGCCCAGATAGAACGTGAAGGACTGGCAGTCATTTTTGGAGTTTCTAAATTCCATAAATATATCTATGGTCGAGAATTTACCATCATCACGGATCATAAACCACTGCTTGGGCTTTTTAAAGAGGACCGTGCAATATCACCAACAGGAAGTGCTAGAGTTCAACGTTGGGCCTTGATTCTAGCAAGTTATCATTATCAACTAGAATACAAACCAGGTTCAAAAATTTCTAATGCAGATGGATTGAGTCGGCTACCTATAGAAGACCATTTTACGCCATTACCTTGTCCGGAGGAAGTAGTACTCTCCATGTCAGCTTTAGACTTAACCCCAGTCACGTCAAAAACTGTTGCTTTTTACACCTCAAGAGACCCCGTGTTATCACAAGTGCGTAGATGGATCTTACATGGATGGCCGGGAAAAGTATCTCTTGACTTTCAACCATATACAACCAGGAAGGATGAGTTGTCGGAACAACTGGGTTGTATTTTATGGGGATCACGGGTGATTATCCCAGCAAAGTGTCGAGAGGCGTTACTGAAAGAATTGCATGAGAGTCATCCAGGAATTTCACGGATGAAGTCTCTTGCTCGTAGTCACATTTGGTGGCCTAAAATGGATGCAGATATTGAATTATGTGTGAGGAGTTGTGCCATGTGCCAAGATAGTGCAAATATGCCTCAGGCTAGTGCATTGCATCCCTGGGAATGGCCAGGAAGGCCTTGGTTCAGAGTGCACATGGATTATGCGGGTCCTATCCAGGGCAAGTGGATTCTAGTGATTGTCGACGCCCACAGTAAATATATAGATGCACATGTTGTGTCATCACCATCTTCTTCAGAAACAGAAAGGATGTTGAGACGCACGTTTGCCACACATGGGAGTCCACATGTGATTGTGTCGGACAATGCTAGCAGTTTTACTAGTAAGGAATTTTCCAGGTTCTGTACCCTAAATGGCATTAAGCATGTTAGATGTGCGCCATACCACCCCTCCTCAAATGGACTGGCTGAGCGTGCAGTTCAAACCATTAAGAGTGGTCTTAAAAAAGTTACTGGAGATTTGGAAACACGATTATTGCGTGTATTAGCCCGATACCGGTTATTCCCGCAATCAACAACAGGTCAATCACCAGCAATGCTACTAATGGGCCGTCAGCCTCGATCTCGTCTGGACCTTGTGTATCCAGATTTATCTACCCAAGTCACCACGAAAATAGACGATACTAAAGAACAACGGATAGATATCGTAGTGAAAGGATGTTCCATATTGGAGATAGTGTTAGTGTGGTGAATTTTCAAGGGAGGCCAAAATGGTTGTTCGGAGTTTTAGAGGAGCAGCTTGGTCCACTGACTTTTAGAGTGCGATTGGAGGATGGTCGATTATGGAAAAGGCATGTGGATCATATTCGCGCGAATATTCCAACAGAACCTGTTGTGAGAGGTCCCGAAGAATCAAGGCAGCCTCAGGGGAGTCAGGAACAAACAGTTACAGAGCACTCAACAGCTTGTGCACAGCTTCCTGCACCCTACAGAGATAGCAGTTTTTCAACAACCGGTGACAGCTTGGAAGATGAACACCCAGAACTCGCATGAGAACACGGTTTCAGAAACGCAAAGAGGAGGAAAGAAGGAACAATGCTGAGAATAAACCCGAAAGACAGCGCACCAACATTAAACCAGATACAAAAGGGAAACGACCCAGTACTAGCCCCTTAACTGGGGAAATTGCTGTTCAGGAGTCTCCAGAGGCTACAGATGATGATGATGTGACTATGTCTGAGAGTCGGACAATGCCTCCTATAAGTAATGGGAGTTCCGGGGAGGGACCTATGGATGTTTCAAGCTAAGTGGGGAGGGATGTGGTATACTAAGACCCGGAAGCACCGGTTATAACATTGTTGTATGAAACGGAAGTACTGTTTCAGCCATCTTGTATTATTTTAAATAAAAGGCGGAAGTGGGTTCTTCTCGCAGTTAACGTCAACTGGGCTACACGTCTTATTATTCGCTAAGCGCGTTATAACAACGGGACAGAATATTTAGGAACAAAACAAAACACAATTTAGAACTAGGTTTAATCAAATAAATGGGAAAAAAAAGAAGAAAGAATGAATAGAAGATATGTTTTCAATTTATAATTTCAATAAAGATCTATATATAGATAGGTAGGTAGACTGTGAATTTAGGGGCGTAAGTTTTTACTATAATCTACCGGATATATGTTAGTGGAATATGAAATGAAGTCCAATGTATATATTTTTAATTTCTCAACTGGGATTAATACTTTTAATAAGGATCACACTCTATGGAAAACATGGCTTAATATGTTAATTCATTAACAAGTTCTTTTTTTTTTTTTTTTAAATCATCGACAGCATTAATAACTGACGTTGTATAGATTTAAATTTGTTGCGTAGTGATTCAGTTATACACTTTTTTCACCTCAGAAACTGCAAAAGTGGACAGTTTTAAGTTCTCTTTTTTTGTTACTACTCTCAAATAGAAATATCCTTAAACCCTCAGAAATTAAAAACACATGCATCGAATTTCATTTTATAATTCCACTAACATCTGTACAGTAGACTATGATAAAAATATACGCCCCTGAATTCACAGTTTACCATGAAGATGAATAAAAATCATAACTTTCTAATCAAAGTCAACACTTGAAATAAAAATAAACTATAAAACAATCACGACCTTAAATCGTTTCAATCAAAAGTGAACCAAATGTTATTTTTAGACGAGAAGTTATGAAGCTTACCAGTAACATAAAACCGACAACTTTTTTAAAGGTTTAAGGCCGAATGGGAATTTCTTTTTTAAATTGTACCCTAGAAAATGGCTTAAAATAAATATTCTAGGAATTAAGGATAATTTAAAAGGAGTTTATTTTATCAATGATTTTTCCGTAACAGTACAAGAAAATCACCTTAAGTAACCAGTCAATCATGGCCTAAGTAAAGACTAGTTACCCCACCCTGAAAAAACCCAAATATTCAAAGAACGTAAAGTGATCTCTCTGATCAAACATTTAAAACAATATACATTACTTCAAATTTTTAAATATGTACTAGTTAAAGAAAATGACATTTCCGATAGTATGGAAAATAACCAAGAGAACCAGATATTGAAGTTTAAGCAGTTTTTAAAGACGTAAAATAAATAATAAATGTTGCAGAAAGGAAAGACCAATTAAACAGTTTAAAATTAAATAAGAAAACAAAAAAAAGAAAACAAAAAAAAAAGGAAAATTTTTAAATAAACATTTCCACTAAAACGAGTCCAAACTTGACTAAATATGGAAAAAATGTGTAAAAACAGTTAACGACCTATAAAGGAAAAAAAGGAAGAAAGAAAGAAAGATCTACGTTGGTAAGTTAATGTACTAGTAGTATCCTGGAGATTCGTCCAACGCCCATAACTATAAAATATCCCAAATTTAATAAACAGTATTTACAAACTTATGTCAATAAATTAGAGAAGAAAACATCATTTTGGAGAATTTTAACCAAAACGAAAATATTGAAAGTGTCGCGTGTGAAAAATCTTGGTGCAATATGGCTCCCTCCAAATTATAGGGAAGAACACGATGATGAACAAAACCTCAAAACGATCAACAAATTTTAAAAAAGCATACTGAAATATTATTTAAATAACCTAGACAGACTAGTAAGTAAACAAGAATAAGTAAAGCGGTAATATGAAAACAAAAAAATAAAAACAAATCAACTATGAAATTGCTGTCAGGTACAAAAATGCGAGGTATTTTTTTGAAAAAAAGGTAGCTGTTACAGGAGTCGGTTAGGTTTGAAGTACTAGAACAAAGGCGAAGGCGATATTTCCAGTTTTCATATTGGATTGTCTGTTGAGAGGTAGGATAGAGTGAATTATACAGGGGGAAATGAGAAGTGAGAATTCGAAAATAAATGCAATAAACGGTGTGAATTTGTGGCGGGCGATGTCCAAGCTTGCAATAGACGGCCATTGCGAAGCTGAGCAAAAGCAACGGAAGTTGCATGTGTTTAAAACGGAAAAGGACATTAATCTACTTCACTTCCGTTTCCCCAGCACAACATTTTGGTAAACACATCAAAAATCGTCACAAACACTTACCGGAATTTTATCACTACAACTTCAAATATGGCCAGCAATTTTCGGGATTTTTTCCTAAATGTTCTCTAATCCACTTAACAATCGTCTCCGAAGTAAGCTTTAGCATGTTCCGGAAACCAACCTAATCACAGCAATCATTCGCTAAAGTATTCACGCGCCTTCACGTTTCACTTGTGAATAACACTCGAATTTCAAAAGCTCCAATTGCTGTTTTATGACTGATTTTATCATTCAAGTTTATCGCCAATAGAGAATATTTTATTATTATTTCGTATATGTTCAATTTCAGAGAAAAAAAATTGATATGGAAGCATTTTTTCATCAAGAACGAAAATTCGCTAGAACTATTTCTTAACTCGGAAGGCTAAACATCGGGCGATGGACATGCATTTTTCTACACACAGTTATTTACTAAAAGCGAATAAAAATACTGAACAGCTTTTCAATTGTAGAAGTTTTTATTTTAATGAATTTATTTTTTTAATAAATAGTTATGAATGAAAATAAACATAAAACTTAATAAAAGGTAACTTAACTTAGTAATTGACAAGTAAAAAAAAAAAATCCAGTTAAAGGGTAGAGAAGGTGAATTTTTTTTTAAATATTAAAAAGTAATAATTTGGTAAAAAAAAGTAAGTTTTAAGTGTTTTAAAAAGTAAACGAAATTTATTAAATAAAAATTTTATTTAAAAAAAATCTCAATAATGGTAGAGGGAGACTCAAAAGTCTCGTGCAATCTCGCAGTTATTGACGAGATGTGACGTCATTTTAATGATGGAGGTGGTGGTAAGTCGACATGTGACAACGACAGCTGCCGTTGATTTTTATGTTAGCAGGACGGCCGACTGAGTGAGAGGGGGATTGGCATACACCGAGACCGACGGACGGACAGACACACATACAAACAGTGCACACAGCATCACCACCCACATTATCAACAAATAATAACAAGAGAAAAAAGGCGTCATGGGCTGGGGAGGAATCGGATAACTTTCAACTGACATGGTCACAACATCATCAACCCGGGTCGCTCCTAAATTGATTTAAAGGAGAACAGAAGAAATCGATGATTGATGACTAAAAAAGGATATTGTTGATAAAATATTTAACTGTGTATACTCAGACAGCCCTGTTGCGGCTTGCTTGTTGGAAAGAAGAAGAAGAAAAAAAAAAGAAAGACCCTAGTTTAAAATCAAAATGTTTGTGATTGTATTTAACTCTTAAAAAATAACGTTATAAAATAAGAAAAAATATAAGAAAATAACCTGTTGGTTAACCTAAGAATAATTCCTATTTACAAACGAGACAAAGGAAGGATTTATCTCTCTATATTTTTTAAAATAAATAGTTTCTTCATTGCTACCAAATTTCGGTGTTTACGGTCGACTGTCACATCAGCTTCTTCCAAAAAAAACAAAAATCAGATATTAAACAAGACGATGGGTAAAAAAATGAATTATGCTGTTTTCTGTTTGGGGAAGAAAGAACAGTTTATCGTTATGCAACTAAATATACGGGTAAAAACAGGATAGAAACGGCATTGCCAAATTCTAAGACACTCAACAACATCAAGTGTGGTATATACATATATATAAAAAAGAAGATATACAAGCAACACTACATATTTGTAATCCTTCTTGGCGCTTCTCTTTATCCCAAATAAAGAAGCCCGGGCTTTTTTTAACAACTTATTACATACATAACAACAACAACAACGTTTAATCAACACTAATCACTCTACCAAAAACAAAACAAAAAAAATTATCTAACAATAATACACCTTTTATTTGCATATCTATGCAACCTTGAATTGTGTGTGTGTGTGTGTGTGTGTGTGTGTGAAATTAAGGAAAGCAGTGAAAAACGTGTTTCGTGTAATAATTTATTCGTTCTTTCATTCACTATTCTTGTCGTTCTATCTCATTTGTCTTTCTTGACGCCCAACTATTTTACTTTCTCCTCCTTTCTTCCTTACATTGTACACCATTCATTTTCACAGGCAAAAATTTAATTTTATTCACCACTCACTCCTCTTTTGGGGGCGGATTATAACGTATATATATTATCTTTTTCTTTTTTTTTTTTCAACCAACGAAATAATTAAAGCAAGTTTTTTTTTGTTTTTTTTTTACCCCCTTTTAAACTGTGATAATACTCCTGTAGACATTTTTTTTTTAAATTCAAGAAATAATTTGTCGTCCAGTATAAGAATAATAATCAGATGCATTCTTCTTCAGCCTCTTATGAATGAGGAGTGAGGAAAAGAAGAAAAAAAAACCTTCAGAAGAATACCCCCACCCACCCAAGTGGAATAGAATTCTTCACACTACTTTGCTAAAATAATTCTACTTACATATTTTCTGACAATCCCTACAGGTTTAATACGTTTTCTCTTCATCAAATTTTATTTATTATTCCACCATTTCATTATTATTTTATTTTGTATCCCGCTCTAAATGTTAACTTGTCTCTTACCCCTTGGCCTATTATAGCAAGTATTATTCAACAAGGAAGGAAGAAAGAAAGTATTATTGATTTATATACACATAAAAAAGAGGGACGTAGCTCCTCGAAATATCTGGAAAATAAATGGAACTTAGAACATAATATCCAACTCAGTTTTTCACTCATTTCTTTCATGCTTCTAATAACAACCAAAAAATTATTTTCTCATAAATATATAATATAAACAAACATATATAGATATAATATATACACATAAAATACTCATCATATATATATATATACACACATATATATATATATACACACACAACACACAAAAAGCCCCAAAGAGTTAGATGCTTGTTGATCGTATTGTTGGCGTTGGCCAAGGTGATGTAAAAAGGGGAATGAACGTGGACAATGATCGCGCTGTGGTGGTTGCTTGTGAACTTAGTCAAATGAAAATGCAAGGGGTTGCCGACCTCTTGCTTCTCTCTTGTGATGCCCGACCGGTTTTCAAAGATAACCCCAACTGCCTGGGTGGCAACAGCAACCAGCCTCTGGCCTCAAACTCCGTCACCTTCACCAGGTGCCGAGATGGAGCCCTTCTCAAAACCCAGTCCCTCTTGCTACTTCTCAAAAACCTCTCTTCATCCCTGGTCAGTTGTCAAAAGCTAGGGGATGGAGGAAGTGTGGCCAGTAGTAGTAGTAGCAGTATGCTTTCATCGGACCTCAACACCAAATGGGCAGATGTGCCAAACCATATACACACACTGGCCGATATTGTCACGGACCTTACGGAAAATTCTGGACATTCGGCTTATTTAGTGGCAGTGAGTCACGAAGGGACAACTCCGGCCATTCCGGGGTTAGTTGACCGTTACCAGGCCAGCAGAGCATGTCTCGAGGCCCGGCTTGCCTGCACTAGAATAAAAAAATCAAAAACTGACGAACTGAACCCTCAGGTGTTGGTCCAAATATGCAGCACACTGTCCAAGAATTTGGCCATAATGACCGATATCTGTCGGCATGCCAGTGAACAGACCAAAGATCGTGCTGACCAGGACCAGTTCAAACACTGTGTGAAGAGTTTAACGGCCACGGCTAGTTGCCTCATTTCAAGTATTAAGACATTTAAAAACAAACCAACCCCAATAAACCAAGGTCGGTGTGTGGCTTTCTGTGAGCCTCTCGTGGCATCAGCAAATGCCTTTGTAATGTTTGCAATCGAAAAGGAATTTATTGGAGTTGCTGCTGTACTTTCGTCTGAATCCAAAGAACAGCAAACAGCTATACTCGGTAAGTAGAGACAAAAAAAATATTGCATTTGTTTTAACTGATTATTTTTTTTTTTCTTTTTTTTTTTTTTAATTTACAATAATACATTATTTAATATCAGATCAACAGTCAAGATTCTACATCTCAACTCTCCTACCCCACACTATTTACTAAAATTCTAATACATGGGCGCTTTGCGTGGTGTAAATGATTTTGTAAGCTACACTAGCAAACCATTAAAAGTGAATCCTTGGGTGTCCCATAAACCTGATCTTGTGCCACAACTAAGCAAAACTTGGTAAATAATTAAAATTCTCGTTTATTACTAAAATTCGCATGTATACTAAAAAAATTACCCCCATGTATGGGATCCTAATCTAGCAAAGATGGCACATCATAGCGAGATTTTAATTAGAGCAATAAATGTAACATGCACTGTTAAGTCCAATTTGTAACTGGCTGCTAATGTTAGGGGGGTCACTGTTCGCGCCGAATGTCATTTTTGTTATTATTTTAATCATCCGAATTCAATATATAATAGATAAACTGAAATGCTAATTATAATGAACCCTTTCATTCCTTCCTAAATAGAAGCATTGATATAATCCTGGACTGCTGTTAAAGGAGGAACCCAACGAGTTAACAGGTTGTCCCAAAAGAGTAAGAAATTACCATCATCAAGCCCTCAATGTTTGAAGTGAAGAAATACCATAGTGAGTCAACATCGAATGACCCAGTAATGACCCTTCTTGTTCTTAAAAAATATTTTTAAAAATGGGAAAAAAAGGGAATCTACTGTCAATTTATTTCATCACTTGTAAAATAGAATTTTAAAAAATAAAATATTTTTATAAGATTCCCACCTCGCTCCAGATTTAAAGAATATTAATTTATTCAGTCATTTAAATTTTTATTTATTTCATGAAAACCTTTTGAAGGGCACCAAGTATTTATATTTATGTTCTCTTACTTTCGTATGGTTGAGTTACAGTCAGTGTCCTGTTGGTACACGTAAACCAGTACAATCTGTCATATACTTGAGAGAGGAAGGAGGTGGGCATTGCCATGTAATCCCAGTAATTAGAGAGATGCTACGAAGGAAAGTACTCCTACCTTGGTGACTTCAAGTTGATAGGTCTTAGAAAACATCTACCTATACAGAGGGTTGTAAAGAGTTTTTTTTTTTTTCATCACCCCCCCCCCCCAAAAAAAAAAAAACAAAAAAACAAAAACAAAAAAACAAAAAAAACTTTTCATTGAAACCTAATAGGTTAGTTTGCTCGTCTTGCAAACCAATCTTCAATTTAAATAAAATTTATTTTATTTGTTTATTTATACATTTAATTTATTTGTTGTAAACATGATTGACCAATCCACAGGGTTTAATGATAATTCCGTATTTACCGGTGTATTAGAGGCACATTTAAATTTTTAAAAATTAAAAAATTTAATCAATATTACATTGTGTCCAATGTGTTGGTAATAGTATTATTATGACTAGGGGACCGAATACCGAAATTCAAAATGAACAATTAAATGTCTTAGGTAAGTTTCAGTAGGCACTATGTCCTGAGGACATATATACAAATACCATTTTAGTTCAAGTTCATGCATCTTACATATATAGTATAGCCTGTTGGTAAATCAAATATTTTATAACTTGTGATTCATCCCCACCAACAGGCTACGGTTCGAGTTCATTCGCCAGTGTAGTGAATAGATTGTTGTGATGTTAGTTATTTACTAAGCTTAGCTTAGTTGTGGCACAATACCGCAAGTATGGGTCACCTAATGAGAATCGAACTCGCTAATAATAATGGTTCGCTAATCCAGCTTGCTAACCATTACACTTACGACGTAGTGACTACGTGAATGTTTGTTGCATTTAGTCCAGGTTAAAATCGCGGTAAGGGTAACCCGAAGTCGAACTCTTTTAGACTATTTTTCCGATGCAGGTATCATTGTGGATCGAGAGAAGTCTTGCTAAACGGGTCTGGATTCATCTCCTTCAACGAGACTTTTGTCGTTCCCCAATGATACCTGCGTCGGAAAAATAAAGTCTTAAAAATTTCGGTTTCGGGTTACCCTTACTGCGCTTTTAACCTGGATTAACTTGACAACCCTCTTTGCTGGTTTTTGCGTTTTATTTATTTTTGGGCTGTATTCCATTAGAGATGGAATATGCAAATAGAAAAGAGAAATTGGTCTTAGATAAAACTGTACCGAAGAAGCCTACTAATACATTTGTTGTGTACAAGCCAATTAAAGGATCTATATTTTAACCAGATTAGATTTAACCACACTTCTCATGTATTGTGGATTTATTTTATTTTTTATGAAGAGAAAAATCGTTTGTCACCCAATTTTAGTAGCCGTTTTACTAAGCTTAGTTTAGAAGTATGGGAGTACCCATTGAGAAATTGAACTCGCTAGTAATCATTTACTAGAGTTTAGTTTGGCCCAAGGCTAGAAATATAGAGCACCCAGTGAGAATTTAACTCACTAGCAATGGTCTATTACACCGTTACTGTACCTTATAAAACTAAGCCTAGCTTAGTTTTGGCACAAAGCCAGAAATATGGGGCACCCAGTGAGAATTTAACTCGCTAACAATGCACTGTTACGGTACCCTATAAAACTAAGCCTGGTTTACTTTTGGCAAGAGGCAGAGATGTTAATAGGTACATGTCCTGCATCCCTAACACACAAAAAATTAAAAGGATGTAGTGAAATCGTATTCATGTGTCCCAGTATTTTTCTTTTTTCTTCCCTCACCATTTCAAGCTAGCTGTAAATACATTTCAACAGTTTCTTAGGAATGAATTACACAGGATAGGTTACAAGGTAGGAGTTAGCCGGCTTTAGTTAGTTGGGACACATAAATTTTCCCGGTGACTTCTTCAAAGCACATGTGTGTCCCAGAACATACTAAAACAAAAAGCTATCAGCATCACTGCAAGGGTACAATTATGGGTCATCCAGTGAGGATCGAACTTGGTAGTCACCCAACCCTGCCGCCACGGGCAGAATATGACACTAGGTCAATTTTTAAGTGGAGTAAAGCTGATCTGAAACCCGTTTTCCTTCTCCACAACTGGTTGCCTAACCAAGGCTAAAGAAGCTTGGGGAGGAGAGAAGAGGGGATTCATTTCTTTCCTAAGAGCATTAGCATGAAGTGAAATGCAAACAGCCTCATCCAGGATTTGAACTCCAGTCAAAGTTGGTAGTAACCAAATCTATGAGATTAGATTGTTTACTTGTTTACCATTACAACCGCAAGGAGATACCCTCGTGTTAATAGCACTTTTCCTTTTTGTGCATATATTCTAATAGAAATATTGTATGAAATGAGTAGTTGCTGAGAAACCTTGTCGCATTATATCAAACACGACACATACTTGTGATTTTCTTATAAAATAAGGGGGGGGGGCTTCAATTGCTCAAAGAATTTGTAAGTAGTAGAATGATAAACAAGCTTAACTGAACTAGCAAGAATATGCACCCTTCATGTGTAAGTATTTAAGTTTTAATATAATGAAGGTAATTTTCACCTTTAGTTGTCAAAATTCCTAGCAAATAAGGCAATTAGAGTAACCTCCCTTGACTTCACTTTGAACCAGCCGGGTAGCTATTTTGAAAGTCTCCGTGCGAAATAAACAAATCTTAGAAACTTTTTCGGAAAACAATACAACTGCATGCTTTACAACAAAAATATCGTAAAATGTTTCTTAATAACAAATAAGTTCATTTTCAGATTATGCGCATGCACAATTTTATGCTAGGAATTGACAACTAAAGTGAAAATTACCATAATGAAATATAATAAATTTTAAACACTAACAAAATTAAATAAGATTACACTTGTTTTAATTATATTTAATTGGTTTCTATATAAAATTATTCATAGGAATGATTTTAAGTATGCTGGAGATAAAACAATGAATTTATAGATTAATAACACCAAGTAATTATTTATTAAACCCGGTTTTGCTAAAACCAGTATGATAATTAACCACACACCATATTTTATGTAAACCTTTATTTCTTAGTGAATATATAAGACACATTGCAGGATTTTTAAATGGGCTAATAACTCAGCCTTCGGACGGGGGTCCTGGTGGGTTTCGGCCACTGGACTATTGTAAAATTAACAGCGGGATCCCGGGGCTATTCTCAAAGGGGCAACTGCCGCCCATTGATTTAAAAGGCAGAGCTGGGTTATTATTGCCCAGTGCCTGAGGTGCTCTCTTTGAGGGGGAAATGGCCAACTGGGACTATGCATTTTTGCTTCCCATGAGCTTCGTTCGTGGGTGATCCCACATTAAGAGAGCTTGTGTCACACACCGCGCATATGTGGGATGTGTGGTAAATACCTTAATAACATGGGCTGTTTTGAAGCAAATCCAACTCTGATTTTCATAGATATCATTAACAAATAAGATTTTTTCTATGTATTAAGGATTTGTCTATAGATTAAATACTCATTGATAAACTTAGGCAAATTCCTGAGGGTGTGTGACAATAAGCAGTGACATAGTTTTGTTACATAACAGACACACATAATCTCCATTATATAAGATATGTATTCAGTTAAAGAAGTTTACTGAGATGCTTAGACTTTGGTATAATGAATAATGAAAGGCTTTGGTATAATGAATGAATGAAAGGCTTTGGTATATGAATGAATGAAAGACTTTGGTATAATGAATGAAATGAAAGACTTGGTATATCATGAATGAATGAAAGACTTTGGATGAATGAATGAATAATGACTTTGGTATAATGAATGAATGCAAAAACATCGTTTTACTAAAAAGAGAAAATGAATGAAAATAAGAAAAGAAAAGAATCCTCTATCTTTGCCAAAAAAACAAACAAAAAAAACGAAGGAAAATGAATGACAATAACAAAAAATGCTTTTGCGTTATCTTTTCTGGTTTGGTTTCTTTGTTTAATGGCTATTCAACCTTTCATGGGTTATTCAATGCCAAAGCAGTCTTTAGAAAAACAGTAGTGGTACCACCTAACCCATAGTTGGGGATGAGGGATTTCATAACAAAAGATATTTGTTCAAAAGTGAATGTAATAAAGTTAACTGGTGTTCAAACTTGCTTACTATGACTAGCAAATATATGCACCCTCCAGTGCAAGCATTTTAAGTTTAATATAATAAAATATCATATTAAATTAGAAAGGCTAATGAAACTGAATAAGAATGCAGATAAAAAAATTGGAACAGAGGGGGTGATTGAAAAAATAGAACAACTTTGAAAGTAACTCTTCATCATTTTCCATTACTCCCCTCTTTCATTGGTAAAATTTCCTAATTTAACTATTAGTTAAATAGGAAGTAAAGAATAATATTAGTTATTCTCTTGTTAATGGATTTCTTTTAAGATTTGTCCCCGAGATTTTGCTCATATTCAAAAAAGATAAGACCAAACAATTAGAAATCAATATACTAAGCATATATTTATTAAAATCAAATTTTTAAGATCAATATTGCAAATCAGCCTTCCAATTCACACTGTAAACCTCTATTTTGTTTATTATTAAATACAATTGCATTTAATTAGTATGTATATATGGTCAACAGTATTAATGATGTAAAACAATTTTTTATCAATAATTGAGGTTTAAATAAAAATAAAATTATAGAGAATGTGATGTGAATAACGAAGGGAATTGTGATTTGTATAGTAATATAGTTTCGGTTAACAGACAGACAAGCACACAATCCCATTATGAATAGTAGAGATGTATGTTACCACTATGTCACAGGGACTCCCCCCCCTTAGGATGGAGGATTATTATTTTATCTATAGAGATATTACTATGTGAAGAAAGGTGGAATATGAATCTTGACAGAATGATATTATGAAAAATTGAAAAAAACACAAGTTCATAAAATAAGTAAAGTAAAGTCGTCGGGGCGGCTACAAAGTCGGTATCAGCCAATCAGCGAGGGAGTCTATCCCCTTTTCAATAGCGCTAGAGCCAAGGATATAGTTTTTTAGCATCTGAGGTGGGGGTGGCCACAACCTACCATCAGCTTTACTTTACCACACAGATCCCTGTGTCTACTCATACGCTGAGTGGCAAGGACGCGGTAATTGAACTAGGGAACCTTGTGGTTTCTAGCCGAACGCTCTACTCGACGAGCTATCCCGGCCCCGTAAAGTAAATGTTTATTTCGCATCGAAACACTGCAGATGCAGGCGAAATAAACATTACTTTATTTATGAACTTTTGTTTGTTTTTTCAATTTTTCATAATATCAGTATTACTATATAACTTTATTGGTAAAATATTATTATTTACCAAAACCGTTTGTATATATTAGTGATAATACATGAATTTAAACTTATACCTTGATTAAATTCTACTATTACTCATTATCTAGTGGATTATTTTAGGTTCTTTGTTTAATGGCATATCAACCTTCATGTTTAGTTTATGCAAAGCCCTTGTAGAGAACAGTTGTGGTAATTTAACTCATAGCTGCAGGATGAGGGAATTCTACCTTTCCTTGGAATGTTACAGTCCAGCACACTATGCTGTTTCGGTAATCATAAACTTGGTTTAGTAAATTCCTACTGTAGTGATTGTCTGCCCCTGCACTACCATAAAATTATGCTTGCCGCATCATCTGAAATGAACTTAATTGTTATTAAGAACACATTTTAAAATATTTTTTGTGTAAAGCAATGCAGTTGTATTGATTCGTACAAGTTTTTGTATTTTTTGTGTTATATCGTACGATAATTTCAAATGTGCTTTGGTTTATGTAAATTCTTGCCATAAAATTATGCTTGCACATTATCTGAAATGAACTTAATTGTTATTAAGAACATATTTTGGAATTTCCTCGACGATATAAACAAAAAAATACAACTTGTTTGAATCAATACAACTGCATGTTTTTAACACAAAAATATCATAAAATGTGTTCTTACTAACAATTAAGTTCATTTCAGATAATGCGCAAGCATATAATTTATGGTCAGAATTTACTAAACCAAAGTTCAGGATTACCTTTCATGATCTAATAAATTTGTTATATACCTCTCTATGAACATTATTAGATATGTCCCAATCCTCATAAATACAGAAGTATTATGCTGACTGGGTAGTCTTCTATACCACTAGCAGTGGTTACCTTTCTCATGCGCGCTGGCAATATTGTATTTTTTAATGTATAAAGATTGCATTTCATTTCCAACACCGTTTTGGTTATTTCTCATTTAGTAACCTTTCTTAGGTTACAACATAAGTTAAATGATTTTTTTTTTAGTTTTTAATCAAACATCTATTTGTAGGGATTGTGTTAAATTATATTTTGTACTAATAGTTTGGTTCAACCTTTTCATCTGGGCTTTATTGAATCGGTCAGTCAGTATACTGTTGGTTTGGACAACAGCAACTGGCCAAGCACAACTAACTAGTGCCCAAAACAACTGATACTTATGGGATTCAAGAATAGTCCATTCATGTATTTGTTTGATTCCATTCCTTGAGCCCTGATTGGCCACTTGTTTTTAGTTCTATTGTGTTATGAGGCTTCATAAATACCTGGCATTCTGCAGTAGGATTGCAGCAAGGTTAGATCTGTATTGAGTTACAGCTACTGTGTTGCCTTGTCTTACCAATTTGACGGTAAATTGGAACTTAGTAATAATTATTCTTATCAGGCTTGAAATACACTGTATCCTCTGCGGAAGGATAAGACCCTCCTGTTTATGACACTAAACTGCATCTGATTATGAGGCTCCAGTTCTGGATATCTAGGAGTGTGGAGTACTCCTTCATTGCTATTACTCCCAGTCCACTCACTACTAGAGTGGTAGTACCTGTTTAATAGATCTGTTTAAAAATGATTGTGTTGGATAGGAATACTTGAAACCATATAACAGGGTGTGAAAACATAATAATTAATCATATAAGGTCTGATTTAAAAGAAAAAATGATATAATGGACGTTATGATTAGCACAACTTAGGTAATCGATTCTATGGTAAAGTATCTTGGAGCTGGTGGTTGGTGTGGCGCTCCACTTCAGTAAAAAACAATCTCCCTGGTCTAGCACAAGTGAAAGGTGATAGACTCCCTTGGTGTTTTCGGCTGATACCGACAATAGGCCACTCTGCAGACTATAGAAATACAAACATAGGCTGGTTTTTTTTTTTTTTTTTTTTTTTGTTAAATATATATATATATATATGATGTTGACAGGTATTACACTCTACTCTAGATTTCTCTGAGAGAGATATTACATCTCCAATCAATCTTTTTAGTAACTTTTAACTCCTTGTCTACTTTAAACCGCTCACAGTGGCTCTCCAACCAAAGTACAAAAACTGATAAGTTAGTTCATATAATTGAGCAGAAGGACTCGGATTACAATTTTCATGTGACTTCTATAATGTATCATCCAAGTTTATTGTTTAACTATATGATTGAGTCTAAATGGAATGTCAACCTGTCTAGGGTTATTTTTATGCCCAGAGATTAGGGAATCATATTGATTTTATGTCATATTTATACTTTTTGTGTAGTTAACTCTTTGCCTACTCACAGTGCTCACCAAGCAATGTACAAAAACTGATGGTTAGTTCATTTAATTGAGCAGAAGGACTCCGATTACAATAACAGAGATGCTAATAGGTACAAATCCTGCATCCCTGACGCACAAAAATCTAAAAGGACGCAGTAAAAATCGTATCCATGTGTCTCAGTGTTTTTTCTTTTTCTTCCCTCACCATTTTAAAACTAAACTGTAAATACATTTCAATAGTTTCTTAGAAATGAATTACACAGGATAAATTCCAAGGTAGGAGTTAGACGGCTTTAGTTGGGACCCATAAATTTCTTGGAGACTTTATCAAAGCAAATTGTGTGTCCCAGGACACACTAAATTAAAGCTATCACCATAATACTGCAATAATATTAGGATTTTATTTGAATAGAATGAGTTTTGAAGTGAATAGATCGTGAACTTTGAAATATCTCCATCATAATACAGGTAAAAAATACCAAGAAAATTTGGTACAGCCATGGGGTGGAAATTTTAGTAGGTTCCCTTTGGTTTGACTTGTGTTCAGCATCACATGACTCATAATGTCCTTGGGAAAGGTTTTTTTTTTTGGGCATTGGCACAAGTACAGTACGCGAGTGATGTTTATTTATTAAAGCACCATAGCCCCACTAAAGTCAGCCGCCAAACAGGACTCGGGAATTGGTGTCACCTATATGCAAATATTTGAATTCAGTTTTCTGCTTTTCTAGACTCATTGCATAACCAAGGCTAAAGAACTCTTCTGCCCTACTATTTAACCATAGCTGTGAAGAGAAGAGAATGGATTGTGTGCTTTTCGAAGGGCATTAGCACAAAGTGAAACACAAACAGCCTTGTCCAGGATTTGAAACTCAGGTTGCAGATTCCATTTCGCTATACAGTCAAATAGATTGTTTTAAAATTATTCATATTCAATAAATGTAAAAATGAACAAACAGTGAATACAATTCCCTAAGCCCTAGGATTACAGTCAAGTCATGCTGAAGTACTGGTTCCTGTTAGATCACCGAAGTTAAGCAGTGATGACTGTTCCATACTTAATTGGGTGACCACTTAAGCAGCCACAGGTACTGTAAGCAACCTAGTCCTTTGTTCATCAAATGACTTGAAAGAGGGGTGAAACAACCAATAAACCTAAACCTCTAGGCATAGCATAACCCTAGATGGGTTGACATGCTGTTAAAATCAATTATCAATCAAGGCTAAAGAACTACTCTGCCTACTATTTCCAAAGCTGGGATTTTATGCCATGTCAACCTTTTGGGTTATTTTATGCCGAAGACATTTGTTTTTTCAAAATCTTTTCTAAACTCAATCATTTCCCCTTTTTTTTTTTCAATATTTAAAAAAGACATTTTTTTCTATGTAACCTTATAGATGAGACCCTAATAGGTACTCACCACTGACCAAGTCCAGTGAACCTGGAGTAATGGCAATGAAGGAGTACTCCACACACCCCAGAGCTCCAAAAATTGGAACTTCACCAACTAGATGCAGTTAACATCATACCAGGACAGGGGTGGTGGGACAGAGAGTATGGTTCATGCCTTTCCCAAGGGCATTAGCATAAATATATAACAGCTTTGTCCAGGATTTCCCCTGGTTCACGGTTTTCATTTCGATGACAATAACCATTACGCTAAATTGCACCTCCTGGACTAAATGACTGGGAATATGTGAACAAGTACAAAAAGTTCGATGTAAGTAAAGGAAATAAAATAGAAAAAAAATTAAAGGTAATCTGAACATTAGCTACATAAATGAGAGTAACCTCTTGTTTATTCACTTTGAGAAGCCATATTGGTTTGGATGGCCCATTTCAATTTCACCATAAATCTACACTGAAAATACGAATTGTCGAATCCATTCACTAAATGTTTAGAACACAAATATCATAAAAATTGTGTTCTTATTGTGCTTGTGCGATTTAATTTGAAATGACTAATTGTTATTAAGAACACAATATTCATGATATTTTGTGTTAAACCTACAGTGTCATTGATTATGGGAAATGATAAATGCCGATGCCAAAACAGACGTCTTCCTCAAGTGAAAGAAACAAGGGAGTATTCTCACTTATGTTAGCTAATGTTGCAGATTACCAAATTTAAATCTCTTATTAACTCTTACCTAACCAAATCTTCCGCTCCATGGTCTGTACTTCCATTCAACTATTCCTTATTTGCAAAAGGATCAGTAAGTCTCAGGGTTGGTTCACAGACAAAACCGAAAGATGGCTAGGGGGTTTCACATTTAATGATTTGTGTAATACTAAGTGACATTTGGAGAGCCTACTGCTAGTTTTATGGTGGAATCACAGGTGGAGAGAGTCTGCTGTGAGCAGTGAAAAATTATGGCAGTGATTAAATACTTAAGTTTTAGGAAAATATTGTTTATGTAACAATGGTTCTATCCAGACTGTAGGAGTTGTCCGTAACGACTCTCTGACTTATGGTGGGACAAGAAAGACTGGTTCAATTCAAAGTAATTGGTAGTTTACTTCATGCAATGGTTATCATCATAGGAAAGAGACACAATGTGCTTCAAATCCTGGGACGAGGCTGGTTGCGATTTCATATAGTGGCCCAATATCCCCTCGGTAAAGGTATGAATCCAACTATTCGTCCACCTTCAGCTATGGGTAAGGATATGTAGGTGAAGACTGGGATTTTAACTTTTGGTACAAAGCATACATGGTCACAATTGATGGAGAGAAGAATAAACTCGGAATTTCAATAATCTGCTGTTGTATAACTGACTTGTTTTATAGAAGAGTTGATCGATGATGTTGAGGTGTACACCTTTGGGGATGACTGCGTACCGATATGTTATGTGACTTGGATGTTCGCAACCGCATTGTCGGGAATTAGGTTGGGGTAAGGATATAGTTACAAAGGGTCTTGAAGTATAAGGGTATAGGTATGTAACAGCGCAAGTAGTTTGTAGGTTATTAAGTGTGTGCGCGAGAGGATGGAAGTGTGATTTGTGCTCTTTTACGTATGTAGGTAGGGGGATGGTGTCGTGGATGGCTGCCCGAGTGTGGTGAGCGTGCCGTCATGGGTAGGTAATAGTTGGGGTGTGCCAGCAGAGCATGTTTTTAACGACCGGCATGTGTGGCTTACTATAATGTCTAAGTGTGGATAGGTGTTCAATTTCTCCATTTGGAGCGCGAGCGTTTGTGGGCAGGTATTGGAGGTACTCTCTATCATCCAGTGATGAGATACTGATGTCGGGCAGGTTTAATAGTCAGTGTTGAGATCCTTGAGTACGTGTGAGTGACACGGGCGGTGGGCGCGTGGGTACTGATTGGGGTTGAGTGTCCCTATCTTACTATTTTAAAGAATAGAGTGTGAGTTTTAGGAAGAAGATACATGCTGGTGTTAGTATCTAACAGAAGTGAATAAAGATTTGAAATATCTCCTCGATTCAATGAGAAGAGATTAAAACAAGAAACGTCTTTGGCATTAAGAAAAGTTACGCCCAACAAGAGTGTTGGAATTGCGTGTAAATTACTCCTCAACAAGGGTTTGCCGTATAAGGGGCTTATGACAACGTCTATGGTCTACAAAGGGCAGACTGGTGTCCTTGCTAGATTTTAGACCAGAAAGTTGAATGTTCAGTCTTTGAACTGTTTGTTCAAGGTAGTGGTAATGGGTGACAAATTGTATTTAAGCAATAACAGGGGTACTGGGTTAGCTAACGCTGGTCATCGGAAAATATTGATTCACTGCATAATATGAAAACCTGTAAAAGAGGGTTGATGATGCATCGTTAAAAGTCAGATAGCTATCTAAAGCGGTCAACTGCGAAGGTCCAGACATAACGTACCGTATGTGAGCGCGGTGCCAGGATGTGGAGGTGGGCACCCACTGATAGGGTGGGGGCCTTAATACATAATATAGCTTAGTTTATTGTTATCAACGCCCTCCAAGCCAATCAGCAAAGGAGGATGTGACAGGCATAAGGTCTATTTCTTAAGTAGATTGTTCTGATTTCCAGAGTTTTCCAGTGTCTGCCTTTAGAGCAGGTAAGGCCTAGCCATGGTGTGAAGTATGTTGATGACTCCTAGGACTCTACGGCGTCTCTGTGTAGTGTACCACGTTGCCGCATGTGTACGCCTGGAGGTGAGTTGGATTAGTTAATTGATATGCGCTTTTGTTCCACTGAATAGGGTATTTAATGGCTATGTTTAGAAGGAATGCAGAGAGAACTATAGCTGTCAGGTGCGTAGGGGAATTGGAAGCTGTGCTCAGTCGGGATAGCCGATAGGGGTGATGGTTGGGTTCTGGAAGTGTTGGGATTTATGTTTTGGTTGTTCGCATGTTCCCGAGCGATGCTGAACTAATTATCGTATGATGTGAGGTCCATGGCGTTCAGACCTATGATGTGGCGGTTCACTGCCAAGTATTAGATGCAATATGAGGTTCCGCGTGCCCACCACCCGGGCCCGAACGTGGTGTCCGTCGCGGCACGTGGACAAGACTGTGGCGCCTCGTTGGTTGTTGGTTATAGTCGTTGTGGATTGGGACTGAGGTTGGGGGATTTCTGCTTAGTATGTCTTGGGTGGATGCAGGGCAATAGTATTATTAGAAGAGTTGGTAGATATGTAGTGAGTTTAGAGCTGTGCGGGCGTTGGAAGTAGTCTTCGATAGTAGCGTAAAGATCAAATTGATAAATAAAAGGATTTCTATATTTTTCATTTTTCTGATAGTTCAGACAGAGAGGGGTAGAGACACATCAAAAGGTGAGGGGAGAATAGAAGACCGTCTCCTTTTCAGGATGGGGTCGGTGTCGCTCGTCGTCTCGCAAAGGTAGAGGGATCAGCATGTAAGTGCAGTAGTAGGTGCATTATGTTGTGGGGTGGGACAGTGACGGGTTACTAGTTGTAGTCTATCTTTGTCCAGGGTCGTTAGTTGTGCCAGGAGGTTCTTCTCCTGGGATCTTTAGTTTCAGGCCTGGTGATGAAAGGATTGCCTGCTATTCGTGGGTTATATAATTACATTGCTTGACTGGAAATGTTCTGGGTGGGTGAAGGGTGCGGAAGATTGATTCTGGCTCATGGAGATGGTCCGTGAAGATGTTTCTTTTTTATATACTTGTCAGAAGTATGTGTTTAGACTCGTGGTGAGGAACAAGAATTATCAAGTTATCTAATGGACTTTGATGAGTGAGTAAGTGTTAGGCCATTATAGGTCTTTGGATTTAGTTTGTGTTTTGCAATTTGGATTCTTGTTTAATGAACATATCAACTTGTGGGATAGTTGTTATATCCGAAACTTAAGTCGCTCGTATGAAGTAACAAGATTAATATGTGAAGAAAAAGACAAAAAAATCGACTCGTCAGTGTAAAATTTTATTTTTTGAAAAAATATGCCTGAGTGGGACAGTGAATGAAGGTTGATCCCATTGTCAAATCGTGTTTTTTTTTTTTTTTTTTTTTTTTACAACTTTTTTTAATAAATTTAATGATTTAGCATCGCAGAAAGAGAAAGCTCTTGCTACATTAGAAAGTCGATTGTTGAAATATAGAGCTGCTCGTAGCTGTGACAAAGACTGAAATCTAGGAAGTTGAGAAGGGCCAGGTTAGTCTCAGTCTGGGGTAAGAGTCGTTCGGGGGGGAAGTCGAGAAACCAACGGTTCCTCATAGTTCGGAATAACACTTGCGCGCTGTGTGTGCCAGGGCTGAGGGCTTGGTCTTGAGTTGCGCAAACTCAGCGTTTATTGGATGTAGGCGAACTAGGATGCTGGTTAGCAGTTCAGACGTTAAGGATGCTGAAATGGCGAGGTGTGGGCGACTCCACCTGCTCAAGTCCTTAAAAATACGGTCTCTTGCGTTCGTTAAAGGCGCGTATGAAAAGGGGGTATTAGACTCCCTCGCTGGCAGTGGCTGATACTTGTCATTAGGAGGATGGTCCGCGCTCGGAGGGACTTTTAGCTTTACTATTAACTTAGTTCGATATAAAACCGTCCTAGACGATTAATTTCTTAATTTGGTGGAAGGGGGGTATTATTCTAGATGCCAAAAGCTATCGCTTGTAGAAGGTAAATAGCAGTGATAGTGGTGATTAGAGGTATTAAATACATAAGGTTGGATGGTGGGCTACTTGTCGCATTATCAAGGTGGCTGGTAGCGACATGGTGAGGGCTTACGCTATCTCCTTTTTCACCTATCATTCATGACGTAGTGGAGACTTTTCCTATCATTTAGAGCCTATGGGAGACTGTTTTTTGCTAAAGGGTAGGAGTCGCCACACTGTGGGGTTCCTAACCGGTCAGCTCCCTCTCTTAACTATGGCGCAAGTGCCATAGATTCGGATTATCTCAATGCTGTAGTTAGCGTGAGCAGGTGTGCTGTATTCTTGCAGAGATATTGTGGTTATCATAGTACTTGAAGATCCTTGTGATTGGTACGCTAGGCAGTTGTTGCTTCTATGCAGAAACTTAGGCTAAAGCTAGTTGTGGGTAAACTATTTGGCGCGCCATAGCTGGGGGGGGGGGACGGAGGGGCAGGTCAATTAAACCGAGGTTCCGTTGGTGCAAGATAGGCATGAAAGTAATTGCGGAGTTCAATGACTTTGCAGCGAACGGATTTCGACAGCTCCAGGTGCAGTTAGGCCAGCTACTGTCACAGAGGCTCCTCTTGGTTTGTTATTACTATGAACAATGATCACTGTGTCTTGCCAAAGTTTTATGTGAAATATCAATATGTCACATCGATATACTAGAAGAAATAATAGTGTTTGTGATACTTAGTTAAGTTGGGGCGAAGAGGATCAGTGTTATGAATTTGAGGATGAGGGTAAAAATCAGTTGTGTAAATAGCGTGATAAGTAGCAGTGTAACTCAAATAAAAGTATCGATCATTGGTAAGCTGATTTTATCCGATATAGGAAGGGAACAATAGACGTGAAGCTTGAGATATTTTTTATGTGATTTATTTACAGGTTGGTTGTAAAAAGTACATTAGATTTGTAAGAGGCTGTAGTTACCAATGATAGAAAGTGAAGAAATTAAAATGGAACGTAATGTGATTTTCAGGAGAACAATAAGTTGGTCATAAAGGGGTATTGGACTAATCTCGATCACTTTTGTGACAACAGTGATCGATGTTGGTGTCCTTGTGTGTTGGTGTGTTGGTGGTGTGTGTGATATATAAGTATTATATATTATATATAATTAGTATATATAGGTTTATTTAAGTGAGTATTAAGTAATTAGTCGTTATTGTAGAATTGGACTATTGTGGTGTTTTTCTGTCTCGTAACGTGAAACGTATACTTTGGCTAATCGAGTCGCAAATGAGACATAGTGTTATTATCATGTCACAGATGATCTTGTCATGGATGTTTATCATATTAACTACCCTCATTATTAATAATAATTGCTTCACGCTTTTATTAGTGTTCTGTGTCCCATTATCTTACAGTACTAATAAGATGCTATTGGTCGCGGGTATGTTTGTATAGGTAGTGTGAGGCGAGAGATATAATATGTGGCGGTTTGCAACAGTTTGGACGGGTCAACGGCTCCAATTTCTTGCATATAGGACTGGATATTCAAAAATGTGCATTTATTAAATATGTGTGTTAGTATTTGTGTATTTCTAGACTGTTTGTTTGATTTAATTGAATATGAAGCACAAAATCTCGTCCAATTGATCTGTTAAATGAAAATCCATTAACAGAGGTAAAAGGTGAATGTGTGAATGATTTATGTCTTTATGTTCTCTAATTTGACAATAGTGTAAATAAGGTCTAAAAAAATTCAGCAGATGAACAAGAGGTCTAGATTTGATGGAAGAGGTAAGGTTCTGTTCATTTATTTTTCATTATACCGTCCCACGTAGTGCGTGTTTCAATCTTGTGTTTATCTCGATTCTTATTAGACTTTCTAACATGTCTAATAGATGAGGTTTCTATTATGCTTAAAACTTTATGAATACTGAATGCATCCCGGTGGGTGCATTACATTTTTGCTAAGTAGATTTATATGATTTACCCTAGTTTCCTAATGGTTGGATGGGTTTAGAATCATGCAATTATTCTAACTTTTGTGATTAGGAAAGAGTTAGGCATGAGTGGTAGTGACCAGTGTTGAGGAGGGGTACCGTACATGCGAATAGTTAAGGTGAGTGTTTTTTGTTGTTTTTATATGAGTGATTAGAAGAATTGGATTATCATCTCTGATAGAAAGAATATAAACTAAAGTAGTTTCGAGCATAACAGATAAACTGTTCGGCATGGAACAGATAGATATTGACATAGCCGATAGTGAATTGCAACCAAACCCAATTTTTGAATTTGGTGCACATATGTCGCTAGTGGTAGGTGCACCTCTTCTGCCATGAATGCTCGAGTTGTGCCTCAGTTCTGTATTCTTTTGTAGCGAGTTTGCTGCATTTACTTATACAATTAACTTTCATTTTTGCTTAGTAAGCGAGTTCGAACTACAGTTGTGCTAAAGTATGAAGCACCCCCCCTACTACTAGTACCATTACTGTTCTTCTACAAGGATAGCTTTGGCATTAAATAATTCACAAAGGTTGATATGCCATTAAACAAAGAAACCAAAACATATAATTCATTAAACTACATCTAATGGTGAAGTCCAATTTTGGAGCTCATGGGAGTGTGGATTACCTCTTTCCTCGCCATTACTCCCAGAGGTTCACCCTGACCCGGAGTGGTAGCACCTGTTAGTCCTATCTATAGGTTAAATAGAAAAAATGAATTTGAAAAACAAAAAAAAAATGAATAAAAACAAAGCATCTTTAGCATGAAATAATCCATCTAGGGTTTGACATGCCATAAAATCCAACCAACCAACCGTATAATTCAATAAATCTAAAATGTCTATGAGTAGGTTTTAATTCATATAAAGTGATCATATGATTTGAAAATAATTACACTATGCACATGTGATACATCAGTGTAGGCTGACCAACCATAACCTACCCAATCACCTATTGTGGATTCTGGATGCTGTGGGGAGGACCTTTCTGGTAATGACTGATAGGGATGGTTGGAGAGAGAGTCATGGATATCTTTAGCATGAGTGTGCTGATACAACAAATATAGAAGAGAAACAGGTTGTGCTTCACATAGGCCACACCTACATCACCCCATCATCATTTACTAGAGGGCACAGAATCCCCAATAGCACTACATGCCAAGAGAGATTTACAGTGAAACATATACTGCTAGAGTGTGGTAGACTTTGATCTATTGCAAACAAAACACTACCAAACAAGTAATTTGAAAAAACTTTTTCAGAGAAAGAAAGACCATCCAGGATATTTTACATTTCCTAAAAGAAGTGGGGTTGTACTAAAAAGATATGAGTAATTGAACAATAGTTAAAATCTATACAAATATATCATACATTGTTTTCTACCAAATTACTGCTATGAATCCAAAACTTAGTTGGCATTAAATGACCCACTGAGGTTGATATGCCGTAAAACAAACCAAAGTTACCTGATAATAATGATGATGCACATGCATAAGGAAACCCATTCAAAATAACCTTTCCTTAATCAACAACTGCTTTTCAATGTGCAGGTGGTAGTACCTGTTAGGGTCCCATCTATGGGTTAAATAGAAAAACATGAGTTGATAAACAAAATTTGTTATCCATTAAGAATGAATTTATTTCAAAACTTTGTCGGCATTAAATGACCCACTGAGGTTGATATGCTGTAAAACAAACCAAACCAAAACTTTTCAATGTTTGTTATGGATAGGAGTGTTTAATTAATTTTGTAGAGAGTGAAAAATTACAAAATTTGATTGGCTATTTATATTCCTTTATACTAGCAGGACCTGTGGATATACCACAGTATGATGATTTGATTATAACAATTTTTTATGTTTGCTTAAGAGCCATTGTAAAATAGTTCAATATGTAAAAAGTATAATAATCTTTATTTGACTCTTTCTGACTTTTTTCTTTTCTTTTTCTTTCTTTCCTTCTTATCATCTTTTCATCATGTTTGATTGAAACAGAATAGCATTATTGCTTCCACATGCTCACCCCTCTTTATCTTTCCCCTACTCTCCTTCTTAATTTCTTCTTATATTTTTTCTGTGTAGCGTGTCTTTTTTCTAACCTTTCTTTCTTTAATAAAATGGAATGGTCCATTATTTATCTGAGGTGATGACACTCATAAGAATTCAGCATAGAAGCAACAACAGATAATCAGGATTTACATTTTTACATTTCATCTTGGATGATTTGGACAGTCTCTTTTTAACTAGAGGGTGTTGCAAGATGATAACGGTCGGAAGATTAAGGAACAAGAGTATTGATATTAACACTTTCTCTCATACAACCATATATACAAATTTGTCAGGGCACCTCACGTGGTGTAATGGTTAGCAAGCTTGATTAAAAAAACATTATTAGTGAGTTCGATTCTCACTTCTGGCCTTATGCTACATCTAAGCTGAGCAAAGTAAATAACTATATATAAATTTGTCTCTTGTAACATCTAGTTAACTCTTAAAGTCCTATACCACCTCATTCCACCTGGCTGGAAGTCACATTTGTTTTAACTAATCAGCCCCAAACAATAGCTTTTGTTTAAATTTAATATTAAACATATGTAGAAATCTTTGATTTAAGGGAAATAATAGGTAACTTTAGATGCAAAGGTAATTTTTAGCCATTTTTTATATATCCTTATAGGAATGCTCTGGACTTAGAAAAATCTCAACAGGATGTTAAGAGTTTTAAGTAACACCTGTATTTCTGAAGATGTATTTCCCATCTGAACAGAATAAATTTTATTGTTTTAAATTAATTACTTTGTATTAAAAGCAACAAATCTCTTGCTTATAATAACTGATGAAATGCATTTTGTATGGGTGGTTCAGTCAATATTTTACTTATGAGGGAGTCAAAAATTCTTCAACATTTGCCATACATATCTATATCAGAGATGCTGATAGTACGCGTTCTACGTCACTGATGCAGAAAAATCTAATAGGATGACGCGAAAATCTGTCCGATCATCC
>CM042160.1:50071162-50072605 GCA_023376005.1 Doryteuthis pealeii | reverse complement strand
GACCCTAAATCTCAACTAATATCTTTTTGGGAAAAAAAAGCTTCATTTCATTTTTATAAAACTCGATTACAAAATGTTTTTAATTCTTCCCTGAAGATTTAAAATTCCAGTATTTTTAAATTAACATCTATGGCTTTGTAAAAACAAAATATACGATTGGTTTATTTGAAATAACACGAGGGATGATAACTGAAATATCTATTAATAACGGAGATTAGGTCTATGTCTGTAACCGAAACTATGTCACTGCTTACGTCACAATCACCTAAAATTGTCATAATGTAGAATAAATACACTCAAAATTTGAGCATATAATCTTAGACGATCCTCATTATTTTAAAAAACGTTTTAATAAATACATGCCCGGTACTATATATTTATATATTTGTTTTTTTTTTAAATATATTAAAGTTATATCAGAACTAAGTTTCCATTTCAAAATTGTTTTATATTTTTACACCTTTAATAAATTTGATGGAAGTTACTTATGGTAACTCTCTGACATTGAATTTTTTTTTTTACTCCAACCCTCTCAGGTAATATCTTTCAAAAAATTAATCTTTACACTGCCATAGGGCGTTTTTTTTGCTTGTATACATGAAGAACAGAGGCGTGTGATGTAATGGTTACTGTTGTAGGGAATGGACACAATGAGACGAGTTCA
The DNA here is from genome assembly GCA_023376005.1 of Doryteuthis pealeii. Taxonomy (NCBI): domain Eukaryota; kingdom Metazoa; phylum Mollusca; class Cephalopoda; order Myopsida; family Loliginidae; genus Doryteuthis; species Doryteuthis pealeii. Next base: position 50,071,941 of record CM042160.1, on the reverse strand, counting down.
AATCCTGGAGGCTGTCTGCATTTCAGTGCTAATACCCTTGGGAAAGGTATGAATCCAACTCTTCTCCTCCAGCTGTGGGTAATTAGTAGGGCAGACTGGGCACTTTAACCTTCGTTAGGCAAACCAGTCTAGAAGGAAAAACCTGAATTCAACCCTGTTAAACTCTGCTAAATAAATTGACCTTGTGTCTCATCCTGCCTCTCGCGGGGACGTTGGTAAATATATATACGCCATCTGAATTCAGTAAGTTACGTGGTTGGCGTCGATGAGATAAACCAGATTCTGGCTTCAATTCAATATAAAAAGGTATTCTCCTTTACTACTTTTCAGTTTTACCAACTCAACTCACCCAAGATCAACCATGTCTAGACATCTACACTGAACAGCCGCCCCCCCCCCCCCAACATTTTGCCAAAATAAATTGACCTTGTGTCACATCCTGCTTGTGCAGTGAGGTGGTATATATATATATATAATATATATATATATATATATATATATATATATATATATATAAATAAAAGAACGCATTATTTTTGTCTGAATTTTTTAGAATGATGATGGATATGTATTATTTTTGATTTTTTGGACTGTTTGTCCTTGTCTTTGTGGTATGTAAAAACACGTTTTGGGCGTTGTATCCTCTAGTTAAGTGTTCCTGTCTCTCCGACCACAACCTGGGAAATCATTTTGAATAGTTTGACTAGATCAAACAAGGCATAATTTGAATGAGATTTTCACAAGTCAAAACTATTCAATGATTTCCCAGGTTGGGTCAT